>VZRQ01008070.1:426438-518187 GCA_013397975.1 Machaerirhynchus nigripectus | reverse complement strand
TTGTGAATTAATGTCTCCGTTAGGTACCAGGGGCGTGTGCAGGGCCGGGGAAGCGGCCTCGGGTGCGTGTGTGTGCTGATCTGATCTGATCTGATCTGATCTGCCGGCTGCTCTCACCCCCCTGCTCAGGTGCGCTGGCACCTGGGATGGGCGGCCTGTGGAAGTGCCGCAATCCCATCACACTCCACATCCCGGCCTAGGTCATCTTTTTTTTTATTATTATTCTATTGAACATTTAAGTTTCTGGATTTTTACAAAGGCAGGGAAAGAAAAAAAAACCCAACCCCAGAGGAAGATACTCATATCCATATTTCTGAATATGAATCAAACCAGGTGTCTAAATCCACAAGCAAGAGGGAAAAAAAGGAAAAGCTAATTCCCAGTGCTTCCCCATGTTCAAAAATCCCATTGAAGTGAGTGGGTAATGCAGCTACAAGAGTCTGCACCAGAGAATACCAAAGTTCCTGCTGAGGTTTCTAGATAGATGTTCAGAGAAGCTTTGTATGAAAACACTTAACTTTGTAATGCAAGGATAAAGAATGTTTCAAAAATAATTAATTTAAGGATTATTTTCAAAGGAGTTGTTCAATGAGCAAAACCAACACAGAAATATGTATTTGCAAGAATCCTTAAAGAATACAGCGAGCCTACAACATTGCAGTATTTCCTACATTTAGCTGTGTTAACAACATCCTGTAAGGAAAACTTTTATTCAAAATTGAGGTCAACAGGGAAAGTTTAGTGTTTTGCCTTAGGTTCAAGGGAAAGTAAAAGGAGAAAGTTAAATTTTCAGAATTTGGATGTTGGACACCCAAATGGGTATTTGAGTGTTAAGGTGACCTTTAAAAATCTCTTCCAACACAAATTATTCTGAGTCCATGGGTCTCAATACTGCTCTGGTTTAGAATTAAGACAGCCAAAAGGAAAGTAGCACTAACTACCTACTAAGGTTTGCTTTTTGGGCTAAGGGTTCAGAATTCAGGCTTTAATTCTTCTCAAGTTCCTGGCTGAGTAGTAAGACACTTCCCAACCAGACTGCCATAAAATATTAATGCAGGACATCCTGTACAAAGAAAGGGCCCCAGATGAAGATGAGTTGTTTGGAGCAGTGAAGAACACTGCTTGCAACCTCTGAGAAAACCTTTTCACACGTTAATGGGAAAGGGCAATTAATTAGCGCGGCGAAAGTGAACAGAGATTCCTTCCCTCTCTTCTGCTGTTGCATGGTACAGATTTGGGATTTTATACCAAGCTTTTCTCAGACAAGTGCAGTAGCACATGTATTTATATGCTTATATCTGTGCAGGCGCTCTCCAGACGCTTGTGAGCACTTGTGCATCCTCACATATACCTGTGTGCACATCAGGCAGGCAGTTCCTTCCTCAAGGAGCTTGGAAGGTCTGGCTTCCCACTTCTGTTGCTTTTACAAGTCGTGTCAGACTACAGTTGAATTCAAAAAGGAGGCAAGCAGAGATGTGACAACAGCATAGACATGAGAGTGTTTCCTCTCACAGCTTTCCCTCCTGTGAGCCTTGAACTCCACAAGTCACAGGAAACTGTTGAGTTACCAAAGAGCTAAAAAGGATGGGTGGCATTCCCTCCACAGCGTCCCTGCACCAGCTTTGAATTTGAATTTGAACAGAATTTCCAGGGCAACAACTTTGGAAGATGAGTGCTCATTCATCTACACACAGATTAAATTTTTATAACTTTGTGTATTATTGTGAATTTTGAATAAAATCTTAGCCATCGTGCTTTTTCAGATGTATGCAAACATACTAAATGGAATAGAAGATGGCAAAAATATTAAATATAAAGAAGTAGAGTCCCATTTTTATAATGATGCCTTTTCCTGGTCTTAAATCAAGAGGTGAACACGGTTAGAAGGGGAAAAGGGTATTACCTTGGTATTTATTGTAAGGATCCTTAGGTGCACCACGACCAGGTCGAATACACCTCCATGCACCCCCGCAATGGCCCCCGCAATCCCCTCTATATCTGGTCTTACATTCTAGGTCTTACTAATTAGCATATCTATCAAAATTCCCCAATGAGAGGCTTGAATGAGCCCCCCTCTCTAAGGAACCCTCCCCTGGATGGTTCTATCTTAGTTTACAAAATGTGTTCTGGAGAGGACCTTGGGGCCTGGGCACACTGGCACCGTAACTACAAAGCCTCTAAAATGTTTAGTCTCTTAACTTAACAAACAAGTCCAAGAATGTAGGCAAAAGCACCAAGAATACAGAAGTTGCAAAAAGGTATAACAGGGGTATAAAAGAAAAGACAAAAATCATCATGGCATCAATAACATTTTTTCTCCTGAAACTTAAAGCCAATTTGTATGATAAACTTTGAAGCATTAAACAGGATAATTGCATCAGGTAAGATAAAAAAGAGGAGCCACAGTCTTCATCCTCAGATTTGTAGAGTGTATTTTTGTAGAAGCAAGGAATTCCATATATTGCCATTCTTAAAACAAGCCAGACTGTGATCTGCCCTGTGAACCCCTATTTTTACTATTCTCTTAAAAAAGGGATAATCTTCTGTTAATAATAAACAAAAAACCAAACAGGAAATATAGGATATAAATTACACGTAGCAGGTTGTCTTTTGTTCTTTGTGTAGTTAACTATACATGATTTATCTTTAGTGGTGTTAATTTTAATAAAACTCTGACTTCCTCTAAAAAAACCCAAAGCCATTCATTTTTCATTAACATTTCTGATAATATAATGTTGGTTTGTATATTACGCTTTTGAACCATCACTCCCTGCTGTCTGTGGTTTAATGTGATCAAAGCAAACATTTTAATTAGGACACTGACCAAGAACATATTTACAGTAAATTTAAACCACTTTTCCCATGCAGCACTTAATAGGATTTGCTGATGTTAAAAGTGCTGTGATGTTTGGACCAAGACATCTGCATTAGGATTTTTTAAAGAGTGGCACTCACACTTGCTGACTTTAACTACAACCTGTATACTAAGGAAAACACAATGTATTATTGATCTCTTGAAGTCTGAGGCAAGAGCTTTTTTAGTGAATAGAACACACTGCTGATGTGGCAGTGTAACCAGAAATGAGCCTTCCAATAGCATCTCTCTTATTCAGACTTATAAATTACACTTTCCCATAACACTGAAAGTGAATTCCATTTTGTTGTACTTTATATTGTTGTATCTGTAGAATTGTACACTTTTTTTTGTTGTTTGAATGAGCAGGCCTTTTACTTTACCAACATCTTTATTTTTTAGTGTGTTTAATGAGAGGCTGACACCAGATCATTATCAATATTTCTTCTTCCTACCATAGTCCCCAAATATGCTCATGGTATATGCAGCAGTTCACATGAAGTGCTTTTAAGTATATGCAGATTTTGAAAATTTTCTGTCCCATATCAAGGGAAGTTAAAGTAGAATTTTAATAAGGTTTGAGGCTTATCTCCTCTCCTATTGTGGATACAGAAAAAGATAAAGAAAGAAAAAGGGATGAGAGCCATCAAGAAAACTGCATATTCCAACAAATCATAGAAAAAGACAAGAATACTAAAAGTAGGCTAAGTAGGTAATTGAATTCTGACATTAAAATATTATTTGAATTACAGAACCAACATCAACACTTCAGTCACGAATTTACTGTGCTGCGCAAGACTTTGTTATAGGCAGTGATTCCTACACATACAGGAAAGTCATTGGCCAAGTCTTGCCTATTAATTATGTAAGTTCTGTTCTTAGATTACATTTTCTTTTCAGCTGGCTTGTGTATGGTCTGGACCTATTCTGACCTATTAGTGAGCACACTAATTCTGACACTCTGCACTGCGCAATTTAATTAAGCAACAATGAACCAATTATACTGAACCATGTTTTAGGGAAATTACTGATAAAAAGTGCAGTATGGTTTTGATGCCTTAGGTTTTAACTTTTATATTTTTCAAATCCTGTACTGCCTAGTGTGTAACTCTGAAGTTTCTTGTGGCCTGTTAACTTCTGTTCTCTCATGCTGGGTAGACATAACAAAGCCTCTCCAAGCTTGCTCTCCAAGGAGAGACAGATTGTCCTAGGCCCAAAATGCGTAAACTGACATCTTTAGAAGGAGGGTAAACTTGGGGAAATTACATAATTAACTGAAGTTTTAATTGGAGAATTAAACCTGATATGCAAATGAACCAAGCTTATAAAAGTGTGAAGAACTCGTGACTCAGGGTCCATCTTGGGTGTAGCCTTTTAACTCCACAGGGTGTGCCTTTGAAGGCCCTTCAAATAAATACCTACGTTTATTGCCTTATTCTTGTCTAGTCTCTGTTTTTAGGTGGCCACCCCAGGCAACAGTTTCATCCCCATCTTGTTACAGGCTTAGAAATGCCTCAAATTATTTTTACACTATACCAAGATTAGAAGATTATATGATGCAGTAGACTGCAAAATATTAGACATTTTTCGAAGTTTATACGTTGATGTTACAGAAGAGCCCATATGACAACACTTCCTTCATTTTCCAGTATTCCCTTTTACCTTTCCATATTAATCTATTAAATAAACAAAATATCTAAGTTTTAAAGTGGTGTTACAGACAAGTTAGTTTCCATGCTTTTCACTTGCAGTTTCTTCAAATAAATCTAATTATTTGGATTAATAGGCAAAGCAGTAGATACAGTCTAAGAAGTTTATGTTTTGCAGGAAGGTTTAATAGTAATAGAATTGTCCTGGAAATCTTTCAAGAATAACAAATTGCTTGGCAGTGAATATTTTCAATATTTAAATTTAGTGAGTGTCATCTTGCTGTGGCGGAGCAAAGGGATTCCAGATAAAAACAGAAGAATTAATTAAATCATAGATCCTGAAGGAGAGGATTGGAACATCAAGAGCACAAAAAAGAAATATTGTGGCCTCATCAAGAGGGAAGGAGCCAAACTTTTCCTCATGGTGTTGGCAGAGGTATTTTCAGAGAGGTAGATTTGCATGTGGAGCATCTGATTTAAAATGGAAGAAACACCAGGATTACAGACTAATTGAAGTTGAGAGTCCAAGACAGGTAAAGTTTTATAGAAAGGTTTTATCCATCTCACTAAAGTAAATAATTTCAGCTGAATGAATTGCAAATTGAATTGGGTCTCAAAATGATAAAATAAACAAAATGGTTTGGAAAAAAAGAGACAAAAACTTTGTAGTTGCTAGACAGTGAACCAGATTCTACTCATTCTGTCCAAAAGGTCCTCTTGGCATAAGTGAGAGTGATGAAGTCAGGGCACACAACAAGGCTGTGTCCAAACTCTTTGTCTTCTGAAAGTTAGAAGGCTTAAATTCCACTCTTAACAGCACATAAATCTTCTTAGGTTCTTTTCTGAGAATATGGAGTACTAACTGATGATTGTATTAGGATATTTCTTTAGCAATTAGAAGTAATAGTAAATACAGCCATGACTGAAAGTGAAGTGGTAATGGTAGAAACATTCTGGGTGACATTGAAAGGATTGTAAGCCCAGTTTTAATGGCATACATTTCAGGTTTCCATTGAAATATTATTGCTAAAATTTAACATCCCCCCCATATTTACAACTTGGAAAGAGACTTAAACTTGGACCCTTTTATGAGGAGGCAAGAACTTAGAACTTACACCATACCCATATAAATGGTGAAACCAAAAGTGAGTTCAGAAATACTAATTCCTCATGTAGGTTTTGATAAAAGGGGAGTTTTGCTTTTGTGTGGTGTTAGCTATGGACAAATTGGAGCTGTCTGTATCTAAATACCCTCCTTGAGATTTATAATACTTTAGAAAAATGGAAATATTTTTACATTTAGTAGATATTGCTTCTGAAATCAAACCCTGTGGCTATATACTGTTTTACTTGAACTAGTACTGTATCTACTTAAAGATTCTAATCTCCCTGCTTGTTTTTCCCTGTTGGTGTTTCTGCCTTGTAGATGAAAATGAGAAAATGTTGAGGCTGGCTCAGTACAAATAACAATAAAGGCAAACAACCAGGTTTATAAAGATGCATCATTTTGCCCTTATCCAGCTGCAGCTTAATGCAGGAGTTGCTTCAGGCACCTGAGCAGACGTGTTTGTCATTACCGCAGATTATTGCTGTGGTGGAACAGTGACTCCTGTACATATTTGCATTATTTTACCAACTGGTGTGATGTAATACATTCATTTCTGCATGATCTGGGCTGACCTCCTCCACAACAAACAATTCTCATACGAAACTGGCAAAGGATGTATTAACTACATCATATGTGAGGCTCGGGGGACAAATTATGTCAGCATAGGTGATATAATCTGAACAACTGGAAATGATAAATTATTTTCAGTTATATGCAAAGGTTCTTCGTAGCACCACCAAACTAATCTGCTGCAACCATTTAGTCCTAAATTCTACACCAAATATTGCAACTAATTTGGGAAAAGTATCAGCATCAAACAGACTATCCCAGATCTGAAAACATCTGTCCACAGCACACAATCACACTGACATATAGTAGTAGCCAGTCACTATAGCTTCAGTAATTTCGGAGCTCTTAGGCAGCCTTTACTTTGCCCTTAAAACGTGAAAAAGACGTCTTGGAATGGAGACACAAACTTTGCAAAATAGCAATACGTCATCAAGTTTAATAACTTAAAATATCCACAAAACATGCAACACTTTTAAGCACAGTTAACATTCACTAGTGCCAGAAGCTCTAAGAATTACAGTTTTGCTTGGACATCGTGTTGCTTTCCCCCAGCAATGACAACTCATTTATTGGATATTTGAGGAACGCATTTGGAGGTCCAAGAGAATTTTGCACATAACTGTAAGGAGATGTGGATGTGTGCCTTCAGACTGACCATTAAATCCTTATTTATGTGTGTTTAAAAATTTTAGAGGTGATAAAGTTGATAACAAATTGGATACTGATATATACTACTAAAGGAACATTCTCAAAGTTTAGCTACTTCCATAATTTTATTATATGAAATTCCCAGCTTTTTACATTCTTGTGGTTTTTATAAATGAGGTATTTCCATTACTAGCTTCTGGGTTGGGACATTGTGATCAACAGACAGGTAGAAGGATAAGGTTCCAAATGCTGTTCATGATAAAGAATTACAGGAATTTTGAGAATTTTGAGAATGTTAAAGAATGTTAAAGAATTCTTTAAGAATTGTTGAAGACTGTTGCTATATGCCTGCAAGACTATTTTATAAAACCTCGGAAATTCCATTTTTACTTTAATAAAATAATTTCAGTCAAAATGACAAGGACTAAATTGTTAAAAGATTTGAGATTTTGTCTTGTAAATAAGTATTGTAAATTTGTTATTTTGCTAGTATAGAATGTGGTTTAGTGCCTGATCCCTGCCTCATTAGGATGCACAGGATTAGAGTGTTCAGGGCTCTAAAATCAAGTGAGACAGCAAGGTATTGCCAGCATCACTTGTTCTGTGAGTTCAGGAAGACAAACTCGATTCTGTGCTGACCTTTTGCTGTGACACTGTCACTGAAATCAATGTTAATCACGGGTAGCTGAACAGATCATGTAGGCTGGAATTGTCAGGAATGGATAAAACAGGGAGTGACCAAAGGTCATAAAGTTTAAAAAAGGTCTGATCCCTTTCCTGGACGGTGAGTGTCTCTCTTCCCATCCATCTTGCCATAACCTTTCCTCTAAGTACATTTTTTTTCTGAGAGAATAAAGTTTTGGAATATATTTCTTGCTTGACCGATCACACACAACATGAAGGAAGAATGGGGCACATTACTGATGGAAAGTAAAAAACAAAAGACCTTCCTGAGTTTTTTAATGCCAAAGCCATTATGATTTTAACTAAAACTTGGTAAATGAGAAAGAAATTGCTACAAATTTTCTAATTTGACCCACACTTAGCAACTGTTGTCTGTGGTACAGTGCCAGATTGCAGCTTTGCTTCATTCAATTTCCACCAAATTAAAAGGACAGGTCTGTAAGGGGTGTTTGGAACAGGAGCATTGCTTTGAATAAAAAAGAGATGCCACTTTCCTTTGTAATATATTATTGGTTAGGACTCTTCAGGTGCGTGTGACAGTCAGAGCTAAACTGGAGTAGAAATAACAAAAAGAAACAATTACACTGCTGTTAAATGTGGTACAAACGAAGTGAGATTTATCACAGAATGTATCATTATAGAGGGCAAACCCCCTAGAATTGCTAAAACACATTTTTTTAAAGTCACAGGTCTAAGACGAAATCAATAAAGAAAATGCATCTTCTGTTAAAAATCTATGTGAAAGGGCTTAGGTATGTTTTAGCAAAAAAGTCAATAATAATAATAATAATAAAAAATGAAAATCCAAGGGGTGTATGACAGTTTTGTGCTACCAACCCCTTGGAGGGCTTACTTCAAGCTTTGAAACTCCTCTGCTTCCAGTGATTGTCTCTGCAGAGATATCCGTGACTTCATCTTTGCTGTGATTCATTATTTCCTAGGAAGTTAAGGATTTCTGCCTGACTTTGCTGAGATCTTTCCCTGCCACAACTTCATCTGGCTGCCTCTTCCTCATCCTTGCAGTGTGTCCTAATAATGTGGAACAGGATTTTAACACCTCCTTCCTAGATGCATGGTTGCTTCTATTCATCAGGGTTTATTCACAGTATAATTTACTGTGGTGCTGTGGAAGGTGTATAAAAATCACCAATGTGCATGGGCTGTTTAAAAATACCCTGTCAGGGCTCAGAGGGACTGAGGGTAAACAATGTTCTTCACAGGCTTGGAGGAACAAGTGTTTGCCAACAATTTGTTCTAAACATTTTATCGCCAATCCACAGTACTCAACAAAGCATCAATTGTGACCATGCTGTCCACGGAAATTTAGTGAAAACTGACAGTCTTCCGGTAGGACTATGCTTTTGATCTTTAAAAGATTATTTACCCTCCTCCCCCCCCCAAAAAAAACCCCTCATTTAAACCAGAAAATATTCCACTTTGGTTCCTGAAATCTATTAATTTGAATTGCCTTAAACACTTTGTCAGCTTTGTTAAAAAATACTAGATAATGTAAGAATGATCATAAATTACAATGGCCTCCCAAAAGAGCCTTTAAAAGAGTTTAGCTGGATGCCACCATCATTTCTGTGAAGAATAGGATATTTCTGTAAATAAAAATGACTAAATAGCCTTATTGTAATCATCACCTGGTGATGTAATAGGAGAAAACTACAGTAATAGAGGGTAGGTGGTGTATCTGGGAACCTAGCAACTGAAGAAGTAGCTAAAATCTTCCATTATTATTTAGCATTATGCAGAAAGAATAATCTAATCTTTTATCTGTGATGTTTATTTAATTCCAGAATTTGAAAGACATCTATAATCCCTGGACATAAAAGGCAATAAACAGCAATTAAATAAGTATAAACTAGACATTTTAATTTAGAAATGTAGCTGCTTCTAAGAGAAGAAGAGTCTTTGAAAGAGAGCAAATCTATTTGAACTTCTGATCATGGGATAATCAGTCACTCATCATAACTCAAGCAAAAATTTAAAATATCTTGGTACGGATGCTGTTAATACCTAAGCCTGAATTTTTAAAATATCTTTTTAAGGTGGATTGCTGGTAATTCTGAAATGTTTACTTAATGCTATATTGAAAATTAACAGTAGGCAGAAGTTAATGGTTTCTGCCCTAAGAAGTATTAGGGCAGATGTTGTTCTCATGGAGATGAGAAAGATGAAATAAAATATTTCCACCAACACTGCTTTAAAAAATCTATTACTTCTGACTGCTTTAAACAAGGAGGATTATTTTCAAAATGCAGAATATAAAACCATTTAAAATTATTTTATAGCCAGAAGCTAAAAACAGGTGAGAACATAGAGTCCTTACCTTCTTAATATTTCAGAACTAACCACCTGACACACCTTGCTCCAAATACTAAGTGATATCAACAAAGCTAATTTTTTAGGGAAACAAATTAATCTTAAGGATGCATAGTGTGAATAACATGAACACAATCTGAACTGTTGCTGGGACTATCAAATGAGCTTAAAGCTGAGTACTGTTCTGCTTGTTCAATTGGTAGATTTTAACTACTACGGCGATCAGGAATAAGAAACAGAACTAAGCTTTTATGGCTCTCTGTTACATACATGATGCCACTAGAGGGACATGTACAGCCAAGAGTCACTTACATGGGCTTCAGAAAGAATTGGAGATAATTTATTAGCAAAAATGGAAATATGAATAAAAAGTAGTTATACCTATATTTTTTTAATCACACCTAAAAATGACTCAGCCTTTCCATCTCTGTCTTTTCTTGAGAGTGTCTTAATTTATTTTGTTTGTAATATTGGCATCCTAACAAACATCAGGAGCATAGCTTTAAGATTATATCACATGGCTAAAAATAGACTGTTTTGATTTCTGAATCTGATTTAAGTGCCTTTAAAGTTATCCTCACTCCCCTTGATTGAAATTCAATTTGTGCAGTTCCAAGAGTTCGTTTGTTTCTGTGCGAGGTGATATAAAACATGATGCAAAGTAAACAGAGAAACTCATATAGAGAGACCATGAATATTCCGTGAGGCAAAAGGGTTTAAGGATTCTCAAATGAATTTCCAGAGGTCTTTACAGTGATCTAGATGCACCACATAAGTGAGCTGCTAAAATGGGATGGGGAATTTTCTGCCCTGCATTTATAAAATGAACACTTGAACTGCACTAGAAAGGTGTTTCTGTCCTTTTAAGCTTTTCAACACAACTGTTTCAGGTAGTAAAATAGGCAACATTAGTCCAAAAAGAGAAATAGTTCTTACTATAAGCAAGAATTAAAATGACAGAGAAGTATGTAGCCAGATTATCAGAAAAAAAGATATTTGTGTAATTGCTGCTGTAAAAGTCAAAGTGTGGTTAAAATACATTGATAGCTGGCTTCATATTTATTCCAGGCAATTTATATTAATGAATAGAAATGAAGTGGGACTGTTTCCTTTTATCATTGAAAGGCTATAGACAATTGAATTTGAGCTGTAATTGTAGACCTTATAAAATTTAAAACTTTAAAATCACTGCTCTGAAATTCTAGACACAAATGAGTTGAGTCGTTTAAGGTAATGATAATTTCGCCCTACTGAAATGGTTGGATCTAATTCAAAGCAGAAAGTGTCATTATCTGTTCTATTGCCTCTCTAGTTCCTGCAAGCTGTGTTTACTTTATCTAGAAAAATATCATTGGCAGAAAAAGAAACACCTTTAAATCTTTCCAACTTGAATTTGAAAGTATTGCACGAAAGCTTTCTGCCTTCTAGTGCCTGTAAAGAACATGTTCTTATTTCCAGACTGAATCAAGTGGGAAAAACTTGGTAAAACTTTTTGCATTAGTGGGAGAGTAAATTATAGTAGACGAAATATTACAATTGGTCTCCAAAATAGTATTAGTTTATGAACAACGCAGAAAACTTTAACATGTGCTTCTTCAAATGGATCAGCAGTACTGATATATTCCTAGTTTGACCAACAGTTTGATTTTATATTAAAATCGCCTCTTCATATTTTTACAACCATTTATTTAAATTATTTTTTGCCCATGACATGCCTAAGAACAGATCCAATATTTCATGTGAGTGTGTGGCTTTTCTGTTGATTATTTTAAGGAGAGCTGCAAATTTGACCATTAAATTAAGAAGATTACTCACTTTAGCTCCATGAAAACAAAAACAATGAAAAGGGAAATCCTGTCAAGATTAATGTAGAAAATTTTGATTAAATCAGCAGCATAGGTAAAGCTTTCCTGCAAGGGGTTTTTTCCTGCCACCTCTGTTAATATGCAAGAAGAATAAAACCTGGCAAGTTCTGGACTATGCTGATTTATTGGCTACTGAGCACTCAAGTGGTTTCTTCTCTCTTTTTGTCCATGAGAAGTTGTCAGTCACCCTTATTTCACATCTCATGTATTCCCTGAGTGTGTAACAGAGACTTAGTCTGGAAAGATAAGTTGACTTTTCTGCCTCTAATAGCTGCCCAAAAATACTGAATTATTACTCTGCCTCTGATGCTTATCAAATATTCTCCTGTGTATTTTCTTATTCTAGCTACTAGTAGCTGGACTTACTAAAAGAGGATTAATGGATGGGGTCTATGCTCTGACAAAATCAGATTTTTTTTCAAAATTATGAGGTGTGGTGGTTACACACATCTACTGAAAGGTTACTTAAACCAACCATGTCTTGGAATATTTCCACTTCTGTTACAGATTTTGGGTTTGGCTCTAATTATAAGGATCAAAATAAAAGAGTATAAAACCGATCATTTGAGAATGAGCAGGTGAGGAGGAATCAAATGTTTATCTCATTATTTTTTCATCTGTTTATTTTGAGGCATCACTGACACCTTTGTGAAAGGCAATATTGGAAATGTTATTTTCTGCAGAGCTAAGCTCTCCAGACAGGAGCAGTGACTGGGCACTTTGCAGCAAAAAACTGTTCAGAATGCACATAATATTGAGAGGCTGCAACATTCAGCAGCTGTGCACTGTAAATTCAAAATCCAGACTGGCAGATCTTGCAGCCAAGTTCTACAAGCATTAGAAATATGCAATGCTGCACTACATCTTTTTCAAGCCACTTAAAGGGCTTTTTTTGCTATTCAGTACAACTGCACTTGACACAACAAGTAATTCCTAGAATGACACCAAAAAAAAAAGCTAGGAAATTTATTCGGACATCCAAAGTAAAATGTACCCCATTAGACAACAAGGAAAAGCAGAAGATAGTAGTGGGCAACTTTAACTTTTAAGGAGTTGCTGAAGATATATTAATTCAAACATAATTTTGTTGATGTTTGCAAATATCTGAAATTAGGAAGAGAGGACTTGCATAACTGGAGGTTTAGATGGAAATCTGTAGTTTATAAAATTTTCACATTAAGTGGATTAAATGAAATAGCCTTTTTTTTTTTTCACGTCATCTGACACCATCTAAAAAGGCACCATTCCTAAAGGAGTGTGAAGTGGGAACAGTGAAAAATGTAAGAGAGGCAGTTCAATTTCTGCCCCATTCATCCCTTTGAAAATCTCTGGGGTGGTTAAAATTTGGACACATCACAATGAAACAAAAATAATCACCCAGCTAGCTAGGCTGGCCTTTGAACCCAGCTTCTGTCTTTTAGATAATAAAATTAATAACATAACAACAGCAGTAACTTTTGCAGGAATTAACATTTAACAGTAATTGGAATATCAGAAAATCTTTTTCCCACCGGAATTTAGGAGCACATATTAAGGAAAGCCACTTCATCCCAACCTGAGAATTTAATTTCTCTCGTGTTGTCTCTCTCCCTAGTCCTCTCTCCATATCCTTCTCCCTTCATGGAGAAAGATGGTGGAAATGAAATTTCAGTACCACTACCAGACATTTGGTCTTCTAAAAAAAAATTAGTTTTACACTGCTCTCATCAATTTAGTCATCATTTTACTACTGATGTTTCTGAAACCAGAACTTGTGTTCCAAATTATTATTGCCTCCATAAGGTTTTGGCATTAGATTTTAACTTTAATCTTGCCAAAGACAGTGTATAGATGGGACAGGCTTCTGAAGGTGATTTCAGCTGAGAAAATGTAAATATTTCTTGATCTAATCATGTAAGGGGACTCTTACATAATCTACTATCAGAAAATTCTCTTTCTGAAGTCTTTTGTGGTATGGCTGTTCCATGGTTAGTAAACTTTTATTTAATTTGCTAATTCTTCACATGAAAAATGTCCTTCTCTTTCCAAATATATTCTTTATTAGCTCTAGTTTTGCTTGAGGTTTTTGAGCACTTCTCTGACCCTAACTTGTTAATGTGAATGCTTGAAAGCACTGAAGCAATTTTTTCAATTAAAACAGATATTTTTAAGCATTCTTGGAGATTAATCCTTCTTATAAAATCCCATGGAATCTGGAAGAGGTTTTTGTTGGAAAGGATCTCTCCTTTAACAATACATTGCACATCAAAGGGTTATATTGAGTTGTAGTTTTACTAACTTCACCATTCAGATGTTGATTCTTCCAATATTCTCTTGTTCAGTGTTTTCCAGTGTCTTCTAATCTTTTGACCCAAGTCACAAGTTTTATAGACAATGGGAAATTTATTGATCTACATGAAAGATGTCATTTTGACAGAAAACTTCTTCCTTTCTGTTTATCCCTTTTGGAAACTCCCACACTCAGGAATGCCCTCTGCCTTGAGGCATCTCCAGCAACACTTATCAAGACACTCTCCATCAAATCAGAGTCTGGCAGAGCCATGGTGCAATCATGAATCCTCCCTCGGGTACACAGTGACATAAACCCCTCTTTACAAACCACCAGGGGCCACTTGCCTGGCTTGTGCTCAGCTGTTGCTGTTTGAGCAAACAGAATAATCACAACTCCTGGCCATCACAGCATTCCAGCTTTGACCTCCAGAGAGTCTTCTGGGCACACCTCACTTGCTTTCCCTGTGAGATCAGAGATTATTTGTTGTTAATACCAGGTCCAACAGCCAGTTTTTATTCTGGATACAGAGCATAAAATATATTTATAAGCTTGAGCACTGAGTTACGAGTTTGGTATTTGAGCATAAAACTTTTAGAGGCTGGACCCTGTACTGGAATTTAGTCCCAGTTTACACATTTAAATTTTCTCCAATGCATATGGGAATAATGACAGTCTCTAGAATGGAATTCACACAAGTAACAAACCAGGAGATGTCTGAACCAGGAATAGGAAATGATCAGAATGGTTTTGGGGTCTTTTTTGACATCTAAAATGCAATTTTTTCAGCTAGAGTTTCAGATTTTTAATGCCACAGGTTTGTGGAACAAGGTAGAAGACAGGACAAGGTTTGTGCTTTATGTAACAGATGGGAGAAATGCTTCCTACACCTGTAATTAAGGTTGCTTGTCCCTTGAATAATCTGCATTTTTTCTTTATTATATAATGAGGAATGTGCAGATTTTTCTTAATTTCATTTTTGTTGAGTTTGTTCTGGGGTGGGTTTTTCCAGTTTTGGGGTTTTTTTGGTTTTGGTTTTGGTTTTGGTTTTGGTTTTGTTTGTGTGGGTTTTTTGGCATTTTTGTTTTTGTGGTGGCGTTGTTGTTGTTGTTGTAGTTTTGGGTTTTTTTGCAGATGATCTAAATAAAGAATTTCCATACCTGTGTATTTGTGTGGTGGACTGGTTCCTATGGAAGGAGTCTAAGAGTGGGTGGGGTATTTGGGGGAATATTTTGTCTCCTCTTTTAGCTGTTCCCATCATCCTTATTTGGTTTTATCTCTTTAGAAGGTTGCACATAGAATTCTAAGAGGAAAAAACAAGTGTTTATCACAGCTGATACACTGGAAAATTCCAAGATTTGTCTAAAATTTCCCAAGTTTGCAGATGCAAACCACAACATCTCCTGTGTGGCAGTGGTTAAATCTGTTACTGAAAGGAACAGAATTATCAGCAATAGGAAACTCTTTGAACTTCTGTTGCAGGTAAGGAGCCTTGAAAGAGCCTTTGGGGAGAAAAAATCCACATTTCCTTATCTTAAAAATGGACCATGTTAAGCTCCATTTCTTTGATCACAGGTTGCTTAACTCCTGCAATGAGGATGTACAACTTTAATTACATCTTCTCACAGTGGAACCTAATGCACTTTTCCACAGGCATAGGAATTAGAATTTTGATATTGGTCAAAATTATTCCTTAAAATTCCCTTCAATAATTTCCTGGTAATATCTATCATCTGCCATGCATATAGACAATTTTTTCCCCTTAATACATCTGCTTAAAATACTTTAGTTTCAAATTTGCACAGTGTATATTCTATTGTTGGACAATTACATTTTTGCATTGTCTTCTTAGCAACACTATCTTATATTAATTTATATAAAATCTTCAGAGTTTCAGAAAAACTGCTGTGAGGTTCAAAGGTCATGAAAATATACATCCATATATTCTCAGTGTTATATTTCTCACAGACTTCTGTGACTTAAATAGGACTTAATGATAATTTAGAAATTTGCAACTTCTCTCTGTAGTAGGTAATATACTTCCTAATTTCTAAAAGATTAAGGTCTCTCAAGATACACAAATCATTTGTAGTCATTTGTTTTATTAGATTTACTATCTTTTAAAAAACAAAATAAATTGCTGTGAGAATAACATTTATGGGCATAGTTTGATAAGAGACTTTGATTTCTTAAGCACACCATGATTAAGTATTCAAGATATACAGCAATATTTTATTTTTTCCATTAGAGATTGCCTATTACACCATTTTCAGACTGTAAATTATTTAAGTCAGTTGAACATTCTGCCTTGAATAATTTATTTACTATGGAATTGTAAATTGCAATATTCTGTCAAATTTCATTCAATCCAGTGAAAATAATCCAATTTATTGAGCGTTGATATTATTGGTTACATGGGATTCCCCAGTGACTTGTAGAGAGCACTAAAGGAACTTTACTATAGAATAAGAAAGGAAAAGACTAAAGTGGGCAAAAAGTCAGGAAATCTACGGGTCTGAGAGGTTTCTAATTGAGGCAATGAAATCATTGGCATTCCGAAACCAAAAAACTCTGCATATTTACCATTTGATTTGTTATAACATGTCAGAGATTTTGATTATACACAAATCATTTTGTCATTTTTGACAATTGTTGTAACACATGACTGTTTTATTTACATAGCAGCAACTGACAGCAGTTGTTATCTCTCTTCTGAAAATCAGTGTATGATTTGCATGAACTAATAAAATAAGTGTATTCCAAAATGAGAATGTGCGACTGCTTTTTCAAGTAAAGTAAGAGATGTGTTGGAAAAATAACTGTAATCTTTTCTTTCCTGTTTGAGTCTTTGTGAATCCAGGCAAAATAAAGCTTCGATGCTTTCCAATCCAACATGGAAAGTATTGCTTTATTAAGGTTAGTTCCATTAAACTTCATGGAACCAAGTTTTCTGAGTAAGGCAAATAAGATCTGGCCAATGAAAGAACAATTACGTGTTCTTTGGAAAAATAAATGGACAGACTGTAGCCCATAACAGCCCAAAGTTGGATCCTGCTGACCCAGATGGGATGTTCAGTTATAGCCTGGGACACTGTTCTTGCACAACCATTCCACAGTGAGCGAAAAAGTGAAAACCTTGTTCCCACAAGACCTAAATCCCCTATTTGACACACA
This sequence comes from Machaerirhynchus nigripectus, assembly GCA_013397975.1. Lineage (NCBI taxonomy): Eukaryota > Metazoa > Chordata > Aves > Passeriformes > Dicruridae > Machaerirhynchus > Machaerirhynchus nigripectus. Next base: position 501,038 of record VZRQ01008070.1, on the reverse strand, counting down.
ACTGAACAGCTGTGAAGTCAATATACTAATGGATATTTATTTGAATAAGTAGACACATTAGAGGGAAGACTTTTTGTTCTATGCTTTCTAGATTGTAATTAGCCATGATCCCTCACAGTCTTAGGCTTGGTTTTAATTCTTCTGTTTGAGGGGTGTCTGCCATGCCTTAATTCTCCTTTTAAACTGGGCCAATGCAGAGTAACCATCTCAAAAGCAGTGGCTTGCAGTAGTGCAATGAGCAGAAATGAGCAGTCCCCAACCCCTGCCCTGATATACACAGACTGCATACCCAGAAGATGAGTTATTTCTATAAATGCTGGACTAGCATTCTTTAAATGGCTCTCTATTAATGCTGCTTTATTTTATTTATTAAGCAATTAGGTTTTAAATGGAAGACAATAGATTTACATCAGACAGAGTCAAATATTCCTTACTAATTGCAAGGTGGATTATACTGCCTATGAAATTATGTCTGCCTTCTGCCTTTCAGAAAAAAAAGATTGGAAAAGTAAAACTGCTGCACATTACAGCAAGATATTCCTATTATTTTAATGGCTACAAGTGCAACCAGCTTCAGCTTGTTCCAGAACTTAATTTCCATTTAATTTCAAGTATTCTATCCACACTTTTTCTTTTCCTTCCAAGGAGAAATGAGTTCAAATTCTAAATGACTTCGTGATTGTCTTCTTGCAGATCTGAAACCAAGGAAGACTTCAGTTATTCAAACCAGCTAAATGATTCAAGCTGCAAGCAAATCTGAACTGGATGGATACCAATGAGTGGAAATGGGATTTATGCCTGCTTCCCAATTTTCCAGCCACTAGAGGGCAAGGTTTTTCTGTGTCTTTTTCCATGTGAGAAAGTATTTGACTCCAAACACGGAGATGTTATTTCCTTTTAATCATGTAGGGCCTTGAACATGCCAAACTGCAAGGTGTGCTTGGACTGGAAGCCTTTCACCATGGCTGAGCAACATGAAAGGAACAAATAAAATTTTGAGATGCCTACCAGAGGATTACAAGAGGATTTTCTTAAGTTGGTGGTCATAATAAACATCAGCCTGCATTAATTCAATTCCTCACTAACTTAACGTATGCAACCTGCACCTTTTTGTCAGTTGTGTTATTAAGGTCTTAAATGTCAAGGTAAATTGGAATAAGGATGGCAGGTCCTTCAAACCTCTGGAATTTGAAAGGCAATGTTTATTCTCAGATCAAAACAGCTCAACTACCATTTTTATAAAGAGGTGTATCTAACCTTATGTTTGTTTTTCTTCTGCTCGTGGTTTTTCCGTTATTTTTCTCTGGACACGCATTTCCTCTTCCAAAGATACAGAGCCTCTCTGTTTCTCCAACAGAAATTTAATCTCATTTTTCTTTTGGATTCTACCACTGTGATTTTTAACACATTCTGATTTTTTTGTGTGTTATTTTTGTGAAGAAAAAAAAATTGTATCTACTTCTAACCTCCAGAGATTTTAACTGATCTTCCTCCTTGGTGTTTTTAGACAGAGTGGATATTACAAAGTTCAGTTCTGAATCAATGCAGACAAATTATTTGAAGGGAGCATTTTAATTTGCACAGATCTTCCAAATCACTGTGTGTTTCTCAAGGAAGTCCATCAAACAGATAGAAGAAACAAAAATACAGCATGAATTTAAGTAAGAACGAATCCAGAAGCAGATTGAGTTGTGCTGTCAGAAAAGCTGTGCCTGTAAGCTTGGGAAATAAAGGCCAAAAGAATGTCTTAGTTTTTTTTTTTATCTGAGTATATTATCTTTCCTGACGTATCTTCTTTAACAGATAAGAGAGGAAAGAGAACTGAAACCCTTCTACACAACTGAAATTCTACCCTGGAGAGGTGTTCAAGCTGTGAGTGGAGTAATATATCTGCAGTCAGAGATTCTGACTCTCAGTAGCCCTGTCAAGTCAGCAGAGCTTTACAGTGCCAGGGAGGAAACCACTCATAGTGGAAAGAGAGATAAAACATTTACAGCTGCCTCTCCATTTAGAATCTATTGCCTACTGCTATCCTGGGTAGTCACTACTGTCAGAAGTGTAGTTTCCCAATTGAAGACAATTTTTAAATGCCATTTTCAACTAAACATTATTTTAAATATTTGCAAATCAAAATGTAATAATGCTTGCTGAGTAAAATCTCATTGTTCTATATAAAAATATGAACAGTGGGGGACCAAATTACAGGAAAGGTCTATCATTCTTTTATTTTTTATTCCATTCTAACACTGTAAGTTGTATAAAGACTTGGGAGAGAAACTGTAAACTCTTCATTGAATGTGTTACTAAGACCAGTCTAAGAATGCAGCAACAGTCTATAACAGTCAATATAATAAAGTATAGTATAATGTGGTCTTTAAAACACCGTATAGGATCATACATAAGCCACCAATGAAACAAACATAAGGATTGATTGTTACTTGGTTAAAAGGACAAGAAGGAAAAGTGAACACGTTTTTTCGCCACTGTCCACCTCCTGAAAAATGTCATATTTAGAAAATCTAAGAAGAAAATCCCCTGACTTTCTTTAGTTGTTCAAACTTATCTATAGGCATTCAAGGAAAAGGTATTGTTGCTGATAAAGGTTTACCTGCAGAAAGAAAACAAACTGTCATTGTCAAATGATTTTCAGCAAGGATCTAAACATGCTTCTACAGCCTACACGAAACATTAATATTGCATTGAATATTTTAGGAGTTATGGAGAACAAACAAAAGAAATGCTGAACTTAACTGGTGCCTTGCAATGAAGGCACCCTGTCCCCTGCCCCAACAGGTCACCGGATATCTCAGGAATGATCATGAAAATATCAAATGGCACAAAGTTATTTGGGATGTCTTTTGAAGATGGTTGAATGAAGTGAGAAGTTTTCACTGTAGTCATTCAGGCTCTATGCGTTACGAAATACAGAAAATCCTGGGCAAGTAAGAATTTACATGCATGGCATGATCTTTATACAAATATAAGGATTTCATTGTTGAACTTGTTAGAAGGCAATGTGAAATGGAGGAGGGAAAAATCTGCACAGCTGTGCGCTGACATTTTTAAGTAGAACTTCTGTTCACCAGTCTCAACTGCTTTCAGGGCATCATTAAGTTTATTCCTTTCCATGTTAGCAACAGACATGAATTGTTTGAAAGGAAAACTACTTTTCCCCCCATCCATTAGTCTGGTCATCTCATTACAGCAGAAAAAATGATCATTTTTACTCATAGAAAATGTGGGGTTTAGGTATTAATCGTTTTAAATCTGCAGAAACTTTGGTGGCACTGCAGATACTTTTGTATAATAAATAATGTATAGGGAATAATATTTATTACAACTGTTTACTTTCTAGTGTATAGAAGAGTCTCAAAATTCACCATCTTCCAGTGTGCAGTTAATATATTCTACATAACGAAGCATATTAATTGTTTGTCTAGTAAAAGTAACAAGTGTAATTGCATGGGTTTGCTCAAAGCATTATGATTTACAGCTTGGGTCAATTAAGGACAAAATTATGACTTTTTAAATAAAAAACAACTAACAAGATGGGTTGTTTAAACTAAATCATATCTTCTAATTCTTGCAGTTTTTTCATCTGTGTTTATCAGAACCTAATGTTGTTGGGCTTTTTCTTCCAAAAGGACTTAAAGTCTTTTTAAAGAGGCTTCTGCCTCTCCCAGTAATAAAGTCAAAAAACTAAAGATTCAAAATGAGGCATCGTGAAAAAAGGCCTTACCTCAAACCTTTGATTTCTTTCTGATTATTTGGTGTTTGATTTGTTAAGATACAGGGTAATGACCTTCAACCAATTTCTCCCTATTTGTGAATGTGCCCTCAGTGTTTTGCGTGTGTTTTTTGTGTGCATTTTGGTGAGCTTTCCACATATTCACACACAAGCTTGTGGTGATGTGAACTGCAAAACACAGTTCATACAACAAATTAACTTTCTCTAAGGACACATTTCTAAGAATTTCTTTAAATCCCTAGCCATAAGTTATTTGTATGTTTTATCTCACCAGAAATTCCAAAATTCTGCTTGTTTCTTAGGCCAACTGTGTGAAACCAAATTCTCATGAGTGGTTTGAAAGGTGTGACTTATGAACAGGGTAAAAGAAAAGCAAGAAGGAACACCAGATACTTTCAGCAAATCTCTAACTCATTATGATCCTTTTAAAAGCAAGCTTCCAATCCAAAATTTTAAAAGTGTACTGTTCTAAAGAGTGTCCAACAAAATTTTTCCATGAAATATGCAAGGCGAATGGCAACAAAATTCCAGCAGGGAAACCTTTGGTGTTGTTATAACATACAACACCATGGACACATTTTGCAAGCTTTGTGTTATCTGGCTTCTATCTCATTTACAATTTCTAATTTCAGGCCAGTTAGTGCTGATGTGCCCCTCCAAGATGCATGGTAGCTGTGTCACCGGTACAGCTGCGTGATTACTCTTAAGTCTCAGTGGTAGCTGCTCTCCTAATGAGCCAGGATAAAATCATTAAAAAGTAATTGTGTGCAGGTTTTACAGATAAGTCTCTGCTCTGGAACAAGGCAACCCTGACAGACAGTAATGTTTCTAAGGCAAGATGCTCCTCCCTTCTTGTTTAATGAGCTATAGATTTTTAATCTGGGGGTGTTGGTGATGGGCAGGATGAATGCATGAGAGGTTGATCTGGAGACAGCTGTATGTCATACATGGCTGTATTTGAACAGACATTGGGAAGATGGGAGCCACACCCAACTCTCAGTCACCCCAGAAGTTCTGTGTTACTGTTTCCTGTGGTAATTTCCAATCCCAAATCCAAATGCATAATTGCTTTCCAATGATAGCCTGTATTTTCTACTAACCTTTCATGGAAGTGAAAACATAGAAACCTAGGACTTGAATTATGCAGCAAAACTGGAAGAAGATCTACTTTTAGTTTGTAAAATCATTCAGAAAAATTTTGCAGCAGAGGATTTTCCATCTCTCAAAGGTGGAATGCAGCTATATCATGGATATTGCAAAACCAGCTCATGTCTCAAAAAGAAAAAGGAAATGAAAGAGAACAATTCCTTAAAAGAATTGAAATATTGTTAGTGTACTACATTCACCATTAAACACACCCTAACACTCATTTTGCAATAGTATCTATGAAAATAGGAAAAGCCCCATATAAACCAGGTAAGATAGGTCCCAAAACATATTGAGAAAAGCCATGAAATCTACAATTAATAATGACACCATTTAGAAGGACCTGTTCTGTTTTTCACTGGCTTTCCTGGTTTCATAAGATCAGTCTGCTGGACTCCACTTTCACCATGCTGCTACCAAAATTTCAAGCTTTTAGCATTCACTGCACTGCATCTCCTCCATCCCACTGTACCTCACCTTTCCCTGCTTAAGATCATGACCCTCTCATGAACAGACATCCAGCAAAATAGAAATTGGGGAGTTGGTAAAGAACAAGGTTGAAAAACCTTTGAATTATCAGCTGTACAACTTTATTTCCCCGTTGTCCCTATCAGGTTTCACCATCTCTTGGGGTGAACAATAACAAGAGCAAATAGCGGATGATACTGCAAAGGTCTGAGAAAGGATATTTTCATGCAAGTTGAGTCAACTCACTGTTGTTTATTCTCCAGATATTGATGCATCCCCCCAAAATGAAGACACAAAATAAACTTAGCCTGACTAACTCATCTAGGGGGAGTGTATTTTGTGCACTGCGTTCATGTAAGTTCAAAAGATCAGAATTTAATTCCAGCATTCAATAGGATGAACTCCCTTTTCTGACACACCAAAAGGAGGGTTTTGTCTTAACAGGGAGGATAGGAAAGTTGTACTTTGTCTGATGCTCTGTAACTACCACTTTTTCATCTATAATTTTGGTCTGGAGGGAGAAAGACACAACCAGCCATACACTAAACCCTAGTGAAGATTGAGGGGTTTGGGTTCACAATATTTCCATTTGGAGTCTTCAAAGGCAAACCATGGGAAGCTATGTAATTTCAAGGGAACCTCTTAAAACAGCGCTATGAAAGGTATAGAAATGTGCATGCTATTACTTGACGCTATTTCATGTTGCAGATATCCACACACACATTCTGGTACATCCTTAACTCCCCAGATGAAAGAGCTCAAGTTACCCTGAGCCCTTTTCATGGTTTTCAGAGATTTTCAGCTCCTGGTTTTATGAGAAAGGACAAATCCCTTCTCTCACACCATAAGGCCCATTTTAACTTCCCCAATCATTATGAAACAAGTGCTGCTTGTTTCCTCTCCATACTGTCTCTCTCCTTCTCTCACCCCACCTATGCTGATATCTTTTTTCTAGACATTTATGATGATAATGGCATCTGTGCTGTTCAATGAATTTCTCCTTCTGTGTTTCCATCCCTCCCTACCACCAGCTGATGTTATACTGCAAACCACTGCCCCACAAAAGGGAAAAGCTTTGGTCAGGCCCTGATGCTGCTTATTCACAGGGGTTCTGTGAAATCTTCATCTTAGTACCGTAATATCAAATCAAAAGGAAGGGATTCTCTCATTTTTCCCTTGCTTTTAGAAAATAACATAATTTGATACGTCAAACAAGAGATGCTGTTACAATAAAAAGACCAGCAGAGAAGGAATTATTTTAAAAAGCTGGGCTGGAAGGAGAATTGACTTTTGCACCTGGTTTCAATATGAAGTTTTTTATGTGTCCTTGAACAATTGTCTCCACTATGGCATATTTTCCCTTCTGTATAAAATATGGATTACACTTTCTTACATCTTTGACTGCAAGAATTGAGGCCTTGTCTCACAACGAGCTCTGCACATTTTGAGCTTTGTTCAAGACTGACACTTGCCCCACGCAATGCTCAGTTGACACAGGGTAGTTTAGGGACTCATTTAGGTAGTTTTAGGGACCTCATTTATGGGTTCAGAACATGACACCCTGCCAAAAAAATGTCAGTCCCGTATCGTGAACCTTTAGATCAGACTGAAAGAGCAAATGTCATAAAAGCATTTATGCCTTGTCTGGATCATTTGACTATTATCTATCTTTCAAAACTCAGCTGAAGGGATGTATTTTAATACTCCTCTATATTCTCTTCTTATTCCTGGAGCTACCCAATTTTTAAGATCACTCATGTATCACTGATGTTGTAGGAAAATATGATCAGGATCTATGAAGACAATGCACAGTTATAAACTTATTTGTTTTCTGATTTCATTCCTGGAGGATTTAGCCTTTATATAGGTAATTGGTGACATTTTCAACAGTCTCCAATCTCCTCTAACATTAGATATTATAAATTGCACACTGAAAGTTATTGATTACTGAATTTCTTTGTGCAACTTAAAATGTTCAATGTCTTCGAGGAACTAACCTTAACTCCTCAGTCTTCTGTTTATATATCATATCGGGGCTATCCACCCCATAAATGACATCAGCCATCCTGTCAAAAGTCCTCTAAAATGTCAAGAGTTTCTATAGAACTGTGTGAATGCACTTCTTAATAAATCTGTTCACCTTGAGGATAGAAGGATATGAAACTTAGGTGAAAATTGGGAAGGTGGTTTCTAACTTTCCATCAAAGATGGAAACAAGCATAAAGAAGTTAAAGCAAATGAAGTTTCTCTAATTTGAGGAAGATTTCAGCCAAATATAGGAACGACATTTTTAAAAAGACCTGGATAAAAAATAGAACAGAGCATTAAGTTTGGTAACACCTTTATCTGTTTGCATAACAAAAAGAAAACATTTAATTTCGTTTCTCTAGGGTGGCTTCCAAGGTGAGTTTGTGGTTGTGGCAGACTTACCCTGCAATATAGAGTTCCATTCTCTTCCTCCCTCTGTCCTAAGGAAAGTAAACTTTTCTTCTTAAGGAAACATCAAAGTTTTCAACATCAACATTCCCAAAAAAGAGACCTAATGAAGTCTTATGCCCCAAACAAAACATAAAACACCTCTATCTGCTCCTGTGTCAGGGAGCTAAAAAGTCTCTGAAAATTCATTGCAGGTTCCAATTCAAGCCTTATTCTTGTTCTGAAGTAGTCATATTTTACTTTACAATGGTTTTGTTGCATATTTAGTAGCTGCAAAAAAAATTCAGAAATTTGTTCGTCTTCCTAAATTTCATGCAAGTGAACCTAAATGAATAATCAATGTTCACCTTGGGTAAGATGGACACACATGTGCGTGGATTAAAAGTTTCAGAAGAAATGTTTCTACTGATTGAAATATAGCTCAAAAACTTTTTTGTTTTTATTCAGACAGTGCATGAAGCAAGACACACATGCCTGCAACCATCAAATTGATAGAAGAAGTCTTATTTATATAGAATTTTAAAACATTTACCCCCTTTTGAATTTATGGCAGTAGTTTATTGCCTTTTTGTCTTCTACAATTTTGAGTTGTGCCATTCAATATGGGAATAATATATCCCTCTAAAAGGATTGACTAGAAAAATCATAACACAAAACCTTTAGAGAATCCTAATTCCATCTGGGTGGTTGTTTTCAGCTTCCAAACTGCCAAATCAATTTTAAAGAAGCAGCTTCCTTGTGTCTGCTTCCTACCGATGTAGATGTATCCTCGTGGAATTTAGGTTACAGTTGGACTTCTGGTGTTCAAATAAAATTTTTTGGAAAGGTATAAGCAGTCATTAGGCCAACAGAAAATAAGAGAAAAATAGAATTAGCCTTAAATGGAGTAAAGAAAAATAAAACAAGTAACATTTGTTACACAAAACATCTTCTAAAAAGCTGTGATTTTCATCTGGGGCATATGGGAAGGACACTTATTGGCAAAAGCATTGAGAGGGTAAAAAACCTCTAAAATGATCTGGTTTAATATAAAATATGTTGCACAATGAAAGTTGTTTTGTCTTTTGTTTCTGTGAGAAAGGATCTTTTTGGTTACAAAAGTAATGAGGCTCTTTGCTTTTGCAATCTTGCAGAATCTTGAATAACAGATATAATTATTTAAGAGTTTTAACTGGTGCTAAGTAATTACTTTTTATTCCTCATTTAAAACCCATTTACTATAAATCTCTTTGTTCCACAGCCTATCTTCCTTATTTTTTAAAAAGAAATTATGTTAAAAGTGACTATATTAAAGTTGTTCTGTTGTATGTTCTGTTTTGTCTCCACTGTAAAGCACAAACATTCAGCTGAAGTGAAATTGGGGCACTTTTGGAAGTCAGGAAAACTGTGTGGAGGAATTGCTCCCAGGGCTTCAGGATCCATTGACTGGATATTAACTCAAAACCTCAGTAAGCTAATATGTGTTCCTTGAAAATTTCTGAAGGGTTGAGGTGGAACATTATCATCCACCAAAGACGAGATTTTGGTAAACCACCACTGATTCTTTGGTGTTTCAGTCGGGAGAATTCATAAATTTTTTTTTTTTAATCCAGGTCACAAAACCAGTTCATTTCAGCATTTGCTTATACCAATAGTCTGGTTTAACAACTTCATTTGAAAATATATTTTTCTGCTCAACTTCAGTGCGATCTGGAACGTAAAACCTTTGCCATTTTGTTATTTTCACAAACTGACATTTTTTTGGAGCTCTGTGCTGCCAGTTTATTTTTTTTTTTGCCAGGCAAAGTGTTCTAGCTTTTCATGACAGCCAAGACAGCCAGATCTGGTGAGTCAACAAAAAGGTGAAAGCAAAAGGCGATGCCTGACAACACCTACCTTCACTGAATAAGTCATACAAAATGTTCTCAAACTGAGCCCCTGGCTGGGAGCTGAGAAACCAGAGGAGGTTTCACACATGCCTGCAGGTATTAAACCCACACACCTTTCCCCAGCCTTTGATTCTCATTGGCTTCTGCTGCAGCAATGGGGAAAGAGTAGATGATGTTACAATGCCGTGTAGCTGATGTCAGTTAAGCCAGACATTTATATTTTAAGGGCTTTATGGTTATCACAGTAATAAAAAAGGTGAAAATCTTCTGTTTCATAGAGGTTTTTACCGCAGCAAAGCTTTAGCATTGGTTTCTTTTTGTCTTTCTGCAATCAGAATTGGTTTTTCAAGTGCCAGCAGCACTCAAGGTGTGCCACCAGGAACTCAGGACAGCAGCTGCAATATCCAGGATGTGGCACCTCCACCATCAGCAGTGACCCCCCCAAATCAGGGACCACTTCACCGAAGTTTAGATGATATGCTGTCTTGCTGCAGACAAGTGACTTGAGCTGAGCAAAAAGATAAGCAAGAATCATGGTCTAAAGAACTGAAATATAATTATCCTCTTGGCAAGAATATTATTTTGCCACATGTGGGGAAAATAAGTTTCTGTAAGTAGCTCACAATAAATCTCTTGGGAAATAAAAACAAAAAATAAAATGAATCAGGGTGGAAGGTGCAGCCCCAAGCCTGTCAGAGTTCAAGAGGTGTTTGTACAATACTCTCAGGAACAGGGTGTGATTCTCGGGGTGTCCTGTGCAGGGCCAGGAGTTGGACTCACTGATCCTGATGGGTCCCTTCCAACTCAGCATATTCTGTGGTGCTGTGATAGATTGGTTTTTTGTTCGATTCCAAGTGCAAATGAATGTCTTTCTCCAGGAAGCAGAAAATGCATGGTTTCCAACAACCTTCTTATTGAACCAAAAGCAGATCTTATCACTGGGGTGATGCTGTAGTGTGAAGATGAAGGAATAATGACTGTAATTTGTCCAGGTGCTAACACACTGTGTCTGAAAGTTGCTTGCTGCAGAGTGCAGGGCAATAAATCACTTGCAGTCTATGGATGTTGAAATAGCCAATCCATTGGCACATTTGCAGGAGCTTTTTTAGATACTCTACAATGACTTAATGCACAATGTGCCAACAGTATAGAAATAGAAATGTCGAACTTTATTACGGAGCCACAGGAAATTCCTTGTCCTTAAGATGTAAGAAAATTGCCATTTCTCAGGTGTGTATTGGATATTTTGTTAAGTACAGCTAAGAAAGCTTAAATGTAATTAGGAACTAGCTAAAACAAGGCTTTATTTTTTCACTCCTGTTAATTCTTGCAATGGTTTCAATGCCAGCTGATCCCAACCAGTACATTTTGAATTGACTGGACTTGTTATTTGTAACACTGATGTATTTGCATTCAGTATATGCCCATGGGTAACCAATGTGGCAGGCTGAATGTTAAATAATCAGATTATAAACTAACATAAATTTGAAGACTTTTATCTAGACTTTCTCTATTCTGAACTTCAAAAGAACCAAAGCAGCATCTTAGTATGGCTCTCTCTAATGGCCAAGTGTGAATGCCCCAGAAAATTGTGTGGAGCTTGTCCTTCTGTTTAGTAACACTTTCCTTACAGACTTAATGATGGCCTTTATTATCCTATTATCCTTTGTGCCCACCTTCTTGCAGAATATTATGTAGAGAATCTGTTTCCATCATTCCGTTTCTTGAAAAAGAACCCAAGCATTGAAACGATATCTGAGGAAACTCTTGTTGTGAGGCCAATAAGGAAGATTTGTTCACATTGACTACTTGCTCCCCTGAAAGAACACAGGAAAAGATCAGTTGTGGTGCACAGTATTCTTTTACAGCCTTGAAAAATTGCTCATTTTGGTGATCAGGCCCTAATGACAGCTTAACATAATGAGGAATGAAATGTCTCCCAATACAAAAAGCAAGAATTTGAATACTCTGACAGGTGTATTCTTTCACAACAGAGCGCTGAATGAGAAGCCCAGAAGTCCCCAGAATTCTTGTAATGCTTGTTAGATAGTGTTGTATGTATTTGCTAAGGACAGAGTGATCTGTACCCCCCAAAAAAGGGGTAAATAGCAAGTATTGACAAGTATTAATTTTGTCATACACCTAGATGCTGCTCATCTGGACTGTGTGGTAAAGGGACCAGTATAACCACATTAAGTAAAATATTTTAAAAGATCAGTTTCATTAGATGTCACGTACTAGTAGGCATAAACTAGTTACAGAAGAAAAGATAAAATGTCTGGATGTTTTCTCCCAGCCTGTGCTGCAGGAGTCTGGGCATCTCTCCCTTTTTACAAGGCAGTAAAACAGGAAAAACTTTATCCTCCCTGTTTATACAATGTGCAACCTATTATCTGTCTTATAGGTCTGTTTCACCAGAGAAAATGTATTCTATTTAACATGACACCCAGAAGCCAGGGAAGTGCTTAAATGTCAAAACCCTATCTATGACTGGTGTGTCAGAAGTTTATCTCACATTATAAAGTTGTTCCACAGCTACATGGCTCCCCTGAGAAAAAAAAAGTCATTTACCCTCTACACTGAAGCACAATTGCTTGAATATATTTACAGTGACTAATCAGTGGTGAAGCTGTAGTTTCACCCTCCTTACTGTGGCTGCAACACAATGATTTAAAGTGCAATTTTTTTTCATCTTGACACTTAGTCTATGAGCACAAGTTACTCGAGGTGGGGCAGTCAGGGGTGTGTTTTTTCATCCAGGAGCTGCACACAAAGCCAGACAGCCCTGCTGCACCTCAGGGTTCATGTAGTGCTGGCTCAGGCCTGGCACGGGGGTCTCAGGGATCCTGTGGGAAGTGCCTGCCTTGCCCCTCCATGTGCTGGTTGTGGAGGAAACCTGAAAGCCGAATGAACCCTCTTAAAATGGATACAAGCAACAATTATCCTGAAACCCCCCAGGCTTTAGGTCTGTTTGTCAGCTCTGAGGAGGGGAAAACCAGGTTTTGGTGGGTGGGAGTGTGTGTTTTGAGGACCACCGTGCACCATGCAGCAGTCAACTCCTAAATTCTCTCTACAACCTCAGGCGGTGAGTAGAGAGGGTTGTTTTAGGACAAAGCCCAGAGACAAAATGGCATCATTCCCACAGCCCCCAGCTTGGATCTCCTGCTCTGCCTCCAGGCATTTCAATGTTACCTGGATGGAGGAGTTGCTGCCTGCCGTGGCTGGGGTTGGTCCATGCGGAGGAGGGCCTCACCTCAGGCCCCTGCAGGGTTGGGGACACTCCCTGCAGACACCAGCCCTGCTGTGGCATCTGGGGACAGGGACTGACAGTGCCAGGGGGATGACGGGGGGTTCTGGACCCTGGGCAGGGTGGGAAACCCTGGAAAAGACATCCCTGGGTGCCTCAGTAGGGCCCACAGACCCCAGGGTACCTCTGGCTACCACAGGGAAGAGGCATGAAAGAGAAAGAAGGTCAAATATATATCTAAATGTGTTGTCAATTTCAATTTTGTTGTTAATAGCAGGATAATAATTTAAAAATTACTTCTTAAATTATTACTCTGGTTGTTTTATCCCAATAAATTTTAAATTATAGCTAAATGCTGAAGAATTAATAACCCTTTTTCTCTCAGCATTCATAGGTGAAGGCCACAGACAAGGCCAAGATCCTTCAGCAAACAATCTCCTCCCTGCATCACACTGGACTCTCCTTTGGTAAGTATTGGAAATAAGCAGGTGCAGACAACACAGTCCACTAGTTATTGTTATTTTAAACAGACTGACTTGCAGTTCTTCTGCTTGGAATGGTTTGTCCAGAGCTACACAATCTCTGTAGCTTTCAAAATCAGAGGTTTAGCCCATCATTTCCATGTTCATATGTTTATTCCTGCCACTCAACTCCAGTCTCATTGTAGCGGGTTGAGTTTGAAAACAGGCAGAAACACCAATTTAGTGTAGTGGGTTGGTTTGCATTTTTTACCTTTTGTGAGATAAGAATTAGGAGGAATGCAAAGCAGGCTCTAAACTTAAAGAATATAAATAAGTTTATTAACTAAACTAAAAGAAAAAAAAGATTAATAAGAGTAAGAATACACCTTCAGGACACTTTTCTTCCCCCCATCCTCCCCCTCTTTCCAGTTACAACATAAAGGCATAAACTTGAGATTATTTCAGTTAGTTTACTAACTCTGTAATAGTTTTTTATTAGTTCACTTAGGGAGAGGAGTTTATTTTGCCCATGCTATGGGGCCTTTCTACAAGAAGGAGTTTTACGGCCTTCACGGAGCTGTGGGCCTGGCCCCAGCCCCTGCCAGGGCCAAGTGGTCAGACCCGGCCAGGCCCAGCCAGGCCCAGCCAGGCCCAGCCAGGCCTGCTGGCCAGAGCCCTCTTACCAGCCCAAANGCCAGAGCCCTCTTACCAGCCCGAAAGCCAGAAGAAGGAGAGATTTTCTGGGCTTCCACTTGGTTTAAATATGTGAATTTTGAGAAGCGCTATTGGTCTAAACAACTGTCCATTAATTCAGGTTTAAACTATCACACTCATGCAAAGCATTAGAAAGAAACTGGGTTTTTTTCAATACCACCAGAATCCCAAAATGTGCTTATTTAAGAGGAGCTATATTGCAAGTTATTTACCCCCATTGTGTTATGAGTGAACATACTGTATGTCTCTCTCACTAGGCATTGGGATATTCAGTGATAAAGCAATTTACTGAACTCAGTCCTGAAAATCTACACAAAATAATACTTCTAGATCATCTTTCCCCTATCGTCCCTCCCAGAAATTTCTCTGCAATTCTTCCATTTTCTGTGGCTCTCATGAATTATAGCCTTATTTGCTGGATCTTGAGCTGACAAATGTGATTTATTCACTGACTTATGCACAGATCTAGGCCAGAACCCCATCAAAAATGTGTTTAACAACAGAGAATAAAGATTAGTACAAGTAAGAGACAAGACAGATTATATTTCAAGTTGTTAGTCCTAATAATTCCATCATATCCCATTGCTGTTTTGTTTGTTGCCTTCACTGCTTACAGCAGTTCTCAGGTTTGTCTGTGACATGCATAAACACAATTTCCATGCAAGACTTCTCATGTGTAGGAAGAGCATATTCTCAGGAATTCAGAGTACCAGGTAACCTTCTATGGCAGCCCTAGTTAAGAAGTCCCACTGGCCTTTATTTTAAACCCTCCATTCTATTTCCAGGCTCTTTCCTCCCTCTCCTTTTGTTTAGTGTCCTTTTCAGCCTTGCTGTCATCTCCTAGATTAAATCCCTACAAGCATTCATTACCGTAGTGTGGGAATATAAACAACTGCTCGGACTACTTCATACTCGTGGAAAACAAATGGTGCAATATCACCCCTCAGTGAAATGGAAAATACATCTTAAACCCCTGACACTTACTCTATTTAGTTTAAAAGCTTCTTTATTCAAAACGTATTTTCCCACTGTCTTTAAGGAAACAACTGCTTGGCTACTTAGTATCTCACAATAAGTGTCACATCCTTTGCCAAGGAAACGATTACTCCCTTGCAAAGACAAATGACAGAGGTCTGAAGCAAATCCAGGGCAAAATGCCAAACAGGGTTGAAATTAGAGAAGCTGTGAATCAGCAATACACTGACATACATAAATAATTAGAGGCATTTATTTTGTTTGGCACAGGCAAACAACTCTGCAGTGATGTATGACGTATTACATTCTTTCCAAAAGCTGCTGCTTCACAGGTACCAAATTACAGAAATTCCTCCAAATATCACCACCTTTGGCCTTGGCATCTTTAGAAAGGGTTTATATCTAACATGTTTACATCTAACAGGTTTACATCTAACATGTCCCATGGCTTGGCAGCATGACTTCTGTTTGCTACTTCATAATTCTCCAGTGTTTTTTTTTAAAGATAAGCCAAGCTGATTCTTTTTTGTAACCTTGTGGTATCAATCAAAATAACAGCGTATTAGTAATAATTATTGTTCATTGTTTCACCAGTGAGATAAAATGTTTCTATCAGTATCTGGCTATATGTAAATTTGTTGCATTTATCTTGTATTTTGTGTGCAATTTTTCATTATCTGACTGGATGAGGTTAGACTTCATACCTGCGTATTTGTGTGTTTCAAAGATTTTTATTGAACTCTGCATTAATCCTTTACCATCTTAATATTAAAATCTCTATGCTTTATTTCGTAGATGAGTCTTGGTTTGAGGTTGATTAGGAACTGCTAGATACAGCATTTAATGTGATTTTAAAGTCACATTCCATCTCATTTTCATCACATCCCAAGGAATGTAAAATTGTCCTTTAACTAGTAGTGTTAGCACAGCAGTATCTAAACACATCATTATCTATTCTTCTTAGCTGGGAATTGAAACAAATAGCTTTTAATTTGTATAAAATCTGTTTTCCTTTAATATTTGATTGTTTTCTCACTGCAGAATGAGCAGTGTTTCTCAGTAGCCAATGGCATCTCTAGGACTATATTAAGGGAACAGTTTTGAGGCTGAGATATTTGACTGCAAGACAGAAAAAGATTCAAAGGTCACTGGAAATTTAGAAGAGCTTTTAGCTTAAGCTAAATTTCCAAGGCTGTTGCTGTGCTAATGAAGTCTGCATGGTGAAAACTGCAGCTGTTTGCAATACAATTTAACTAACACATATGATTTTAATTAGATCACACCTTGACAAACCCACCAGCCACATGCAGCACTATAAAGGAAACCTCTCAAAGCTGACGAGAGGATGGGTTCAAGCAACTAACTGCAAGTATCCATTGATTTGTTATTCAGTGGTTCAGGGGCTTAGGCATCATAATGATTTTGCCACCTGAATCATCTTAAATGCTGTGGGACTTGAACATAGTTCTTCTCTTTTCTGAGTTTGGTCATTTGTGCTTTCAGAAATGAAAGGTAAGGGGAAACAGCCTGGATGGTCATAATACATCGAGGCAAGTATATTGAAGCCTGACGGTTTTTCTATTGAGTAATGAAAAACAATTAATGTAGCAACTGTCTGGTGTATTCTTTGAACTCTGTCAGAAGCTTGTAGGTAAACAAATGAGAAGGGAGACTGTCTGGATGCAGGTTTACAACGTAAAAATATTAATTAAAACTTCCATGTAAAATCTGTGGCCTTTACAATGTGAAATGTTAAATTGTTTCACAGTACTTTCAAGAGCATGAATCACAGTAGCAAAAAGCAATGGGAACAACAACATTTTGTGTTCTTAAAAGCAGTTCTAGAGGTGGCATTTTGTCTGTCATTTGTTATGCTGGTCATATAAGTTTTGTTATTAGAAACATGTGATGGCTTTCTTCCATAGCCTGTTTTTAAGGGTGTTTTTTTTTTTCTTCAGATAAGCTAAAGATAAAAGCATGCTTGATTCTTTTTCCACATATGAGCATTAAGAGTTTAAAACATGTAGTAGCAACGTGTTTTGCCTCTACAGCATTTTCAAACATCAAGCTTCCTGGAGGTAACTGTGGGTGTGATTCAGGGATACACTGGACTTTGTTAGAATCAATGTGTAGGCTGAGTTTGAAGGCCTGACAGGTAAAAAAAAAATTATACTTAAAATATATAATTAAAAATTAATTCTATACAGTGTTTTGACAAATATTATCAGGGTATTAGCTGGTATTCCAGGACTAGTCTTGGAACTCCTCATCAAATTTAGGCCATGTTTGTGATCTGTGCAGCTGGAGGGGGTTTGTTTGGTAGTGTTACCTGGTCTGTGTGGACCCCAAAGAATTTCTGGTGCAGAAACTGGACAATTGCATGAGTTTTCTTAGGGGGCACAATACTGAAGCAAAAGTTTGTGTTGTGTTTTCCATCCTCAAGTAAGGAGTATCTCATGCTGAAGTCTCCCATTCATTTTAAAGATACAACCTCACACCTGCACAGATGTACCTTTGAAGAGCTGAGCTCAAGCTCTTGCCTTTAGCATGAAATTAGGTACTACAGATTTGCATTCAATCCTGGCATCTTGGGTTTCATCAAGCAAGGACAGATGTTAGGGGATTTTCCATTTAACAATCACCTTCTTCTGTCCCTTCTATCTCCTTCCATTTAAGTTGCTGATAAGTTTTTTTTACTGGTCTCTTCAAATTCTTTCAAAATATAAGAGCCCGTGGAGGTAAAAGTTATTTTAAAATAGCACTCCTTCAAAAAAAGAGATTATTCTGAGGCACTGCTCAAAACAGCTCCTCAGGTGGTGTGAAATGATAGTCTGTGAAAGTGCCACCACCCTGCTTCAGGTGCAGACTGGGCAAAGCTGAAAATTAAAATGACTGTTTTGAAGAACCAGAAGGTCACTGCATTAATTATAGGATTGATTTTTTTCATGTGGCAGAGCATGGTCTAAAGGCTCTCTAACTCAGGATTTGAGACCTGGGTATTTTCACGGCTGCATGGTATGATAGCCCAGAGGATGTTGATTTCAAGCACTGAAATTAACTTCTATGTGGACTAAGGGCCTCCACTCATGGGCACAAACCATTCTGAAGCAACTATTTGGGGTTTGGATTGGATAAAGGTGTTTGTACAGATACAGCTATAGTGTCCCTTATTATTAGCAGCAATTAGTGTGACAGAACTGGACCTAAAAGTCCTGAGGCAAGCAAAAAAAACCCAAACTGGGTATTTACCCAGTTTGTTTAGCTACCAGTGTAGTTTAATAAAGTTATCATCTTAATGGAAAATGGCATATTTAAACACAATTTTTGATTACATAGATGCAACACTTCCTGCAAATTATATGGAGGGTAGGGAACATTTGTGCTTTCTACACTAATGCCTCAAACCTCTCATATTTGCAGAGCTCAGAGGTTTGGCAGCGGGCCTGCAATATGATAAGGCTTGCTGATAGGGGTTTTTTGTATCTCTTTTTAATTTTTTGTTCCTAGATCAGCATAATTCTGAACCATTCTCTGCAATTTACCTGTTAGAGTGCAATTTTGCCGGTAGAAGTCCTGCGCTCTGTGTTAGGCAGGAGTCAAAGGGCACCTCCCAGCTGGCACAAAGGGGAATTGTGCTAGAACTGCTCTGTGCAACAGAAATAGTAATTGGATTTTTAATGTTCTGCTTACCTGAGAATTAAAGATCTGGTTTTTGGTTGGGGTTTTTTTCTTTCTTCTGTTCGACAGCTTCTAGCCAGGACATAGGACTAGGTTTCATAACCTGCTAGCTATGTTAATTAGGAAGCTGCATTTCTTTAGGCCTAGGACTAGATTTTCTCTTTGTTGCTCAAGTTGTTGGTTCAGACAAGACAGGCTACAAGTGATGGTTTTTTGGGCTTCTCTATGAGAACTCACTCAGGCGAATAAGCAAGTTTTTAATATATGATTGTTGTAGTGCATCAGATGATGTTGTTTATTCCAGATTCAATCACAAAAGGGGCCAGTTTAGTTAAAAACTGACTTAGAGGAAGGCTTCTCTAAAACTTGCCTAAATTCTTACCATTTAAAAATTGGAGAGTATTCTGTCTCATCTGTGTTAGAAGTAGACAAGAAAATAGCAGGAAGATCCAAGTTATTTAGGATGTAGAGCACTGATAGCAAATTTTCAAACCAAACCAAAACCAATTAAAAGAAAGAGAAGGTTAAGTGGTCTGTATTTTACAGCTTACTTTTAGTTAATATCAGGTAAATTAGTAAAGGTGTCATCTTTTCAATCCCACAGTTCTTGTCCCAGAAATGAAGGAATATTGAAAAAAGGTTTGATGGAGGCATTCTTGACTTACATGGGAGAATTGGGACCAGTGAATATTGCTTTAAGCATCTCATAATAAATAAATCGGAGAATTTGCAAAGAAAAGTATGAATATGGTCTTGTAAAACAAAACTCAGTCCTCTTCCAGTCTCACTTACCTCTGATGGTTTTATTACATGTGGAGAGTCTGATACTTGAGGGTTTTTATTTTACAAGCTGATTGAGTTTACCATCTCATCAAGTTGCGTATGAGTTCATGCTAGAAATTAGTGAAATGGTCGAGCAGCGTTTGTTAAACTGGTTAAGAGGATAGACAGCTTATTTTTGTTTCTAAATCAAAATCTTGCAACTTTGGTATCACTTGCTCAGTTATCCATCATCCACAAAGCTTATAATGGCACCATAAGCTTCTGCAGGTCTGAAAAAGGAGAATTCATAGACATCTCTCTGTTTCTCTGTTGCACCTTCTGTCTGGTGAATTCTGTCATGATTTAGGAATGGGAACCAGGGCAATAGCAAATTGTGGCAGAGCATCACCGAAATCTTCAGCCTGAAATGCTAAAGGTGAGATTAAACAAACAAACAAAAAAAACCCTGTAGCAAGTACTTGCAGAACGTTATTCAGGTTTTTAGAGCAGGGTAAAAAAACCCCTCTTGGTTCAGAAGTATTCATTTGCCTGAATTGCACGTGCCCCAGGGCTGAAAGGTGTAAGAATTTTGATGGTGCTCTTATTTCTCATCCTGATTGATTGCCTTGATTGTGTGTCAGACCACAACTTTGTTGTGACTTTTTTTCTTCTTGTGCTGACCTGCTGGGGCTCTCAAAGAGATGTGTTGGCAGCCTAGGTGTTGGAACACAGTTTTGTTTCTGTCTCTGATCTTTGCTGCCTGTGTCTCAGCATCCTGGTTCTTTACCTCCCAGTGGCTGTTGCAGGTGTTTTCCCTCTTTAGCTCCTTTGATATTGGCTCCTGTCTGGATGACTCCAGAAAGGCAGAAGAAAAAGGCAAAAAGAACATGAAACAACCTAAAACTTTGATAGCTGAAGGTATGGAAATGGGAAGTATAGGGACAGGGAAAAGGAATATCCATTGACACCACTGCGCTATCACAAGTGAGTGAGGAGTGAAATACATTCGCATCACGTGAATGAAAAGTGAAATATTCTTTCTACAGAAGCTGAACATAAATCTTGTTAATAATTTTCCCTTCAGCCAGGCCTTGATCCCCACAGTCCCTGTGCCAGACAAGAAGTGAAGCTTTGAGGAGATCTAGTGTCCCACTGCAGTTCAGCGAGGATGACTCCTGAAGACACTATCTACCCTATTATTTTCTCCCTTCAGTCCAAGTAATATAAAATAGAATTGTCAAAGCTCACAGAAAAAGAGGAAAGATATTTCTCTGCATTGGGGAAGCAGCACGACAAACTGCAAAAATAGCAGTTTTGGTTTACTGATGTGTGTGATTCTGTAATTGAGACAACTTCTCTAATTTCTAGAGATTTTTCTCTCTTTTTTTTACCTGCATCTCCTGCTGCTCTAACTGTCCCTGGGTCTGATAACTAATATTTACAGAAAAAGATTATCAACTTGCCTTTTTTAAAAAAATCATGAAAATAATACAGTATTCCTATGAATGTTGTAAGCTTAAAGAGGAAAATAAACCCAGCAGGTTTTTTTTTGCGCACAGTTTTGTTACTGGTACATGGTCAAAAAAGATTCTTATTTGCAAGTTTTTAAAGATTAAATACAAACATATTTAATCAAGTTTAGCTGCTTTCATTGAATCTGAACCAGTGCTGATGAATGAATAGTCTTATCTGAACCATAAATCTGCTGCTAAATAAAATCAATGAGAAGTGCAAAAGTCACTTGAATTATGAGCTGACCCTGCTAAACAGGACTCGGATGACCAGCAGCAGATTTCAATTATTGGATCACCTCTAGGACTGGATGCATACTTTACAATTAGTTATTGATTTAGCCAACTTCCACACATCATTCTTTTGTCTCGAAACATAATGGTTTTGTCATTCTCTAACTCCCCTGTTGTTGTACAGCTTATTCCCAAGCCTAAATGTGGTTGTTTTTTTTTTCCCTGCATGATGTATCTTCTGAGTGACTTGTCTTGTAATCACTCAGTAAAGAAAAACTAGATAAAAAAGGACCTAATCAGGGCTGTTGGAACAGAGTTTATAAAGGTAGATAACAGAGCATGTTGAAGAAATTAAGTTCTCTTCAATTAGAACCAAAGTTTTTTTACTTTTTCAAAGGTATCCTTTCAATGGACAGAAGTGCTTAATCTTATGAATACTGTTCTGTAGTGGAGTCCAGGAGCAGTACTTTCAAATGTAAATAGAAAAGAAGAATGGATACATTGTGAATAACATTATTGTGGTGAATTGCATTTTTGAGGTCTTTTTTGAAGGGTGCAGACAATGATGTTTCACACAATAATAAAGAAAGTTGCTGCAGAACAGTCTTGCTCGAAATGTTACAAATGCATTGTGCTTGTCCTGAGAGGTGTTTTGCAAAAGAAAGGCAAAGCCATCGTTGTCCCCAGCTGAAGGTCTTGAAAGGAGTTTTTCACCCACGGTTCCTGAAAGCTTTGACAGGTCTCAGCTTTGGAGTAAGTGAATAATAGTAAGCAGCAAGCTAAAAATATTACAGTGAAATGGATGAATACTGAGAACAACTAGCAGAGAGGTTTGCTGTTCCTTTTCCCCATTTGTTATCCTAACAACTGCAACACGTGCTTAGAAAGTAATGTGTACTCTTGATTATGCTGATTAGAGGACCTGATAGAGCAGTCTTTTGAGCAAGAAGAAATCAAGCTGGAGTAAGCATGCACTGTATCTCAAATGTTCAGTGTATGTGGGTACGAGAAGGAGGGAAGATGAGGTGGGAAAAAAGAAACCTTGATGTTATCTTCCTGTGGGTATGCAGTGAGGGCCAGCAGCTCCATGTGGGCCAGGGTAACAGTCATGCCAAAAGATTTTCTCAGCTTTTTATATATTTTTCATGTATTTGTAGCCTTGTGGGTTTTTAATATATATTTGTGTAGCTTCTAGTATTTTCCTGCCCTCTCTCACAGTTTAGCAAATCCTTACCACTAAATTCTTGAAATTCTGTTCAGTCCTATCCTTAAAAAGAGAATTTCTGACAAGGACATTTTTATTTTCCACAAGAATTTAAGAGACATAAAAAGAAAGGGGGCAAAGAAGCCCCTGGAGGACCAACTCCAAGGGGCTGACCTGAGGGTGGGTTACTGAGGCAACTGGTCTCCTATTGGATGTACCTGCTAGATATATTAATTATTTAACCCTATAAAAATGGTAGTGATTCTTTATCACGTGTGCACAGAGCTATGTTTGTGCACCTGAAAACTTTCATTAAAGAGTTGCTTTTATTTTACCACTTTTACACTGCTGCAAGCTTTTGTCCCTTTTCTCTTAGGTAACACCAGGAGCAGTGGTGGGGGTCCCCATGGGGAAAAACCAGGGCCTGTCCCACTGTCCCCAGACAGGGAGCAAGGCAGGGACAGCCGTGGTGGGCAGCTGGGCATAGCCCCAGCCCTGGGCACCTCTGAGGCTGTGTCTTGGTCAGGATCAGCCTTGGTAAGGAAAGCAGGGCAGCACCAGTAAGGCCAGTGGTGCCACCCTCGTGACAGAGAGCTCTGACTTCACCTGCAAGATTTTTATGCAAAGCTGAGCTTAATTGCTAAGTATTACTGGACATAATAATTCTCTGGGGGCATATCCTTTCTCAAGACTGGAAGCTTGCTTTTGTAGATCATTAGTAGTTCTCAGAACCTGAGGAGGGTTTTACTAATGTTTATAGCCAGCTATGGTTCTGAGATCCCACAGCAGAATGCCTCATACCTGTGCTAAAAGCAGTGAAGTGGTCACTGAACTGAATTCACTGTGCCAAGGTGATTACAGAATGTCTTTTTTTTTGACCCAGGGGTCTTTGGAGAGTATCACTTGCCAGTAGTCCACTAACACATTCTTCTGTTATCCTTGGGCTGGCTTCCTTTCAGGTGCATTGAAAAACCAGAGTGTGCATCCCCTCTCACGCTGGATGGGACATCTGTGTGGCACTAAAGAAAGTGCTTCAAAATAATTTGCTGTAATGAGAAAGCTCTGGTGAAGCAGCTGTAGTCACTTGTTAATGTTTTTTAAAAAGCTGTTCCTCTGCATAGATACCTTAACAAGACTTTGTACTAAATACTGCAAACTGTAGCCTTTGCACATATTCAGCTGCTCCAAATGAAATGGTGAAGCAAAAAGGTTGATGGGAGTTGTTAGCTTACTTAATTTTGAATTTTGAATAACTGTCTTTTCAAAGGAGATTTAACAAGCTTTCTCAAGTCATTGCTTTCTGAGCTTGGTTTGTCACCAGCCATCAAAATTTCAGCCGTGTGCTTTTTTTCTAGGTAAGGTGTGATGCCTTGCAGGGCATTTGAGTACAGCCAGTGACTGAACAGGGATTTGGACTGGGTTTTTTCTCCTTCATGAAGAGAAGTCCCTATACAGCTCCACCAGGAAACCTGCAGAATATTTCAGTTAATGTAGGAATAGCTTATAAAACAGTGATAGAAGAAATGCTTTCTGTTAAAAATTGGGTATGTCCAGCCTTGCTCTAAGTACCTGTTGGGTTTTCCTATCATTTTCCACTGTACTGTTGTAACTGCACCACCTTGTCTGAGTGAGATTAAACATATTCCCAAGTGTCTAATCTCATTTTGCTCGGGAAGAAATCTTATTCCACACTTCCATTAATTCTGCTGGAGCAGCTGGTGACTGGTTAATTTTATGTATGACTACCTGATTGCATGGACTCTAGCTTTGTCATTTCTTCATCTGAAGTGAAAGGTCTAAGTGATTCACAAGCTAAATGAACCCCAGTAGTTTATCATAACAAAGTTTAATGCCACAGTGTGATTTTTAAATGATGATGCTGTTTTTGCTACCAATTAGTGTTAAATTTCTCTACCAAGCTTACTTTATACTTTGATTTTTAGGAGGGTAAACAGAGAATGAAAATGGCACAATGAGGCAGACTGACATGGGAAATAAACATGTAATATTTTTTTTTGATGCTTGGCACATGTTACCATAATAGAAAAAAATGTTTTAAGCAGTCAGAAGTTTTAATAGATACCCAACCAAAGTGTTTATCAAGATTCTTGAGAGAGAATTCTGCCAACAAGGTTACTTGTTTACTAACTTGATCCAACAATATGCTCAATTTGGCAGTACAACACAAAACAAGACTTTGAGAGACAAAGATAGGATTTCTCAGTAAATATTTATATTAATTAGATCTTTAAATATATGGCATTGATTTAATAATAAAGTCAACTTGATCAAGGCCAACAGATACTACAGGAATAAACCCAAATATTGCTAACCTCAAGCTTGTGAGCATAAACCTTGTTTAAGGTGCAGTTGGCTGCTCAAACAAAAGGCAATGGCTGCTCCAAAGAGGTTCTTATCCAAGATGTGAATGAGAAAATGATTGTAAGTTCAAGGCTCTTCAGAAGAGTGAGAACAACATCTTCCAGTTGTTTCCTTTCCTATAACTGAGTGATTGTTTTTTCCCAAGTGCAATGCGTTAATCTGGATTCTACCACGTCTTCTGTAACATTAGTGAGACTTTTGAACACCTATCAAAAAGTACTGTGGACACTCATATTTGATGTGGTTTCTGCCAGAAACTTGAATCTAAACACTCACAGCTTGCATGCAAGCAGATTTCATCTCTTAATTTCAGAATTGCAAGGACAAGCAATCACCTTGAATATTTCAGAAAGGAAATGAAAACCAAAATCTACCTTTGAAACCCAAAATTGTATCTAAATTATAAAAGAGACCAGAAGAGAAAATAGTTTTTTAGATATTTTTTGTTGGATTACCTTTTCTTTTGGATTGTACAGGGTTTTAGAGCTTGAGATGTCCTCTTCTGAAATGTTTAGTTGTGCTGGCAATATTCAGGGTTAATGTCCAACCAGATATGTTACAATCTGTAGTTCAGGACATAAGCATTTGGAAATGCCATTTATCTAAAATCAGATTTTCACAGATTTTGTATCTCTAACGGAAATTTCACTCTCCAAATTTGATACCAATGAATCTAAGCTAATTCATATTTACCAAATGTCAAAATGCTTGCTGAAAATAACAAATTTTATCTCAAAACCCCTCTCCGCTTTTTGCTATTCACTTCTCCAAGAGATGGCTTCTTTAGATCTCCTCTTTGGGGCAACAAGATTCACGACCATTATCTGTGTTGTATTCTCCCCTGCCTTTCACAACATTTTGCTCTGCATTGTGATGTCTATTTTCTGTCTAGTAGTTCACTTTCTTTTTACTGTGACCTTTATTCCTTTCTCTTTTCAACCTCCTGCACAAATCTATATTTCACATTCATGCCTTCCCTTTTCTTCTTGCCTGTTTCTTTCTCATTGCTTTCTCTAAATTGTGTCTCTCTCGTCACCAGACTTTTCCCTTTCCCCTGCTGCATGTGGAATAGACATTAGTCTCTAAAATGGTGATTACTAACCATTATCTATTCACATCTGCCACCAGCTGCCTCTCTACTGGCTACTCAGATTAAAGTGGGAGATCTTTGTACTGTCTCCCATCAAATTATCAGTGATATTCTGTTCTCACTGCTTCTCATACTCATCCCCTGTCATTTTTCCTCACAGGTGGACTTTTGCCAACATGTCCACACTGTTACTGAATCTCAAGCTCTGTCTTAATACAATTATTTGATTTTACATCATCAAAAATACATATTGGGCTTTAAAAAAGCATGACTCCTGCTCTGTCTTATTAATGAGACTGGGTATTGTCCATCAGCCTCTTCAAGTCTCATATCTCATGGCCTCTCTTTAGACTAACAGTCAAATTTGCCCTACATGCTACTCACAATGAAAATAAACCACAAATGTAATTAAAATGACTGAATTTTAGAATTAAATAATTAACATTTTAAACTAGACATAAAGTTTAGCCTGT
Organism: Machaerirhynchus nigripectus; assembly: GCA_013397975.1. Taxonomy (NCBI): domain Eukaryota; kingdom Metazoa; phylum Chordata; class Aves; order Passeriformes; family Dicruridae; genus Machaerirhynchus; species Machaerirhynchus nigripectus. The sequence continues at coordinate 474,641 of VZRQ01008070.1, read as the reverse complement.
CACCCAAAAGTGGTCTAAGTATTTGTAATGCTGATCTACCACATCTTCTGAATCTCTCATCTGTTGTGGCAGGAAACTAAATCTGAAAGCCAAAGAACAAAAACTGAAGTCTGGGATCCTGAGGAGTTGGGTGTGAGATGTTTCTCTGTTTCTGTTATGACTTACTTGCACTTTTCCATATCTGACTGATGCGCAGATAAGCAGAGTGGGAACTCCACTCCAGATTAAAGCTGTGTGTGCTTGTGTGAGTAGCAAAGTTGAAACCTATTGCTAATCCTACTTAAAAATTCCCTAAACTGCTCAGCTGCTGCAGCTGCACTTTGACAGTTACTGCTGTATTTTGCATCTGATGTGAAAAATATAGATCACAAGGGTAGTTTTATCTCCCTCCCCACAATTCCTTTGAAACCCCTTTTCAAGGCACCCCCCTGCTTTATGTAAATTATATAGGTATTGGTTAGATTTTATTGGCATAGGAATTGCTTATCAATATTTAAGAAAGTCCTTTCAGAACAAATCCTAAATAAGAATAGTTCAGTTCCATTCCTTTCTTTATTTCTTCATTTGTTGCTTAAATGGGGAAAACTGGTATATCTATGTATCAGTCACTGTAAGGGGAACAATTATGTTGTAATTAACCTTTAGAGTTTAAAAGAGCTTAATGATGGCCGGTGATGAACAGAAGGAGATGGGGTGATAAGGTTGAAGTAAATGAATCCTGTACAAAGGGACGTTTTAAAGTGCTCTGGGCAAAGCAGGCAAACTTCAGAGCTTTTTTTCCTCTGCTAGAAAAAGAGAGGCTTTGTTTTCTGATAGGCTGTGTTCTTCCATACCATTCAGTTTGGGAGCTCATCATTCTTAAGAAAATAGCACCTTTTTGTTCGGTGATGTCATTATTTCTCTTTCCTATAGATTATTGAGATGAATACAAAGAGGTGTTGTGTCAGAGCATATGCTGCCCTGTGTGTGTGCTTGGTGTACTGAAGGAACCTTGTCCTTGTGCTGTGAGCCAATCTTTGGGGCTTATTTATAACCATTGTGGCAGTGTAATCTGCAGGCAGACCAGACTCCCTTTGGGACAGAATTTGTAGACCAATCTCTGACCATTTGAAGTTGTGTATGATCTACTACAGTCTCTGGCAGACGAATTTCAGATCCCTTGTGGAGTTGCTGCTGTGGATACCAAGGAGAATTAGGGTGGTCAGCACAGTGGTGCTGTCGAGTTACCAAGAACCCAGACCCCTGACTGCAGGGCTTTATGCAAGCTTGAAGTCAGCTTTTTGCAAAAGAGAACATCTCTCTATAAGACCAAGCAGAAGTTTTGGGATCAGTGTAGCAGGGAAAAGCACAGGAAACTTCCAACAATGCCCTCACCCTATTTTCTGTTTTCCCTCGCTATCTCTAGGGGATGGTGGTGTGAAAACGGAGCGAGACATTGCAGGGTAAAAGGGAGAATGTGAGGGCTGAGGAAAAATATAAGAAGAGGTCCAAAGAAGGAATAGCACCACTGTGAATGAACAGGAAGGGAGAACAGGAAGGGAGAGTGTTGGATTGAAAGGGCAGTCAGAATAAGGTGGAGAAAATATAATCAAGACATCCTCTCAGCCTACAGAAATCTATACTTTCGCAAGCTCTTTTTACAACAGTGTCCCTGAACTGAAATTCCTGTTTATGTCTTCCCAATATTTTTCCTGTGAAGCTGCATTGTCTTGGTTTCATCAGGTTTCGTTTTCTTCTTATTAGCTGGTGCAGTGCTGTGTTTTGGATTTAGTATGGGAATAATGAGGGTAACACCGTGATGTTTTGGTTGTTGCTGGGTGATGCTCACTCACAGTCCAGGACTTTCCAGTGTCACATGCTCTACCACAGGGCAGGTGCACAAAAAGCTGGGAGGGAGCGTGGCCAACTGATCCAAACTGGCCAAAGGGATATCCCATACCCCCAAAAATCAGTGTATAAACTTGGGGGAGTTGGCTGTGAGGAGCTGATTGCTGCTCAGGGCTAGGCTGGGCATTGCTCAATGCATGGCGAGCAGCTGTGTTGTGCATTACCTGTTTCCCTCAGGTTTTGTTTTTCTTGGTCTCCTTTTCATTACAATAATTATTAGTAGTAGTATACCTTACTTTGTTTCAATTATTACCTCACCTCATGAGTTTTACTTGTGTTCCTTAATTCTCCACCCCATCCCTCCAAGGAAGGGCAGGGGGAAGGGAGCAAGTGTCCGTATGGTCCTCACTTGCTGGCTGGGCTTAAACTACTATGCATATTAAAGAAGGAAACCACTAAACCAATATGCATATTAAAGAAGGAAAAAAGAAGTGTAATCTTCAGCATCAATCAGAGTGAAAGATTAAAACCTCTTCCCCTCACTTCTTCCACCTCTGCCAATGAAAAATCAGGATGAGGTCTTTATCTGTTATTTTTTAATGTGATATTGGAAAACAATTGCCTTACCAGTTGTGGCATATCAGCATGAATGTGGAACACTGAGAATTAGACATCTTTGATACAGCAATTACTGTTTGTCATAGGATTTCTGCACTAGAGATAGAAAATGAAGCAGATCTGTTTAGTGGGGTTTTTTTTCCCCAAAATTACTGTAATGAAACATTGTAACAGTGGCAACAAATCACAAATGGTAATTTGCACTCACTAGGCAGCCAATTAAAATTCTGTGTAAAAGCATTGGCAAGATAATATTTTCTGTCTAGTATCATGGATTTTGCCTCAACTTCTCTTGTTCTGGACACTTTAAAGTGTTAATGCACTTATCTTTCTAACATTTATTTGCCTGGTTTCCAACAGATTAATTTGGAGAATGGAAATGCTTTAAATTCCCTTACCAAGTTTCTGCAGTAGGTTGAAGAACACTGATTTATATACTCTAATTCATAGATAAAATACTCTTCAGTCTGGTAAATGTTCCACAGAAATGATTGCATAATACTTTAAAAATTAATTAATCAAAAACTTTTCAGTTTTTATTTGATTTTTAAAAAATGCATGACTAGAACTAGCATGGCTTTACAGATCACCAAGGATAAACAGACAAATATACAAAAAGGAAGCCTTGTAATTACCTTTCTACCATGCATTTGGGATCAGCCTGTCCTCCACTTTTATTTACACTGCTTCAAAATTTATCAATGGGGAGATATCTTTGTTGTTCTTTACTTCTTCAAAGTGCCACTCTCCTAAAGCCTGTTTAGATTGAACCCTTCAAGAGAGTAAAATAGGCTTATTTCTTTCAGGTGACACCTCCTGAGAAAATAATTGCATTTTCTTATAAATGCAGAATTCTGCCCTGCTTTCAATTATGCCAAAAAGTATTTTAACGTGTGTCAAGCTTTTTCATGTGTTTCTTTTAAGACAAAGCACTGATGAGAGAACTGCCATTGACACTACAAGAAATGCTCACTAGAGAACAGATGCTGTTGCACTGGGCTTTGTCAAGCAGCAGTTCCATATGTGGAATTCTCCAAGGAGCAAAAATCATTCATACTTGAGCAACTTCTAAACAAAAACGATGGTGTGACCATGCTGGCATCAAAGTGGTTTTCTGAAAAGTCTTTGGGAAAAGTTTTCTCCATGTGGTGCTGCTCAGGAATAAAATTCCGTGGGGTAGCTGGTGCTTGAAATAATGAAACCAGACACATTTTGTGCAGAAGCACAGAATATAAATAACTGTCAAGTTCTGGGAGGGCAACTGCATGGAGCGATTTCCCTGCAGGTATGTGACAGGCCAAAGTGACTCTGGAAACCTTTGCCAAAGATGCCTCCTCTCTCTAATTGTCACTTCATATAACTGCCTCTCCAAGCTTAGAGAACGAGAGACTGGCAGATTTATGGGAGCATATTTTTGAGGGCTTGACTCAGAGAGGGGAAGTTAATGTTTGCTGCCAGGCTTAACAGGCCTGTGAGAAGCCATAGGTTTTCCAGGAACCCTGACAAGCTTTGAGACAACTGAAAAAAAAAATACTCACTTAATTTCAAAGCTTAGCCAACAGTTACTCTATTTGGAGACAGTCCCAGAAAAATTCCTGTCTCTTTGCACTGTGTCCACACTGTTTTTTCACAGCAGTTTGTGTTTTCTTCAGCTACAGACTCTTAAGTCCAACCAGACCTGCCCAGAAGGGGAGTCCAGAGTTTCAGAAAAGCACTGTTGAGAAAAATAATGAGGCTTTGACTTTCCTATGTGTGGCTGTCAGGTTTCAATCCATCCTTATGTTTTTTGTTCGGTACATTTCTGAGTTTGGAACCCTAGGTCTTGAAAAAGAAATTAGTCAGGAGCAGTAAGTGATGCTTCATCCTATTCCTGCTGTGTATGTCTTGTCTGATACTCTGTCAAGCCCATTTTGTCGTATAACAGAAAACTTGTGGCTTGATATTTGTCCTAACCATTAAAAAATAGTAAGAATTAAAAGTTTTTTTTTTTCCTTTAAAGAAGACACAAACTTTAAATTTAAAGACTCTTTAAATGTTCAAGCAAAAAATGTAGCAACTTGAGAACCTGAAAACTGCACGTGGCTAATGCTTAGTATTTCAAGAGACAGTAGTACTGGCAAAGAAATATGAGATTAGTGACTGAAATAAACAACCTAAACATGGCTTACTGGACCTGGGAGGGAAGGCAAGCTTTAGGATTCCCTGACAGCAACTGCAGGGAAATAATCTGATGGAAGTGCAAGGGCCAGTGGCTATAGATCTCACCCACTGCAGGAACTGATTGAATACAAAATTTTAACTTGCATTTTATGAAGGTTGTTTGTGTGGCAGTTTCAGAAATCCTCTTTTTTCCTTAAACTTCCTCTTTGTGTCTTTGATCCCTCTTTTTAGCAGCATCTTGACATTTTTTGAAACACAATTGATTCCACTGGGCAAAAAACACCATATCGCTCTTCACCTCTGCTTACACCTTCTTCCATCTCTTAATTCTCTGAATGTCACTTCTGTCTTTGCCTCTGTTTGCTCTCGCCACCTTCACCATTCCTGACCTCCCTTGCTTAATCTTCTCCTCTCAGAGTGCCTACAGTCCCCTGGGGATCCTTCTCCTGATCACAGGAGGTGCCCAGGAAGGCTTTCAAAGCAGAATAGAGCTGTTTCATTGAAGGGCATTTCTTAGGCTTCCTTTGAAACAAGCTTTAAAGGTGGGGTAAAGGTCTGCAGATCATCAGGATCTAATTGCTTCCCCAAGCCCTGTGAGCTGGCAGAGAAGTGACACTGCCACTTGCCAGCTTTTGCACTTCCTTGTGAGTCATGTGATGTTTCTTGTTTTGCTTTTCCTTTCCCCCTGTGAAAGTGATTACATGATTTAATAACCATTTGTTGTTCATTTCAGGAAAGCCACTGCTACCCTTTCCATCTATAATTAGATGAATGGAAATACAATCCTTAAATTTTTAATACCAAAACCCCAAATATAGACCAAACTGTTATTTTACCTACCGTGAGTTTTCACCCAGTTGTGATATAGGCTAGAGTAAACTTCTTTTAAAAATAATTAAAAAAAAAAAAAGGTAGTATGGAGGGAAAAGACATGTCTGCTTTACTTTTATGAGACGCTGCTATTAAAGCCCTGAAATAATAGCTGTGCTATCCCTGATTGCTGCCTCACCCTATTGATCTGGAAAGACCATGTTAAACCAGAATATCTGTGACTTTTGAATTCCTTAAACCAGGAATCTGACAGGCCTGTAGGGACACCCGTGTCCATTTATAAGGTGTATTTCCTTATAAATTTTCCACTTTATCTGGCAGCCTATGTTTAGGGCAGTAATTTTGGAAGTTCTGCAGGCACAATACCTGCGCACAGAATCTATTTCCTCTGTATGATCTCAGGAGATGATGTACTGTCTGAAGAAAAGTCGTGTTGCAGAAGCTTCAAGGTGTTTAAGCCTCTGGCTTACACAGTCTGATGTAGAGGGTAGCACAGGGGACACTTCACTGATCAAGGAGAAACACCAGCAGGTCCCTCTTAGTGCTCTTCAAGTAGAAGAGGAAGGAAAGAAAAGGTCATACAAAAAGAAGTTAAGAATTGGGGGAAAAAAAGTGCATCAGATAGGAGCTGTAATGGACAGAGGGTCCCAGCAGTCAGCAGCAAGGCATCATTAAAACAGTTTAATGAACAGACCATAAATACACCAGCTAACTAAACTGAGATCAACTGTGTTTTCAAATAGTTAATAAAACTGTAGTTTTCCTTCTGCTAATTTTAAAAGTTAAATGATTGCTCAAAACCATAAATGATACTTAGGAAAAAAATGTAAAGGTTGGGATAACTTCCACAGTTAATGACACCTGGTGATAAATGAAGATAAAGCATAAGGGAGAAAAAAAAATGGATGAAAGGATGCTTGTAAATGTTTATAGAAACTACATTTCTAGTCTGCCACGGTCAGGTGTAATAAAAACAGCTGCATGAATCTTTCAATACCCGACAGACTCAGGGAATACCTACTAAATCTGTGACAGGGGTTGTTCCACCTTAAAGCTGGGTGAATTTTGACTCCTATGTTTATTCTATTACAATACTGCAATGGAAGTATTGTGTAGAGAGGTATAACAGACACTGAAGGAGCTTCTTTAGCTGATGGTTCAGAAATGCTTTCTGCTTGCAGTGAGAAATGCTGCTCCTACAGATTAATGTGTTTTCTGGATACAATATGGGAGCATTTAGGCAGGGCCCAAAGTGATTGTGATGCTTGTCAAGTCCTTTGCGGCTACCCACACGTGGCAGATTCAGCAGCTCTGTCCTACTTCCAGGTGAGACAAATCTTGGATATTCATCCTCCTTTCCCACTCCTGATTGCCTTTTGGAGAGAAGGTATCCATGATTTAATCTGGCCAGGCTCACAGTTTTGACGGCTGGGAGATCAGAACAAGGGACAATGCCAGGCACTATCCCTGCCTGACTCTTTCAGTGTGATCTTTATGGGTAATAAAGGTGAATTCCATCTGGGGTCAAAGTTTGAAAACTCTGGCTGTGTCAAATACTTTTTTCTTTTTCCTCCCCTTTTTTTCTCTAAGTCATTGCAGCCTTTGTTTCCATGGCAATAGAAGTGAAAATCTATTGGCAGCTTGTAGGCAGGCAGCAGATGACAGCTCTCAGTACCAGATTTCAGCAGCTGACTTTCAAATAACAGTCCTAAGAGCCCACTGCAATAACAAGCACGAAGATTTTACTACAATATTGGCTCCTCGTGTATGTATCACTTTAAAACAGAGAGAAAATGGATAAAATTATTACTTAGAGAAGTACTTATGCCTCTCTATTGTCAGCTGCTTACTTGGGCTTTTTGTCTTCAGCCCTGCAGTGTGGGTAGATGTAATTGTACACTTTCTATGCAATACACACATGATAGTGCGATTTTTGATAATCAAAGAAGCTATTTGATACCTCTAAAAGGGAGAAAGTGTAGGTAAAGAAACAGACTAAAACACTCAAGGATATGGAGGAGCAGAACCTCCCAAAACTTTGGTGAGGAATTTAGGATGTCCCATCAAATGTAAAGGAAGATTCCAAGAAATAAACCTATGAAGAGAGAAGAGGTGATTCGGGGATTCTCTGAAGAGCTTCCCAGGAATGAACAGAGCAGCAAAACACTGTTAAAGAACTGATTTTCACTCTGTTTGTGAGAGTGTTCCAGGAAAACTGAGTCAACACCTGTTTGTATATTTTATGAATTTTCCTTTACATGTAGTTTGCATGTTTTGCATATCATTTTGCTGGTGGCATTCACCTTTCGAATAGTGAAAACAAGTTAATTTACAGTATTTAAGTCAATTTCAATGATGCCACTATTTCACAAGCCTTATGGAAGCCCCGTGCTCATAGAGAAATTTCTAAGCTGTTTTCTTTCTCATCATTCTGTTGTGAATGTCTCCAAAAAGGTCAGTCTGTTAAATCACTTCTCATAAGAGGCATTAAAAGCTCTGAATTGTTAACCCTAAACTCTTCTCCTCATCTCCAGGACTAAAAAAATTATAGGTGATGCAGTTCCTGATAAATACAGACCAAAAGTCAGTGGCTTGAGGTTGGACATTGATGTTCACTGACTTCTCTCTCTGCTAGAATAACAGTAAATGAACTCTGCTGTAAATAATTATAAATGTTTTGGAGAAAACAACAAAATGAAAGATTTCTCAATAAGGAGTAAGAGGAAACAAAAGGGTGACTGTCACTGGTTAGGTGGTGCGTTAAGATATTTCATTTTCTCTGGGTGGCACTATTTTTTGTGGCATCCCAATTTTCTTGATCAGTATGAGGATTTCATGTGTGATTACATGATGTCATGCTGCCCCTCCTTAAAAGAAAGAGGCTTCTGTGAGATTCTATCTACTACTTTATCTGTTTCTGTATACTGCCTCTAACATCATTAGTTAGTCCCAAAACAACCAAGATTGACAGAGGAAGTAAATTTTCATGAGTGCTTCAGCAGAGGGAAGATAAAGATGCCATTCCTATGTGGAAGTGTATGTCCCAGAGGCCAGAATAAAAGCAATTACAGAATTGTTTACTAATGAGACCCTTCCCTTCCTTTCCAGTTCCCCTATTGTGCCAGCCATTGCTAGAACACCCCATATCCTAAGCTAAGTATTGGTTGTTGTGGGGTTAAAATACAGAACTGGCACAATTCTCAAGAGTTTGGGGTTCAGACAAAGAGACTTTAAATGTTAGACCACTGATTTTAGCCTTGCAATTGACTATAGGGTTTCTTCCAGACCCTTTTTGTCAAAACCTGTCAGGGGAACCATTCCCCACAAAGTCCTTAAACATGTAAAACTCTCGGAGATGCTGTTGACTGCACCTCAAGCCAGGAGATAAATTCATAGATAATGAACTTGGCTATGATGATCTTCCATCTTCATCCAAGTGCAGTGTCAGGGACATCATGTCAAGAGGTATTTTATCCCATAGACTATTTTTCCAGTTTCTTTCTAGGTGTAGATGATATATTTTGTCTGCATTTCTAGGAACTTAGCACAGTAACACATACGACTCATTACAAGTTCATTAATTCCTGACACTTTCAGGTGAGTGCACAAAAGCCTGTTCTTTGAAGAATCTAACAACTAAAACCCCCTCGATTCACTGCAGTAATGACAACTGAAAATCTGAAATAGTTCTAATTGAGTATTGAAAGGCAGCATTAAGCAAACCAAATACAGCCCTGCTGAGCCTCTAAGGATGGCGCTGGGAGGCTGTTTTTAAAGCTGGAATGTGTAGTAAAAAATATCACTTCAGAGGCCTGTGTTAAAGGGAAATTGATAGATGTTATGAAATGTGAGGGGGAGTATAGATATTGACGTGAATAATTGTGATATGCTAAACTTATGCTTATTTGTTAATGTCCAATATGCCTGATTAGAGCATCAGTAGCGTTTCTCTGAAAAGGAAATGAAGAGAAGGAAAAAAACCAGTTTTGAATAATGAAGCTTGTTGAAACCACACAAATATTCACTCACCAGTCATCAGTCACTTGTGTTGCTGTTGTGGCTGCAACTAATAAATACTAAGGCATAAAAGTTTCTATACCCTCCTAAACTCCATTCCTTCTTGTATCCAGATTCAACCTTTACCCCTGAATCATGATTCCTTATTTAGAGATGTCATGGTTTTATTCTCTGCTTTTGTCTAGCAAGGCACTAAAGCGATCTGTATGTGTAGAGAGGCACAATCTCAAAGTATTTGTGTAAAAGAGTGTCTGAAATCCTCATATCTTTGGGTATGGAGGGGTTTCTCAGAGCGATTTAAGTGCTACAGTTTAAATTCCCTGTCCCCTTGTAATGTAAAAAGTAGGAGAGACAACACTTCGTGGGCTCAGAGGTGAACTTAGAAGGAAATGTTTGCCTAGGAATCCAAGTTTTTGTTCCTGTGTGCTGAAATACGTTGTCTCCAACTAATCTGCCAAAGCAGAAAAGCTCTCAACACGACTTTCCTCTCTTTATATTGAGCACATCTATAATACAAGATGGTTCTTTGTGAGGAAATATTTAAAAAAATCTTTAATATTTAGTTAAATCTTTAATATGCTGAAGATCCCCAGACAAGATGGTGGCATATGTACCAAGGCACTGCATGAATAAAATGTCTAATTTTATATTAATATTAAACTCTGTTTAACTGATATATCACATTTAGGGCATTTAGGGTCTTCCATTCTATATTTTTTGCTGTTGGTTTGGCTTTGGTTTCTTTGGGGTTTTTTTGAGTTTGTAATGAGAGTCAATCTATTAATGTTTTGGGAAAAAATTGAACATACTGAGAGAACGCTGAAAGGCTGCAGTGTAAATAAGAATGTTTAAATTTTAACAGCAGAAATAGTAACTGGAAGATAAAGTAGTGTTAGAAAACCAAAGTCTGGGTCTTTGGGCATTAATTTCCACAGGCCAGCCAGTCAGTTGACATGTGAGAGTTTATATTAGTGAAGAACAGCCCCAGAGTTCAGTTATTTTATTACTTCTGCAATAATCTGAATTGTAATTCTCTGCTGAGATTCAGTTAAATTCTCAGCTTTTAATGGCCCTTTGAATTAAATCACAATATATGAAAATGTTTGCTCACTGAGGCATCTCTCCTTATGTATGTGAATCTTTATTCTCATTTTCTTTCTTAGGATGTTCTAACACCAAAAGAAAGAAAAAAATTGAAAGCCACATAAAATTATCTGAAATTACATGAAATAATGTTGTACATCAGGGCTTTTAGGAAGCTATGTGAGTATATAATATATATTTAAAGCTTAACTCTGACTTTTTTATGTCTCTGGTGCTGTTGGAACAGAGAAAAAACCTGAAGCCTACCAAAAATCAGATGTGAAAACCCAATTCAATGGCAGGCATCATGAAGCTAATTTTTATTTTTCTTTTTTTTTTACACAAAATTTACAGAATTGGAACAAACTGTGCCTTTGAGATGAAAGCTATTCCTAGATTCCAGTGAGGTAGTGCAGGATGAAGAATTTATTAATTTCAGGGTGACTGAAGGAATCCTGTTTATTACTCCAATCCCTAATTTCCCTAACAAAAACACTGATTCCTACAGAAATCTACCTAATATTTTTTCTTTTCTGGTAACCTTCAGAGTGGTGGTACACAAGAGTTGTTATGAAGCCATGAGAGAAATTATTTCTAACTAAGAGGAAAATATTGTTGGCACAAAAATGCCGATTTCTGATCAAGTAGCCACGTTAATAGTAGGTTTCCACAAAATAGTGAAAACAGATGTTAAACCTGTAATTCCAGCTACGTGTGCTCTAGCTTCTATAGCTCATGGAAGACTTACAATGATTAAAAAATACAATTCTATTCCAAATTCCTCACACTTAGAGAAGTTCTGCATCATTACAGTGAGAGCGTTTTTACCTGTCTGCTCACAATTCTAAACAAAGAAGTAGAGATATTTCAGGTTATTGGTATGAGCAAGGTCCTGAAAATTACAAGGGAAAAAAGCTGATAATTTACTTTTGGGACCTCCAGTATGACTCCAGTCAACAGAGAAGCTAAGAAATGTCTACTTACTGCTCAATTTATTTTGATGTCTCTTTTCCAATGAGGCTTTCTTCTAAAATGCTTTAAAATGAAGCAGATGCAAATTTATATTGAACATATTCTTTGCTTCCTTTGTTTTTACTAGTTCTGGACTTTTATTCAGTAGGTCTTAAATGAAAATCTTAAAATGTGAATAATAAAAAGAACTTTTTTTCCCCTCTGTCATAATGGGCTTCACCCAGTGCTGGCTCCAGAAGCTGTTAGGAACCACAGGCACACTCTGTAAGGAAATTTTTTATGAATTATTCACCAGAGACCATTAACTAGCTGTAAAAATATAAGAACACCAACTGATTTAGGACCTTGATATTATTATGAAGCCCTTGCATGTGTTAACTACATAAAGAAAGTAAAATATATAAATAAGACAAATTTGGGCAAAAAATATATTGACAGTTCCAAGAAGTTTCCACGTAGAACCTATTGACTGTGAAGTTTCAGTCCTTGTGCATTTCTCTCTCTTTTCTTTTTCTTACAGAAGAATGTGGATGTTTTAAAGGACTGTGTATCTGCACTATGGGGAGAATGTTGTTTATTGCTTTTTAAATATTTTTTCTTTGGAATGATGCTTAGTAACACTCTGAAGATTACAAACTGTCTTAGAATGAAGTTTGAAACAGCCCCTGAGAGTGATGTCACAGCTCAGAACTGTAGTAAAACTTTGCTACCGATGCTTCTGTGACTGCATTCAAGGGAAGCTTTGGATTATGATGAATGATGTTATTTATTGTATAAATGATATTGCATGAAGGAGTGTCATACTCTCCAGGAAGAACATATTTCTTGGTTTTTAATTAAGCTACAAGAAAAGCAGTATAAATCTGTGCTGCACTGAACAAGCATCATAAACATGCATTTAAATCCATCTAACTTTTAAAGGTATAATTCAGGATTGTGTTCTTTTTGTATTTCTAATTAGAGGGTTGAACAGATGTGGAAGGCTTAGTCTAATATGAAATGGTAAATAATGTTTATTTTTAAGGTATTGCTCACCTGTAGAAAAGAGTTTCTTTCTGCTGCTTCAGATATTTGTTCTGTTTAAATATATTAAAAGTGTAAAGGATTGTAAAGGATATATTTTGGGGGCATGTGAATATTCTACTGAAAATTCCACTTGAAATAATTCTCATAATAAATTTAATTTCTACTGGTTAATCCTGACATAACAATTGGCAAACAATGGTAAAGGATTTTCATAGTTCTTAGAGTTAGATCGAATAGGTATACAAGGCAAATCATGCCCATATTCTTAATGCTATTTTTTCCCCCAAGATATACTGAAAAATTGCTTTTTCTGTAATTGCACTGGTGCAACCAAGGTTCTGTGCCTAAGACTGCTGAGCATTCATGGTGAATCATAGAAATACAATAGGGGAAGGTGAACAGAAGTGACATTTTTCCAGGGAGTTGTTTTCCGACCTGTGAAGTAATTCTGAAAGCAGTTATTTCAGTTGCAAAGTGGGGAGAACATATTGCTGAAGCTTAAAAGGAATTAGGTTGTGTCCAATGAATAAGTGTTTTTTATCAACCTGTTTGCTGACAGAATGTAAATGTAATTTGTCTTTTTCCTAGTTTATTACCAAAGGCTGCCCACACATTTGCCATTGCCCTACCACTATTGTTTTCCTTTGGTTCTGAATTTTTTTTTCTTTCAAAAGATGCTATACTGGATCTTTTGCTCAAGTACTGTGTACAGATTGGATTGCAGGGAGGAATCATGTATTCCATATATGTTATAGAAATGTGACATTTCCTTTAAAATAGGAAAGTGTTACACTTTATAAGTCATTAACATTGTCCACAGACTAAAGTCTATAAGAACCAGAAATGCCAGAAAGAGAAAGCTGCAGACTTTGCATGCAAAATAAATGTAAATTTTCATCCTAAATGTTTATGATTATATGTTCACATACATTTAAACACCTTCTCTTTAAGGTCAACACCAAATAACTCTCATGTAATAAATAACAGAAGGTCACTAATCTTAATTTAAACACTTGAGGATAACAAGCACAGTATTAGTTACGGGAAGTATTGAGCCAGAAGCAACTCTTAGTGCTAATTGAGAAGTCAGGCTGGTGAGGAAAGGCTACTGTGGTTAACAGAACCCCAGCCAGAGTTTTCTAATTGTGAAAGCATCTTCTACTGACAAAACCCCTACCTTTTAAAGATCCTCATGGCTATTTATAGATACTTTCCTGAATGTTTCCTCAGTTGAGCAATAGTAAACTTTGATTATAATTGCCCTGACTTAAGGAGCAAGGAAGAAACTTCCCTGACTGAAAATTATTCTGAATTCTACCTATAGTACCATGCCTGCCATGACTCTTGAATATGTTCACCAAGCAGTCTCTCTTTGCTTGTTAAAATGCCTTGTGCTCAAATAATCTCTTCTCCTTGTTCGTCAGTATTCCCAGAACCTCTCACTGCCTCAGTCTGGTGCGTGCGTCCTGTCCTAATAGCGACTGGGTTCTGTTACCTCATTTATCCTGAGCAATCCTTCAAATTGAATTGAGGTAATGAACTCTTACAGGGTCTTATCCTGAAGCTAAAGGATGGAGGTTGACTGGCATAGTAGCTTGAAACATTTTTAGGAATCCCTTGAAGTCTGCCCAGCATTTTCAGGGGCATTTAAATCCTTTTAAGCCAGGAGCAGATGTTTTCCTGGCATCGGGTTGGAACTTCTACATGGACACTAAAATGGCATCAGTGAAATTCTTGTGTCCATGGTAGAAGTCTGCATGAAAAATGCAACCAGGGTTCAATTTATAAATGTAATCAACATGCATAAAGCCAGATAGAGGTCAAAATCCACTAGAGGAAAGGATGCAGGGGTCAGATGAAGAGACAAGGAAAAGAGGGAAAGCTATGCCAAAAAAGTTAACCAAGAAACAATGGTGTCTTTCCCAATCAGTGATATTTAGCAGCAGAAGAATGAACGAGAAGTTTCTGCAACATTATTGTGCTTTTTCCTCTCAAGGGAGCTCCTCATTCAAGGATTGACCCCTTGTCTGGCATTGTGTGAAGCGTGATTTTGTTAATTGAATACCAGCCTCTTGAATGTGCTGGGCTCTTCAGATTAGCCTATTAGCAGTTTAACACAATTAGATGAATTAAAAACAGAATTCCTGCTTAAATTTAGACAGTGCTTGATCCTCCTTTATATGCTTTTTCTTTTTTGTAAACACCCATTTCCCAGCTGTTTTAAAATAATGTGTTGATATTGCAAAGGCTGCCCTGGCTTCTCTGGCCAAATTCTGCCATTCTAACTCAGGTGAGTAATCCTTCCCTGCCTGAACTAAATCCCTCCACCTAAAGTGAGCTGTTCATCTTGAGTCAAGTGTTGCTCTGTGGAACTGAAGTGGCAGAATGGAATCCTTGCTGGAATTTTGCTGTGCAAATATTCACAACGTGGAGTTCTGGTGGGTGAGATTGTTGAGTTATTTCTTACATTTTCGTTTAACAAGGCTTCCTGAAGAAATCATTACCTAAAGGGCCCCTAGCAGCCAGCACTCATTATTTGTGGAAGTACTCTCCAAGAGAGAATAGAGGTATTAGGAAACCTAATGTTGGAAAAGGCAAGGGGTTTTTTGTTCTAATTTTGTCTTAAAAAACTGCCAATCAAAAGAAAACCCAAAATAACCCTTCAGATGTGATAGGTTAATGTTGCTCTGTCACCCTGCTACCTGAGTTGTTTGGATGTGTAGGCAGGGCATGGGGAGGTGTGGGTGGCTGCATGTGCTGTAACTCAAGGAAATATTCTATGGAGAGGCTTTGAATATGCAGTAAGTAGCACTTAAAAACTGACAGATTCTGCACAGCCATGCTTGGCAGCTTGAGTGTGATAAATAAGCTGGCAATGATCTGAAATGAGACTCTTTTTTTTGGTGAGGGGACTGAATTTATGTCAATACAGACACTGCCATTTTAGCCATACCCACTGAAAGTGCTCTTCTTTAAAATGGAGAGGTTTATAAAATGAAAGTCTTCTAAAATCCTGCAGTATCTTGCATGGGAGTTGGTGAGAGTGGCTTGCAGCTGGTAACTAAGCCTAGAAGTAAACCAAGAATAATGAGGGGTGGTTATGAGGCAAAGAACATCCTCGTGCCTTTCAGCCGTACCCTTTGAGGCAGCACAAGCCCTGCAAACCATTCCAGGCTACATCTGGCTGTATTTGGACGAGTGCAGTTACAAAAACAAGCCCAGTTTTGGGTGTGCGAGGTAAAAATGAGCTGCAGCACTCCCCCCCCTTCATTGTGCATTTGTCCCTCTGAACGTGAAATGCTGACATTGCCAATTACTCTGGCACGTGGTTGCATCTTCAAAGAACAGAGCTATAAATCAGGTTATGAGGTCAGTGTATAAAAATGCAGTTCAAAGAGGTTTTTTTTCCCTAAGATACTCCCTAAAATTTTCTATCAGTTTGTGACGAATGCTGAGACTCCCTGGTAGAGCTGGCAGAGGTGCCAGGAAGACCTGAGGAATCATGTACTGCAGTTTGCTTGCATTTTTATTGTCTTCTTTGTTGTATCTGAGATATTCCTGTCTAAGAAAAGTCTTGCAGTGACCATTTGTGAGAAGTGATGTTACAGAAAACTCTGGGTTTTTTGGGGATTGCTGGAATAATATTAAAATCTTACTACATTTTATCTTCCATTTTATTTTTATTCCAGAATTTGTGACTGAACTAAGTTCAAATCTTGTCTCCAATAGGCCTGTTATCTTTTAGGAAGTTCTGCCACAGAAAAATAGATTCTATAATCTTCTTTTTGTTTCATATTGTACATTCTGTGGGCAAACTCATTGCAAAAATATGTTCCCTGAAGTTCAAAACATTGAAAACACAGGGTCTGTTTCCCTTCACCTCCCTCCCCTCCATATATAGATACATTTACAGGGAAAAAACCCACAAATTTCTGTTGCTTTGGTAATAGGAAATCAATATGCTTCAGGGCTTTGCTCAATTTTCAGATGCTCTATAAACAAAAAATAGGCAACTTGAGCAGTGATGATCTTAAAACCCAACAGTGTGAAAGGAGTAACTGCTTCTACCTGGAGTAATGTTCTCTCAGCAAACACTGGCTGAAGCATATCTTGTACCATTTTTACTACTTTTAGGATGGTTGAGAAGTGGCCCATTCTCAGCCGATTTTGATTTTCTTTTTTTTTTTTCCTTTCTTTTCATTCACAGGGCACAGCTGCAAGTCTTTCTTTTTCAGCTCGTGTAGCTCACTTTTCTTCCTTTTCTTCATATTTTTATGGGAATTAGGAAATGCATTGTAATGCTCCAAAAATTGAGGCCAGAGGTAGTTCTCAGCACAGAATGGGTGCATAAGAAACTCAGACTGTGATCCTAAATATATTCTAGATGTATTTCAGGAATTAAGATTCCAAATTTTGTTTGAAAACTGCTTCTCATGTATTTTCAAACAGAAAAAAAGGAAGATTTTGGTTGAGAACAATTCTAATTCCTTCAATCCCTGTAAAACGGTGTCTTTGTATTAGGTCTTCCATCCCTCTGGTTAATTGTTAATTCATAATTAGTACATTTTTATTATTATAGTGTATAAATCTATGTAACAGATAATAATAAATCAGTGCTACTAAGCTGGGCTCTGTAAAGCTGGATTTGAACCACGGAATAGATTTTACTGATGTCCTGTAGGTAAAGGTTGAAGGGTTTTTCTTATTCCCAGGTTTATACATGGATTTAATTTTTTTTCCAAGGACTTTCAGAGCACTGTCTGAAATTTTACTTCCCTTTTTAGGGCCACTTTTTTACTCCCTTTCAAGAATCTGCAATTTGATTTTCCTGCAGCACCCTCTACACACAGTGTAAACTCTTAGAAGTGCTGCTGATCTCAGAGTACCTGATTCAGTCATGCTGACAGCACTTTACTGTAAAATATTTTTGTCATCAGCTGTAGAAACATCCCAATGGAAAGTGCCACGCCAAACAGTGCCAATGAAAGGTGAATAAAACATGCAGACTAATCTATAATAACAACAGCTTCCTCTACAGCAAACCTTAAAATAATTTCCTAGATCAGAAATGAATGGGAAATATTCTTCCCCTGTTGATGCAGTTGTACAGTAAGAAAAAAGTCAGCTTTATTTCCAGTGAGTAGGAAAGACATCCTGAAAATACTTGGACAAATATGCTGATATGTGTTTCAAAAAGTCCCACAACCCTGGGTAGTTTGCTAATCTAAAAAATAACCAGTATAGCACAAGTCAAAGTAAATAAATAATGACATTAATGTCATCTTTTTAGAAGTCAGCTCTGAAGAAATTAATGGGATAAAAAGTTAGAATATATAATAATATTAAGAATTTTATTATTTTGTGAATATTCCATGAACAGAAATGAATAAAAGCTGATATAATATATAGAACCAGTACAGTAAATAGAAAATATGAATTATGCATTTGTCTCAAGGGTTTCCTGATGCCTTCATTTGAATTTTAAGTATGCAGTGAGACTAATAAACATCAAAGGCTATACATATATAGAAATCTTTCTAGAAATGCTCCTGCTGTATTTGGAGGCAGGTATATTTTCTTCTGTGAGTTATCTCTGATACACCACCAGGAAAGCATCACCAAGAGGTAAAATAATTTGCATGAGACAACAGAACAGAAAAGATCAAAGTGTAGAAGGAAATCTGTGTCTATTTTTTTTTCCTTCTCCTTTTCTAAACACTCGATACATTTCTGCTTGTTCAAGACTGGCCACAAATTGGGAGCACTTTTAATATTAAAATGAGCAGCTGTGATAAAATGCTAAGAAGTACTGGGAGCTGTCATTGAACCTTAGAGTTTCATTAAGAGTTTGGAATTCTGGTAAAATATGAAAACAAAACAATAATGCTGTAGTAGCTAAGATAAGCATTTCCCATGAATAAGGCTTACAGAGTCAGCAAATTAGATACACAGAATAAAGAGTATTAGAGGAATATACTGCAGGATAATCTAAATTCATGGCTGTTACCTGTTGCATTTGGGTACCTGCAACAGCTGCATGATGATTTTCTTTTGCAATGCCTTGGGAAAGCATTTGTTCAATCATTCTTATGGCAGCATACATGAAGTAACCCTGAATTATTGGGCTGTCTTGTTCAGGGTGTAGTGAAACTAAGGTAGAAAATCAGAAGAAGACAAGTTACACCTGGCAGCAGGGCAGTTCCAAACCCCTGTGTTCCTCACTGGCACACTTGACCACCAGCATCCACAGCATCCCTGTGGAACAGCAGAAGACAGGTAGGTGACATAGAAGAAATTCAATTCAAACATGAATTTTCACTTTAGTCAGGTGTGTCCAGACAGCTGTTCTGGTCATTTTTCTCATTGCTGACCAATGGTTTAAATCTTTAGACACCTAACCCACCTGGGAGTTGCCTTGTCCTTGGGATGACAGATGAGAATATCAGGACTGTTGAGTGGAATATCTTGAAAGCTACAACTCTCTTCTTCCTCGTGAGCCCCAGGCAAGGAACAGGAGAGCAGGAGTTTCTGTAATGTTCAA
The DNA here is from genome assembly GCA_013397975.1 of Machaerirhynchus nigripectus. Taxonomy (NCBI): domain Eukaryota; kingdom Metazoa; phylum Chordata; class Aves; order Passeriformes; family Dicruridae; genus Machaerirhynchus; species Machaerirhynchus nigripectus. The sequence goes on along the minus strand of VZRQ01008070.1, from coordinate 455,566 downwards.
CACCAAATTGCTTGTGAAGGGTCATCCTTCCCATGTCAGTCACCCTTAAAAGGGTTTTGAGGGAAGACAGCTCAGGGGTTTGGACATACACCAGCTCCATTTGCTTCCTTCCTCTTCTGCTCCCCAATTTTGTGAGGTTTTGCACCTTAATGCCTGTAGGATTTTCATGGAAGTGCCATCCACTGACTTTGTGTACAGAAGCAAAGCCTGACATTTGCTACATTTAAAAAGAAGAGTTAAAAATTAGACAGAACTCTCCAAAGAATGATACCTAGATACTCAAATTGTAGCTATCTCAAAACAAAGGCAAAAAAATGAGTTGTTATTTACATTTTAAATGTATGAGTGATTTTAAGGCAATTTTCTGATTCTAAAAAGCCCAATTTCTAATTCTGAAGTGTTCAGGACTGCCAGTCCAGCATACCAATTTTTTTATTAAATCATCTTGCTGCGTCATCCCATGTGTGACATCTACTTGTGTGTATCTCCAGGAAGATTAAGGATTTTGTACTTAATTCCATTTTATTGTCTTCATTTTTTGGAATTTTTTTTAAAATAAATTTTACCCACGTTTTTCATCCAGGCCCACAGGAACGCTCATCTGTTCGTACTGGAGCAATCAGAATAACTCAGGAAGTTTGCACATAAGTGCGTGATTCTTTTTTTTCCCCCCTCAATGACTGTTCAAAGGTGGAAGGTAACTTTCATATAATGACCTTTATTTTGGCTTTTTCAATGGCATGGATTTCAAAAGCTGAAAAACTAAGACCAAACCCAATGACTAAGCCTATACATTAGAGCAATCAAAACCCACTGTTATTCAGCCATTCTGTTAATCAAATCTCTTATTTTAACACAGGTAAATACCTACAGGACCTCTGGCATTACATTCCCCTTCCTTTCTTTCTGAAAAGTTCCTTTATTTTTATGGCCACCACCTGTTTTTCCCTGCCCTCTTTCTCTTTTTGGGAACATGGTTATGTTCTTTTACCTGCTTTATGATTCTTTGTCTGATTCTCTCCACCTCTTTGTTTTTTTGTCCCTTTAACAGATGTTTCTCTCCTATGCCCAAATTCTGGTTGCTTCTCCTTTCCATTTTTCATTTGTTTTCTCTCTCTCCTGCTGGCAGACAGATGGGGGACTTGCTGCTTGGCACTGAAAATGTTATGGAGAGGGTTAGTTCCCATCCCACTATGAGAACAGGCTGTTCCTGTGATATTTCTTTGCAAATAGAAAGAGAATGCTCTGGAGTACCAAATGGCACCTTCCTGGGACTGCTCTATTTTCATTACATTCTGAAAAGTCCTCCAAGAAGTTTATGGAAAGATTTGATATAGGGCTGACAGCCTGGATTTGAGCCCTTTTGTCTTCCACACAATTGCTACTGTCACATACCAAGAATGTGATCTATTCAGCTTTTTTCTTTTTGGGTGATGCATTGAAAGACAAATGTGGAAGAAGAGCTGGCTTGCACTCTTCCAGGATCAGCCTGGAGTTCTCAAAACACAGAATGCTCTTTCTCTCAGGAGATAATATGTTCTGTGTATGTTGAGCTGGAAATCTATCTAAGCATACATCAGAGGCTCGTCTCATATGCTGTTTTTGTCTGAGCAGCCTGGCACCGCAGCCATACCATTAACGTGCATCGTTCCACTCAGACACATTCTATGGAAAACTTCTGCCACTTCTTAGATGGTAGGTAAAACAAATTGTGGATTTTTTTGGTTTTCTTTGGTTATAGTTCATGTGAGCTTGGTTTGAAAACTAAAATAAAACTGTTCAAAGGGTTGTTAGAATTGATATCTACAGCTGAATAAGCACAGGTAGAGTGGCTTCAGCAAGGAGAAGTGCTTTACCTGCAGCTGCTCGTTCCTGAGTGCTTACCCAATGCTAACCCTCTTGAAATAAGGTCTCACAGCTTTCATTGAAATAGAGATTGAGAATTGTTGCAAAAACAATACTCTGAAGGAATCTCCAAACAGTATCACATTGGTTTTCATATGCAGCTTTAACCTTGTGACTGAGAATGAAGCACTGTCTTCATCTGACTTCCAAAAAGTTGAAGTTCAATATGTTAAAAACCTTTACAGTTCAAACAGACTAAAATACTCCATAGCCAAGGATCACCTTTTTATTTGTATTTCCTTTAATCGTTCAGTGGTACTTCTTCAGGGGTGTGAACCTCACGGTGTGCTCACCACTCTTACTCAGCTGCGTAAGAGCAACACAGGAAACAGCTTCCCTTCACTGCTGCGAAAAAGCAAAGAGGTTGAATTTTATGTTTCCAGCATGCAGAGCAGTTTACATATTTTATCATAACTCCGGCCCAGTTTGCTTCATGAGCAAGAATGACTTCATAAAATCATAAAATTATTAAGGTTAAAGAAGTATTTTAAGATCACTGAGTCCAACCATTAACCCAGCACTGCCAAGGCCACCACAAAGTCATGTGCCTAAGTGCCACATTCACTGCCAGCAGGCAAGAAGATCCAGTCAGGTAAACATAACCAGAGGAGAATCCGTGCCATGAGATGAAGCTGCTGCCATTCTTTCTCCTCCAGAGCTGCACTTCAAGACAGAGCTGTGCTCTGCTTTAGAGGCAGTTTGCTGATTCCCCATTCAGCTTTCATGTCCTCATGAATGGCAGAGAGAAGCCATGCAATTTGCAGCTGGCCTGGAGTACAGAGTGAGGACACAATCATCTGTGAAACAGCTCGAGTCCACAGCCCAGATTAATGACACTTTTAGAAATCAGTAGAAGTTGCATAGAATATAAGTTGGGCAAGGCTTGTGGAGACCAAAGCTGTCTTTGTTCTCCCCTTCGTTAAGCGCTAAGTTTTGAATATAGACTTAGAAAAGGCAGTTTAAGGAGTTTGCGTTCATCAACTATCTTACAACAAAAAATAGGTTATGCCACTGAGTATCTCTGTAAGAAACAAGAGAAAATTTATGCTAATTATTAAATGGTCCCTTTTTACATGCTCTTCAGTCTTCAGTATGGTGTTTCAGTGACACCCATAAAAAACAAAAGTATTCTTTTCTCTTTAGATTGCTGTTCATTATTAGAAATTCTTCCTTTTCTTTTCTGAAGACACACCAGCAAAAGCAGTTGTACAACCCAAGCCCCAGTGCAAGTTTTCTGGAGTCGCTCAAAACCCCTCAGAAGTGCCTTTTCCTAAACTATTCAGCTTATATTTCTAAAGTATTGATAATTAACTGTTCCTGAAGTATCAAAGGAAAAGAATCTCATGCCTATTCTGGTAGCAGTTCTGTCTTACACTAAGAACAGAAAAAAAGCTTCCTTTTTTCCCCCAAATAACTGCGCTCTCACTTGACAAATCATTAGATATAATATATCAGCCTCCTCTATTTGCTGCAGTAGTCCTGAAAAGTGGAAACTATATACTATTCTTTTGCAGGGATGTTCAAGCATAAATTGATGCCTAAGTTAAAAGTAGCAATTAGGAAACAAAACACCAGAAAGAACATACATAGAAGTGTTTCTGGAAGTTATTTACTGTTTCTTGAGATAATGGTACATGAAATGATGCAATTCAGAGAGAGTAGCACCTTTAAAAGAAATAAGTGACAGATTTTTTTGCTTTTTTTTATTAACCCAGACTTATTTTCAAAAAATCATTTTAGTGCCCAGATGTCAAAGTCAGAAAATCATTTGAGACCTGAGACACGCAGAAAGCTGGATGAATTTGACTAAACATTTCTTAAATGTCCTCAATTTTCAGATACAAAATTGAAAGTTACTTATTACCCATGATCTAGTTGATTACTAGAAGAAGCGTCTAATTTTTCTTACAGATAATTGGAGTATTTCTTTATTCCTAAAAAAAATGGGAGTAGTCTCTATGTCTTGCTGCAATAAGAAATTTTGATATGGAACAGCCCAAATCCCGAATTTCCCTATAAATGTTCCTATTGATTAAGAATTGAATAAAACATAGAAATGGGAACTACTTTTATAAACTTACTCTTATCTGCTGCTTATGATGGAGGATGGATCCCCCCAGCTTTATAGCAAGAACCCCCCTCACCAAGACAGGTAATCCAATAAAACTTTCCCAGGAAAAGCAGCAAAACTGGGCAGTAGCAAGCACTAGAGGGGGAAACTTGCTTGTAATAGGAATTCACTCTCTTCATCCAGAAAAAGTTTTCTTCCATTGCAGATCACAGTCAACTCTTCACTCCTCCACAGACATTTTAGCCTGAGGTAGATATGGGACAATCAGAATAACTGCTGGAACAAGATAATTAACTGAGATTGCTGACACATGGACTCATACTGCCAAAATAAATAAAAAAACCCGAAACAGGTGGCTGCTATCTGAAGATATTTGACTTCTCAGCTGGATTTGATCTCTGTGATGAATCTAAACTTGTCTTCAAGCAAGCTGCAGAAAGCACTCTGGGTTTGGGCATGAAGGTGTCTATAAGCAGTGGGGCTGGGATTGGGCTGTTTTAAATGAAGGACTACCAGAAAACATAAAAAATGGAAGTTAGGAGTGAATGCGAGGGCAGAAAAAGATGAATTTTTGTGTGGTCTGGAAAGTATTCAATAACTATGGATTGGTTTTTTTTCCTGTGGTCTTCTCAACTGCAAGTTCAGTGTTTAGCTCATGGAATTGAAAATTATATCCTCCTAAATGTGAGCTAAGGGGATGTAGGGCTCTCTGCAGGGTGCTGAGAGCATGAGCAGTAAAGGAAGATGTGACTTGGCCTTATTGTGTAAGAATAATAATAGTAATGCCAGAAAGAGATTCCAAGGTATGTGCTTGTATGTGTGATATCTAGAAAACTAAACATGCTGATACTCAGGACTATAAATGTGTATTACAGATTTAAATTACACTTTAAAAGGTTTTTGAATTCTGCTGGCTATGACAAGGGCTGAAGGTTGATAACCAACTTGGCAACAAGAGTAGTACTCTATTATCTTAATTTTCAAATGTCTTGCCATCATAATACAGCAAAGGTAGTTTTGTTAAGATCTTTTTTAAGAAAAAGGCTTAAATGTTTGAAAAAATATATTTTTCTTTTTAGTGGTGGGAGGTCGTCTTCTCTCTTCAGACAGAAGGTGGCAAGTAAAGGAATACATAAGACGAAAAGCAGAGAGCGGAAATTGCAGCCTCTGATTCTCTCACTTTCCTTTTGGTTTTGAAGAGATGGCAAAAGCAGTAAATGGTCCACCCAGAATTCCTCTTCTCTTTCAGCTCTGGGCTGCTTGGAGAGCTTTTGTTTTCTTCTAACCTGTTTGTGGCATCCAAGACTTGCAGCAGCGTTGGGCTGTGCAAACGCCACTTTTTCAGATTGGCAAATTGCACCCAACAGAATGTTAGGGTGCATCTGAGGAGAGAAACAGAAGAGCATAAATTAATAGGAAAACTGAGTGCACCCTGACACCCTAAGAAAAATAATGGAAAATTGATCTATATTTTGATGTTTTTTACGCTTTTCATGTTTTCTTCACAAAAGTAAAAACAGAAATAGCGATGCTATTTCTTTTTGCTTTTCTAGACTGTGGATTTGGAAGGGAAGAGATGAAATGTGGTGAGTAGGTTGAGGTGGAGCAGCACTGTAATATGCAAGTGATTGCCTTGGTTATATCATCTTGCCTTCTTTCAGTCAGTTGTGGCAAAATAAGATTTCTTCCAATGCTAACTTTATTTTCATGGAGAAAGGAGTTAACTTTGTATGTGGTAAGGGTTGGAGGGCAATTTACACCTCACCGGGTGGTCTGTGTCAGTTAACTTGATGTGGTCTTGGTCTCTATGCACCACCTTTCTGAAATGTGTGGGGCTTCTTGATGTTATCTATTCCTGTTCTGTACTGTTTTTTTTTTTAATGGAATAAAATAAAAAGTTGTGTTTCCTAATTTATCTCAAATCACTCTTTGTGTCTTTCAAAGGTTTAGGCATACAAAATGTTCTCAATTCACATTTCACTGAGATTCTGTGGGGTCACAGGAAGGAAAATTTATTCATCACTGTGCTTAATTTCTATTATTTGCTGGGGTGTCTTATATTGCATGTAAACCAGAATCTTATCCAATAATGATCTGAATATGTTTCAGCAGTTCTACTATTTTTTTTCAAATGTTCTTTTTCAAATATTTTTTTTAATTCTTGTCAGTAGCCACAGCCTGTCTTGAATGGTAGGTAGCTCTGATATCAGTTGGCTTGTTTAAAAAACCCCAAATGTTTTCCGTTTATCAATACAATCGTCATAGCTGGTATTTCCAGGGTTCCTGTCAGGGAAACGGGCAGAGAATTGACACGAAACTCTGGTGAGCTGAAGGGAGGCCCCTCTGGATGTGTCTTGGATTCATTCTCATCCCTCTTGTTAGTGGAGTTTGTGAGCAGACATGAGCTTTTGAAAAGCTTGGGTACCAAAGAGCGGTGTGAAATAGCTGTGTTTGGTTCTTTCTGCAGACCTGGAAAAAGGTACAGTGGGAACGTGTGATAGTGACAGGATGGGTTGGGAGGAAATGCTTGGAGTCGTCTCTGTTTCTGATAGAGTTTTCAAGTCAGAAGGATGTTTTTGTTCCACTTTTCTTCCCTTTCCCTCCTCTCCCTTTCTTTCTTTTTTCCATGGTGTTCAGATTATGTGTGAGACAGATGCTCAGCCTCTAGCCACCATCCTCCTGTGGCTTTCATGCCTCCAATTTGATTGAATGTGAGCACAGCAATGCTTTTTCTCCTCGAGACAGTCTGACAAGCACTCTTTGTGTGAATGGTGCACTTGGTTGCTCTGGTAAACAGAGTTGTCTTTTTATCCAGATGTCAGGAGAAGTGATGACTTCCTCACAGTGCACCTGAATTGTGCCATATCTCATTCCTCCAGGGAAGCAGAGGCTACAGATGTCATCTGATATTTCTTTCAGCTGATTCAGAAATATTTGCCATCAGGCTAAGGCCAAGTGCTTCCTTGTTGTGGAAAAGGTGTAGATAACTGCTCTTATTCACACAACTTTTATAACATTTGTGTGATGGGGCTCTCAGGAAATGTTCCTACCTGAAGTGAGGCATTTTCAGCCACACAGCTGTGCAGCAGAACAGAGAGGATTGCAAGCGCTCCAGCTCCCTTGCCACAGCCTTCCCAGCCTGAAATTTGCTGGGTGGGAGGGAGACATAGTCCTTACAAGCTGGAGGAAGAATTGTTTTTCATTATTATCTTGGTGGTGAGTGTGTGGAGTTTTGGTTTGGGGATTTTTGGTTGTGATTTTTATATAGATATATTTTTTTAAACCAAAGGTGAAGCCTCTTTTATTTAGAGCGCTGTTTGCAATGAAAGGGAAAAAAAAAAGTCAGCATGTTATTGTTAAGGCATGAGCATACCACTAAGAAATACATGGCTGAGAACAGAAGTCTAGCAAGCCACACAACTGAGGTGACAAGCATAACAAAATCAGGGGTGTTGAAAGGCCTTTGACAGGTTTCATTAGCAGCGTTGTCTGAGGGAAATGCCTCCTTTGCCTCCTTTTGGCAGTGAGTCGAGACAGCAGTGTAAGGAATGTTACCTTGGGCACTGAGCCAGGTAATTTTGTGGTAGCATTTTAATGCAAAACATGTTAAACGTTTGACATATATCAGAGAATATCAGTATACCTCCTATTTTAAATATCATGTTCTTGACTTAAAACTATTAAAACTAACTGGGAGGGTCGCATGTGGAAACATCTTAAACTAGGCAGCCTTACTGTGCAAAGTCTGCTAGACAGTGATACTTGTCTTTAAATTCAAGCTCTGATTTTAAAGTGTGGCTTTTTGCTGTGAAATAATCTCAAGCACTTGCTTGCTGGTTCTGACTTTGTGCAACAGTGCAGTTAAAAGCTACAATTACCAGAGTCTCACTGAATGAAAGGGAGCAGACTGTGGGAAGGAGCATTAAATCTACTGATAATTTCGGGACAGCCTCCCCATTATTTCCCTCAGTCATTATCCTGAACTCATAAGCAAATAATGCAGCTTAATGAAACGACTGAAGACACCTTCTTGTGTATTCATGCTAAAATTACTACAAATAGAATAGTTTTGTGCCATAATTCCACCACCTCTCAAATATAATTATTGTCCAACAGAGCCTCAAAACTGTGGAAATGCATGGTCAGTTGTGTATGTTCTGGAATACCACTGTGGTGATTCAGGGATGACTCTGTCCCTTACCTAAGAGCGTGGAGAAATGCATTTCACCTCAGCATGGCTTTCATTTTCAGATAGCTATTTTGGAAGGGAAGGCATGAACATCATGCAACTGATTTAGTTGCTAAGCTCTGTTAAGATGTCGCTGATTTTTCATGGGAATTGGGTGCTTCACTTTTTTCCCACCCCTGGCACTCTGATTGCACTCCCTGCTTATGTAACGTGCATATGTCTTGCTATGCATAAAATATTTTCCCATTGGCTGATACCTGACAGCCTTGACAAACTTGTACATATTTTAGAGCTTTCTCTGTGAGGCAATTTAGTTTGCACTACAAATGCCTGACTTATTTTCAGTTGTTTGGATCTCAGGTTTAAATCTGGGTGTGGTATTAAAATACAAATCTGTTGGGTAGACACTTGCAAATTCTGTCTTCTGCTGGGAATATGTGAATGTGAAACACAAAATATTAAACTTGACCTGCTTCCCCTCTCTCTTTTCCCACCCTGTACACCATACATGTGTATGCCAGAGCTTTTTGTCCCCTTTCTTGCAGGAGGAATAGAATGTGCATAATTCTGCCACCAACCTGAGTTTTCAATAGGACTGTCAGCTCCTGTCTTTTAAAATCAAGGGTCAGAGCATGAAATCTGCATCTTTTCAGGAAAATGCAATACCAGTTAATCTAAGGAGAAGGAAAAAGAGCATCCACTTAAACTTCTGCTTCCTTTTTTGTTGACCACAGTTGGCTTTGACAGAGCAAGATTTGCTCAAGATGGATTCTGTATTGCAGTGAGCTTCCTGATAACTTTGAATTTTAAACTTGCTTTCCCTTTTTCTCAGTATTAGCAGGCAGGATATCTTTTGTGAAATATAACTGTGGCCTGGGGTAACCTTCCTACTTTGGGTGAAGTACAGATAAGGTTCTAAACTCCTTGCACCCATATGTCACTCTTTCTTTGTGCCATGACAGCAAGAAAGTGGCTGAAGATGTCTCAGTGAGTTGTGCTGCACTTTTCAGCCTGGTTTTGGTAATGCACACAAAGCTGGCAATGTTTTTCATAGACTTCCTTAGGATTTGCAATGTCTGTGAGCAAAAACCACCTCAATATCTGGTGTCTGGCTGATCTTCAAGCACTTTGGCCAGCAGATCCTTGCTGGGATAAATAAACAGGTGCCTCAGGCTGACGTTTTCTTCACAGTTCTTTGGAACCTGAGGACGCTGCTTGGGTCTAGATAACCCCACAGCACAAACTGTGTTTCACACAACATTTGGCCAAATTCTCTGTGGTGGTGTGGTACTTCTGTGCTGTTATGTTGTGGAACTGGCGCATGCCTGACGGGAATGAGGGGAGAGTCTGTTTATGCCATTTTCCAGCCATACTGTGGAATGTGAACGTGCAGGGACTGCATGGGACCCCACTAACGGGAAGACTGTAGTGTCAATCTTGGGCATCTTCCCAGGTTTCTCACCTTCACTGTAGCTCTCATCTGATTTAAAAACTGTTTTTGATAGGTCAGTCTCTACAGCAGAGAATTCACACTTTTTTTTTTTTTCACCCTGTTGGTGTGGTATTGTCAAATGAATCTCCTTTTCAGATGAAAATCTAGAATATGTTAAATAGCAGTTCTGCTCCTCAGAAGAGCATTTGGTTACAAATGCTGGCATAAGCTTGTCCGTGCAGCCTTCTGTACTTAGAGATGCTACTGTAAATTTACCCATTGTAACAGGAGTCTCTGCAAAGACGGACTTGACCAAATGCAACAGAAATTTTGCATTTGTGTCCTTATGACTTAATGCCTTTTAAGCAGCTACTTTGTCAGTTAATTACTTGTTTCCTACTTTTTGTGCCCAAGTACTCTTTTGTTGTTTTTCTGCTGTGGAATCTTTTATACTGGCAGTCTATTTTTTCCCCCCTTGTTCTGTGAAAATGTGTCCCAATATAACTTCTTAACAGCTTTTTGTAGTGGTTTTGTTTCATTCCCTGCTGTGAGGAAGTGCTGTAATAATAGATTATTTTTCTGAGGATGATGGTGTTTTTGCTTGAAACTGCAAGGCAAATAAAGGTGCTTGATACTAAATGTACCTGAGAACTCCAGGTGATGATGGGAGGGTCGGTGCTCTTGTGGTACAGAACTAATGTTGGCTCATGAAACCTCTTCAAGCCTCATGATCAGGTTGTGATTGCCACTAAAACAATAAAGAGAGGCCTAAATCGGTCGGGTGCTAAGCTTCTCCTGTGGAATAATGTGACATAATTCCAAGAGAGGAGACTTAGAAAATAGTTTGGGATTGTGCTTAGTTTGTAGTGATCCTACAAGGAAGACCACCTCTTAGGTACACTCAGGGAGATCTTGGATCAGGCTCGAGGCTCTGCTAGGAACTTTCTTTTTGAAGTCTGTTCTTTTAGTTTTTCTATGGCCTCAGCTCTTTTACATATTTATTGTCAGGTACAAACGGGTCTTTTTGGGACTCTTCTTTAAGAACAAAAGAAAATCCCATGCAGTATACAGGAACAAACCCAAATCCCCAAAGCTGGCATACCAGCCTTGCTGCATAATGCCAGCACTCCACAATGATCTCATACAGCACCTTGTGCAAACTCTTTTCTTATTCCAAGAAAGTGGCTTGACTGAATATCCAATCTTCATGGATCTACCTGTCATTCTACCTGACTAAATAATTTTTTCCAAACCCCTGGTTGATAATAGGTGTGGTTTGCTTTATTGGTTGCCTCTCCTCTGTGTTGCTAGTCTTGCTGCATGAAATAACCAGGACTGTGCCAGAACTTGGCCCTTGAAAGAGCTTTTTGTGTTTTTGTGTGTGTGTTAATATCTCATCTTCCCCTCCCCTTCCTTTTTTAGATGTCATAATCCACATTCTGCATTAAAGGAGTAAAACACAGAAATGTGACAAAAGAATCTCATTATTCATTTTTCAGTGGGTGCATGACAGCTTGGGGACTATTTTATCTTTTTTTTTTTTCTTCACAATTTACCTTTTTCTTATAAATAGGAACTAACTGAACATAATGGCTCTTTCCCCCAATATTCTAAGCAGCATTAAAGCAAGGAAGGTGTTGAGTGATGCCTGCCTTTCTTGCTCTTACAGGCTTACAGGTATTTAGCAGATGTTTGTTAGCATATATAGATATCTTGCTAATATTTCTTGGTTTAAAATATTGTGAAAGGAAATGGCCTATGAAAAGTACAAATCCCCGATTTTTCTCTGAAATTTCAGTGTGCCAGGTAGCTCTTCATGATCAAATACAGTATGAACAGAGAGCCTGAAGTATTTTAATCTGAGTGGAATTCATTTGTTATGTAAATTAAGTGGGAAAATTGTGCAGGTGTGAGAATAGGAAGTTTCACGTTCTAAATCCAGCTGCTAATGTCATTGCACCAGTTCATCTTTTATTGAAAATTTTAGTAATTTTCTGTTAACCTTAATAACGGGTATGTAAGAAAACTTCATAATGTAGTGACGAAAGACTTTTCACTTTCAAACTACATATATAGTGTTTGTATATATAGATAATCTTATATTATTTTCCTGTTCCTTGTTAATTATTTGAAGTAATCAATTCTCTGCAAGACTTTAGTTTTTCAATTCGCTCATAATTTCCAACTAGGTTTTTATACAGTATACTTCATCTTCTCCTATTTATTTAAAACAAACTGTTCAATCACAGCTCCCAAATCAAGAAATATTTGAAGCTTTGTAAACTTGACTGTCAAAGCATAGCAATTTTCAGGAATTTGCTTAAATGTGTCTCCCAATGATCTCTCTATTACTATTTCTGACTCTGCATGTGCAATACTGTTTTGCATTTCTAACCTGTAGGGTTTTGCAGGCTATAAAGAACATACCCTAATTAAAATACAGAATAGATAGGATTTATAAGAATAACTTCATCTCACCTCCTCCTGTAACTCTATAGGGCTGAAAAGTATGAAGTAATCAATTAGTAAATGTTTGTTATTAAAGCAATGGCAATCTATAAATAAAACTAAAGTAGAAGCTCTGCAAGGTAAAGTCTTCTAGAAATTACCAATAGTTATTTCAACTGGTTTAGTTGCTCAATTAGTCCACAAATAGATGAAGCACAGCAGATTAATCAGTGTTTCAGGCTTGCTATCCTACCTCTCCTGTCCTTATGTTTTTCTCTTTTCTCTCTATTTATTTATTTTTATTAAATTATGGAAAGTACTTCTCTATGTTTGAATACAGATGATAAACCTCTAGAGGTGTTTTTGGGAGATGAAGCTTCAGGGGTTGGAAAGACAGACATTTACATTTAAAGTGCAAATTATTTGGGCTAGTGGGTTGTCATGTCTTCAGGGCCATTTCTGCCAGTGTTTCTCTAAATGTGACACATGGGACTGACTTCTTCAGCCTTAATAAAGATGAAGGTTACCAGAGCATGAAACTTTACCAACAAGTTCTATTGATATATGTTGAAGATTTTACTCATTTCCATTTTAAGTGGAAACCAGTTTATAGCCTTGTAAAATGGAGGAATCCTAATGATTGTTTTTAGCACTAAAAATAACTGATATGGCTGCAGAGTTACACGGCACTTCACAAATGCAAAGTAGGAGTTAGCCTGAAACAGCTCTGAGGCTTAACTGCAAAACACAGACATAGTCTTGGAATAGAAAACAATACAGGGAAGGAGAACAGGAGATGGCGAGGAAAAATAAAGTATTAAAAGGTTCTTTTTCTTGAAGTGAGAGAGCAGTTATAGAGAAGGAATAACCATCAAGAGCAGAATATGTAAAAATATGGAAGAAACAATCAATGGATCCTCCAGACAACAGCCAGGGGTTTCTATCCATAGTCTAGGAAAGTAGAATTTGAGGTGAACAAAATTCTTGAGGATGATGAGACTAAACCTGACATAATAAACTTACATAAAAACATCAATGAAACATGTGGGAGAAAGGGGGAGAGAAAGGTAAGAAATGAGGATACATTTTTGCTTAGTCTTAGGGGAAAGGAAGCACAGACATTTGGTTAAGGCAGACATGTCTGCCAAAGTGAGAAGGAAAACTGAGTGGTACTGAAGCTATAACAACAAATCAGCTTGAACAGTTTGAGCAGTCAGTCTGCAGACTGCCATTTGCATAGTTGATGCCTTTTGCTTTTTTTGTGCTGTATCAGTGCTATTTCCCTCTTTCTTGTTAAGGATGTGGAGCTTGATTCAGGTTATTGATACCTGATTTGGCAGTTCATATTTGGCATGACTGGCCCTTTAGTGGAGTAAGAGGAAAGTTAGGAAAGACTGAAGGGATGCATTTATGTTCAAAGAACTTGGAATAATCCCTAAAATCCCAATAATGTGTATTCAAAATGACAGAGAGAGACTGAAAAACACATTTGACCCTATGCCTTTATATATTAAGTGTATCTTGCTGTGTTGTGCATAAGAATTCTGGGATAGAGAGAACAGTAAACCTGTTTCCCCATTCTTCCATCTGTGAAATCACGCCCAGAAGGATCAAAGGAAAAACCTTCCAGTGCAGACTGGTAACCAGTCTCTAGCCATGGTGTCTGTGAATGTTTATAGGTATTTGACAGGCTTGTACATGAGCCTTACAAGCTCCTTCACATTGCTCCTTTACATTATCCTGGCCTTCTGAAGGTCCTTTTGGTGCAGACACGGCCTCAGCTCACACACATGCCCATTTGTAACTGTCACCCTGGGAGGCAGAAATGAAATGTGAAAGCCTTGAGGCAGGAAGCCTTGGATGCTTGATGCAGGCTGGGTCACTGAAGGGAAAAAAGGTGAGCAAAACTCCTTCTTTTTATAAAAGTCCAAGGAGGAGATTTCCCTGCTAATATAAAACTCCAAAGACTGGAAAGAATGTCTCTGATACTGACATGTAACTTGAAAGAATAGAAGTTATTTCACTGGCATTCTCAGCTGGGTCTGACTAGGTCTCAAAAAGTCTAAATCAGTGTTACAATCACACAAATGCCTCTGATGAATATTCTGGATAGGGTGGTGGGCTGGTGGTTTTGGTGGTGGTTTGGGGTTTTTTTTGGTGTGGGGTGTTGGTGTTGTGTTTTCTGGGTCTTATGGGATTATTTTTGTTTGTTTGTTTAATTTTTCTGGTGGAATTTGTCTACTTATGTCACTTGTCTCTGTGATTTTTGAAAAGCAGTAGGAAGTGTAGAGCTGCTACAGATGGTTGTGCACATGCCTTCCTCTGCTGAGTAGGCTTTCTGCTCCTGGCCAAACTTTCTCCTGAGCTTTTTCAGGGGAGAAAAAAAAACAACTCGAAAAAACCCTCTCCTGATGAGATTTCTGTATTTCTCACGTCAATAATTCATAATCCTCATTCCCTTGCTGCTCTGAAGAAAGGCAAGGAAAGAAGGAAGATTGCAGTAGAAGGAGGTGGAGAAGCAGGTTATTTCAGGAAAAAAGAAGAGGTAATATAATCTAAAAGTGGATTGTAACTGCTCTCCAACTTGTCTTTATTGCCCTGAAGCCTCTAAATTATCTTTTCATAAAAGCCTGCTTCTGTAAGATGTGTGTTCTATTCCCTTTCTGGTCAAGAGGTCTCAGATTTCTGTGCTGCAGAATTATTACCCTGACAATCGATAAACTCACACTAATCCAACTGTGATTTCCCATTTGAAATTAGTTACTTTCTGGAAGTGTAATGTAGATGACAAAAATGAGCTGAAACTGGAAGAGTTCTGTTAAAAATGCATTTATTTCCATTAGTTCTTTCTGAGAATTCCTTAGACTTGAGGTTTTAAGAGTTGTGCAGTGCACTGCTCCAAGGAGCTGCTTCAAGTGGGAAGGCGCACTCGAAGCTGACGAGTAGGAGGGAAACTTTCCCCTCACTTCTCAGGGAGAACTGTGTGACTGCTGATGTGCCAAGTGATCCCTGCTCCATGGAGGCTTTGATCAGCTGATGCTTCCTTGGCCCTCCCTCAAACGCCTTTTCCTAGGAGAGAGGTGTGTGTGATCCCATTTCCATGGCAGTGCCACTCATCACAGGCCTTCTCAGAATCCTGGCTCTCTTCCCTTTGGCTGCCCCTGCTGCAGGCAGCTCTCTCCACAAACTCTCCGTGCTAGTGTTTCTTCATGGAAACTTAAAACTGCAGTGATGTGGGGTGGGCTTAGATTTGCTAACTATATCCAGGAATTGAATGCCAGGTGAGAGAAGTGTAGCCTCACCAATAACTGTTTCTTGACAAAGCATTATTCGTTGGATTTTCCTCTACAATACTTCAGAGTGAGGCCCTGAGTGGAGAAGAACCCTTAGCAAATTCTGTGTGCTAAATATTTGCAGAATGTGGTTTCTCAGACTCTGCTTTTCTATTCCAGCACTGTGATTTTTCTGAATTTCTATTTCTGTCCCAAATGCCATAAATACCCTTGGTTAAGGGCTTGATTTCCACTAAAATGTTGGGAGTCAGGAATCTGACTGATACCAAACACTGGTGTCACTCAGGTAGCAATGTTCTTCTCTGGACTTTCTGAAAATTTCCTTGTGAATAAACTGAATGTTTTCACACAGCTTAGCAAGCTTTTTTTGACAGAAAGCCTAAAACTATAAGACACAGCTCAGTTGTTCAGAGCATGGTGCTAATAATGCTGAGGTTATGGGTTCAATCCCTGTATGGGCCATTCACTTAAGAGCAGGACTTGATGCTCCTTGTTGGTCCCCTCCAACTCAGGTTTTCACAGAATCACAGAATATTCTTACTTTAAGTGTTTCTAGCTTCGGAGATTTTCCAAATAATCTCTGGCAAATTTTCATGCTTCAAACAAGGGAAGAACATTTCCCTCCCACCTTTTTACCCTTTCATGTTCTTCAAGCTCTTCTGTTCCTTTTTTTTAGAGATTATCTACCTCTGTCCCCCTTTTGTCACAATTTTTTTCACTGGAGAACCATTATGACAAGCAAGAGGGTGCTTAAAAAACTTGGGTGAGGTCATTTTTCACTCTCACCGGTTTGTTCTGCTTGCCTCAGGTGGTGATAAAATTACGAATATTTAAGATCTGAGAGGCCTGGCTAACAAGTTTATGTTAAATAAAAGAGCATTCCTTTTAACTACCAGCTAAGAGTCTGTGATTGTTTGCAGCTGCCCACTACTGCACTAAGGTAACACTGCGTGTGCCACTCCTGCAGGCTCAAACAAGAGCCTTCTCAAGACATCACACTAGTTACTGTTTGCCTTTTTACAAGTGTTCTTTTTCTTTGTGTGTTTGTGTGTGGTTTTTTTTGTTTAATTGTTTTTCCCCTTCTGAAACGCTGTATAGGTTGCATCTTTGAAATCACTTGGCAGAGAACAGAGGAACAGAGGGGGAATGCTCTGTTCAAATGTTCTCTCACTATGGTCATAGCTAAGGAGGCTTTTCTCTGACCTATCCTGAATTATATTTTCATTTGGAGTGCTCAGATCTCCAGCACTTGAAAGCTCAGTTTCTCCGTTTTTGAAGAGTCGTTAATAGTCTGATGTTCTAGAGAATATTTTGAGAAGTTGGTTGAAAAATATTATCAAAGTGGTAGTAAGTCACTCTTTACCTGTTTTTCAGAAAAATAGAGGAAAGAAAATGTGTTTTCATCAGTATTCAGGGGTGAAGGATAAAGAATGGAAAATAACTGGTAGAGTTTTGTATCCATAACTTTCTGAATCTGCTGTTTCAGACTTGCATTACTGTGACTTATTTGTAAATCAAGACTTAGAGACCAAATCTCCCTCTTTCTGTGTATAAGACAAATCTTGGTTCATAAGAATTTTTCTCAGTGCTGAAAAAAGCAGGGAAAAGTCCTTCTGTTGCATGTGAGCAGTCCTGGGTCCATAAACAGGTTTCGCCTGTCTATGGCTTGATGAACGATAATGTTGCTCTGAGCTGGGATCGATTCAGGATAAAGCAAGGCTTGCTCTGGGCATGTCAATACAGTTTAAAATCTGACTTGTTTCAGCCAGATAAATGCCAGGCAAGATACTGCTGACTCCTAAAATGTAAATAGCTTTGCTTTTGTACAGACTGTGTCCACTCCACACTCCCTTCTATGCAATTTTTATGTCCCTGACACCTCCCTGGACATCTGCTGGCAATGAGGTTCATTAACATGACCCCATGGATCACCCAGTAATCCACCCATCCTTGTTAGTTAATTGCAGGAACATCTGGCTGCTTGGAGGACAGTTTTAACGCTGTTTCTGCCAGTTCACCTTGAATACAACTTCCTGCCATTCCAGTCAAAACCAAAATGAATAATTTTGCACATAAGTGCATTTCAAATTTATTTAGCATCTGTTCCAGCACTCCTAGACCTAAACATTCAGCCTAAATGTAGTGAGACTTTAAAACTGGGTTCTTTATCTATACTGGCTGTATGAATTTTTGGATTTTTATACATAATTTTTAATGCATAATTTACTTGTTTAAGGAAAACATGAAGGAAAATCCTGTGCTGATTTTGATTTTTTTTGGCTCTGAGTGGTGGAACTCGAACAAGGAGCATGAACACATGATGCTTAGTGAAGCTGCAAGGTATGGCACCCTTGATAGGGAAGAAATGGTATAGAGTGTATTTGGACTCTGAGACCTAACAATTGTTGGCTTGTATTTTACATATTCTATAAGCTCTTCCCTCTAGATATGTATTCTCCTGATGGAATGAGAGGTTTCAGTTCTCTCTCCATGACATCATTTTTGCTCTACTGCCTGAACTGAGATCACTGCAGGTGCTTGAGGCAAAGTTCTAATGGTATAAAAATATACAGAGACAGTCTTGAAATGCTTCCTGCAATAGTTGCCACCTTTTGAGCTCACTTTTAACAGCCAGGGCTGGTGAAATTTTTCCTCACCGGGTGAGATTTTGAGTGGGGAAAAAACAAAGGGCTGAGGTTGTTTAAATGCTGTGGTGAAGGGATTGTGGAGGCAGTTCAGATAAGCAATGCTGCTGTGGGAGGCCCTTTGGGCTCCAGGGGAACCTGTGGAGCTCGGTGGTAATTGATCAAAGGAGAACGAAGGAGATGCCTCTCAGGCAGGTTATTGTCAACTGCAACTAAAATGGTGCAGGTTTATACACCTTGTGGAGCACAAAGGGAGCCAACCCTTGCTGACTCGCTCCCTTCTCTGTGGAGGACGGATTTCCTAACAGAAGGAGCACTGGATTGGGTATTTTTCATTTATCTGATTGGTAGATTTGATCAAATTATTTTGTCTGTTATCCCCATCTTCCTTGTTTTTAGAGTGGGAATACCAAGTGCTTTCTTTGTGGTGTGATCTCATCACCACGAGTGAAATGTATCTTGGTAAAGACCTGTATCTCCACTGCTTACAGAGGACATATAGGAGTTTTCAGATTTTCTCCTAATTAGCTGTACTCCAGCACCCCAAACCTATACAGGTACATATTTTTTTGCCTTTGCAGAATTTCATTAACTTCAGGTCAGTTTGCAATCTGCCTGCCTGCATAACAATGGAGAACCAGAGATTTGTTCGGTCCATTGTACCTTGGATTTGAGGGGAAACGCTTTTAAAAACAAACCCAAAATGAGAAAACATGTTTTAAAATCAGTTTTACGTTTGAATATTATTCAATTTAAGTCAACCAGTACCCCAGAAAGAGAAATACAAAATAGAAAATTAGTTTTTATTTAATATTTTTGTTTTGGGCTTCTCTAGGACTTTTGTTATGGGAGTTGCACACAAAAATAAGGATGCCTCTCCTACGTACTTCTAATGCATGAGTTTTTTTCTCTATCACTATTAGCATGAAATAAATAACCTCAGTATTAGGGGGTGAGTGTCAGAGCAGTGCATGTGGAATCACATGCTAAAAATGAAGAGGGGGCAAGCAAAAATATGTTCCAGCAGGAAAAGGACTTCAAGATAGAACAAAATCTAAGAACATTTGTCTCATTCTGCATTTCTATGCTTTGTGCTGAGAGATGTTTTGGGGAAAGCCACCAAGAAGAATTAATATAAATATGCCAATACCCATTGAAAATCCCCATTTCATCATTTCAATAATGGTATGCTGGAGAGCACAAAAGCAGTTATATGACTATTCCTGGTTCTTAAAAAACTGCTGTGTATGCTGAAAAGAGCCCTAATTTGTAGACTGAAAGCAGAACATTCCAGTTCTGGGCATATTTTATAATCACTTAAAATTTTGACTGGGTTAGCCTGGAGCAGAATGAAAATAAGTGTTGAATTCACTTCTTGTGTAATTTCTCTGAAATAATCAGGTGTTTTCCATGTGAAGTCAGTGGGGGGGAGGGGGAAAAATGCCCCAAACACTCCATAAATTGTTTGGGGTTTTTTTTTTTTTCTATTTCCTATGTTTTTTCTTATCATAGTGTGGATGAATCATCACTAGAAAGACTTCCTTGTAACCCAGTTAATGAGCAGGGGGAAAATACTGGGCAGTGTAAAAAGACAAGCCACCAAAATAATCTAACATTGCATTTAAGGAGACAGAATCTGAGCTTTTCATGATGAATCTTCAGAAATGTGTTCTATTCAACTTGTTAAAGAACATCAGAACTTTAAAAGAAATTTAATTATGTTGTTAGATTTGGGTATTTCACACAGAATTGCAGAAAGCTCAGTGGCCACTGCTTGAATTTACACAAAAAAACCTTGGAATTAAAATGAAGAATCCTGCAACTGAGCTTAATGAAGCTCAAAACCACTAATTGCATGCATAGGTCTCAATGACATTGACGATGATGATGACGAAAAAGATCTCTGTTGGAATACCGAAAGCATCAACAACAACAACAAATCGTCTTTAAGTAAAACCTATTTATTGTTCTTTAAATTAGATCATGGGGCAAAAGCCAAATCTTCAGATCAGATGATCAGAGTGTTTCTTTATGACTATCAAATCAAGGCCCTGTGAGATGGATCACAGTGACCAGCAGACCTCTGGAAACTTTTCAGGGTAAACAAATACTAACTAATTTTATTTTACATAACGGCATCCTTAAAGCAAGTCTTCCATATCTCTTGGAAATGTCATACTTTTCAAATGCCCTTTAAATTTTTTTTTTGCAGTGTTCCTTTGTATCCAGTTTGTTTTTCCATAATTTCTTCAGGATTTTTTTTTGGTAAATATTTTAGTAAAAATTTCTTCCTCTGTTTGGTGCCATATCAGACAGCTCACTGTGGAGCTCAACCACGTATACTAAATTTGCTACAGGCAAATATTTAAAAACAGGGTGGAAGGGGAAGTAAGTTACCTTAAATACACCTCTGAAAATAAACAGCTTTTATTTTTTTTGGCCTACCCATAATACCAAAACTATCAAGAGCATAAAGTTCTGCTGAAAATATGTAAATTCATATGGTTATATACATTACGAGATGCATATGCTTCTCCTTCACCACTATCTTTTTTCTTTCCTCTCCACCTTTATGTGAACTCTTGACTATAATTCTGCAGGACTTGTGAATTAATAAACCTTTTTGGCACAACCCCCAAAAGATAAGGTGTTTTTTGAGCTTTCAAACTCTGAAAAACAGTGCTTATAAAAATTTCTGCTGTTCAGAATTGACTTTTTTCCCCCTTTGGATTTTTATTGCCTCTGGACATGTTAAAGCAGTAAGGCCTAAAAAAACCCTTCTTTCAAAGCAAGCAAGTGTTATTGAGTGCTTCTAGGGCATAAGATGATGTTATTCTCTAGATCATATTAACTGAGACATCTTTATGCCAAAAAAAAAGTGTATGTGCTCTTCAGACTGTATTACAAACTTATCAAACAAACATTTCTCTATATAATATAATGAGGCAGCAATATGGAAAGAAGAAATACCAGAGAAAGAAACATGAAAGGTTTTTTTATTTGAAGTTGCAGCTGGTGACTAATTAAAAGTCAATTAAAATAACGCAATTTAACAAAATATTCATTTTAATTAATAATGGGTTTAGTAAAAATGGGTTAGTTTTCAATGAGTAACGCTTGGTGGAGAATGGGAACCTGTACACTGGCTAATAATGAGGAGTGGCTGCCTGAGCTTTAAACTTGCTCTCTGCCTTCATCCACACTAACTTGATTTTCTTGGCATGCGCTAGATGAAAAATATTTTCATAGGTGTTCCTGCAATAGCAAAATGTTTTCATAGTGAAGTACTTGTAAAATAGTGTAGCATGAACTGAAGATCACAGTGCTTTGAGAATATATAGACACGGGGGGAAAAACCCTGTAGTTTCATTACTTTTTTTGGTGGCAGTATACAGTATCTGGTTGTTTGTCTGCTTCCTCTTCTACACCTGATCTACATTATTTTCATTATAAATAATTTCATTATTGGTGTAAACCTGCGTGTCTGTTCAGATGCCATTTGATAAGTGAGATTTTGCTGCCGCGTATGTCTTGATAGGTTTAATTTTTGGTTTGCATTAAAGAGGACTTTTTATTTCTTTTAGCAATATGGTTCCTCATTTGTTACTTTTTTTATCTTCAGATCAGTGGGTGGGATTGTTAACTCTGAAGTTAATTTAGCTGTGTAAGCATGTAGTTCTCCTGAAGTGTGGGTCAGGGGTAAGATTGTTAGCTACAAAACTAATAGCACTGCAAACCCTAAATGGTCTGCTTATGTCAGCAAAAAGTTCTTAGATATATCAACTAATAAGCTCTTGTTGAGTTAGTATTTCATAGAAGGGTTTGGGCTGGAAGGCACCTTAAAGATCATCTCGTTCCAACATAGACATGGATTCATTCCACTCTCCCAGATTGCTCAAAGCCCCATTCAGCCTGGCCTTGAACACTGCCAGGGATGAGGCATCCACATCTTCTCTTGGACAACCCTTTCCAGAGCCTCACCACCCTCACAGTAAAGAATTTCACCCTAAAATCTAATCTAACCCTGCCCTCCTTCAGCTGAAGCTCTTTCCCCCTTATCCTATCACTCACTGCATGCCTGTGTGAAAGGACACATGCAGGTAACCAGGGTGTCCATCAAACCATGGCTGAAATGCAAAGAGATTTTATTTCATTACCTCTCTAACAATGCTGGGCAGCAGAGACTCATGGGGATGGGAACTCGGGCTCCAGGGACAGGGACTCGGGCTCCTGTTCATCCATAGGCTCAGTTCATCCATGGGCTGCTGCCTGCCCCAAAATATCAAACAGCTTTGTGCACACACGGTTTGTCACAAGGCTGTGCCTTTGATTTCTCTCCCCCAGCAGGAGGCTCGAGCTTGTGTTTCAGAATGTGTTATCTCCACACAGGAATTCCTCCTCTCAAAGCAGGCGGAGGATGAACAACAATAGGTATAATGAGTGAAGGTTTCCCACAGCAACACTGTTAGCATCCTCAGCTGCAAGGTAACTTTGAGCAAAACTATTCCCTCTTCGCCAAATCTCCTGCTTTTAACCTTTTCCCATCAATGATGCCCTGGTGAAAACTCCATCTTTCTTGTAGCCCCCTTTAGGTACTGGAAGGCTTCTGTAAGGTCTCTCCAGAGCTTTCTCTTCTCCAGGCTGAACGATCCCAACTCTCTCAACCTGTTTTTACAGGAGAGGTGTTCCTCTGATCAACGTTTCCAGTCAGTGGGAACTTCCCTGGACTGCCATGACTTCTCAAATGTGTTTGATGGTGGCTTAGCCACTTCCTCAGGCAGTTCCCTCAGGACTCAAGGATGTATCTCATCAAGACCCACGGATTTGTGCACCTTTTAGTTCCTTAGATGTTCTTGAGCCTGGTCTTCTGCCACAGGCATGCCCAAGTGAGATGTTGCTGTCCTACAGTGAGATGTCCAAGTCCTATTCTCCCTCACTCTGGGGCCATCTCAGGTATCTAAGAGTAGAGAAATGCCTCCGTCCTGATCAGCTAGGGGGTCAGGAATCCTTCCCATGCCTGGCAGGACAGCAGTGGCTGCTCTAAAGCACTGGGACCCCGATAACATCTGTGCATCGTATTTCTTATGGCTTCTGCCCCGGCTCCGTGGGAGATGAGGATGGCAAGCTCTGCAGTGCTCCTCAAGGAGGCATTCCCTTGGTCTTGTCACTGTCACCCAGCTGCAAATGAGTGATAGCCCTGGGCACCTTGGGTGGTTGATGGTTCTGTTCATCTCCAGCAGCCTCACCCAGCCTCTGCTCTTCCTTCCTCAGCTCCTGCTGAACAACTCCAGCATCTTCTCAAGAACTTCCTCTCAGATGCGTTTTGCCTGCCTCCAGGTCATCCCTGGCAGTGAGGGCATGAGGACGCTCCCTTTTATCCTGCCCTGGAGCTCTCTGAGTGCTGCATTGCGGGGTGTGAAGAGGAGTGGATGGGGCACCCCTGTGCAGAGCCCTGACCCCAGCAGTTGAACTGTGCTGATCCTGATTCATCACCTCCATTCCAGCCAGCTCCACTTACATCAGCTTTCTGTTCCTTGCATAAGATCAGTGAATGTTCCTGCTGCAAAGAGGAGTGCCACTGAAATGTCTGTGAAGTGACAAGAATTCTGAACGCAGCAGCGAGAACTGTAGGGCAGGGTGAAGAGAGACGTTCACACTCCTTTTAGGTAGGAGCAAAGTGGCAAAGAATTCTTGGAAAATGTTTTTCTTCTCTATGGTGAAGGCCTGAAGTGATAGTCTTTAAATCACTGGCATTAAGTTAGTAAATAGGAATAGAAATGACCCTTCCATCTCTACTGCATAGGCACCTCAGATTTGCTTATTGTGAGCAGTCAAGCATTAAAGGCAGTATTTCCTTTATTTAAGAGTATACCAGAAATCACATGACTACAGAAAGTGACACGGGGGTAATATCTCTATGCTTCTCTTTGCTCTGAACTGATTTCTTCATGTGTCCCCCCATCTTTATTAGACAAGCATTTCACAAAATTCTGAGTAAGAACATAAGATTAGGAAAATAAATCCATGCTCAGCTTGATAGTTTTGTCTTTCCACAGCTTTAAAGATGCTGTTGAGATGATTTGTGTCCCCAAATCCTATGCTGGCATATTGAATAATACTGGCCTAGGTAGCAAGGAGAATGCTGTTTTGTAGGATACCTTTCAATCTTTTTATGTGACATTGTTTGTAGTAATTGGTGTTGCTTTCCAGCACCATCTACCCCTTATTGTGGCATGCTCTTCTTTTATCAGGTTCCCTGAGATTTCTGTGTGGTGCTGGGAAAAAGCTACTGCTAAAATCCAGATGAATTCACATTGTCTTCCTTTATCTGCCCAATCCGCCACTGAGCTGTAAAAACCTTTCAGGTTAGATTGTGCCAATATATGTTTCTCAGATCTTTTTATTCTTTTCTGTGTCTCAGTAAGTTCTATAGAGAATCGTTAGAAATATAGTCATAGGGTTTTTTTATTTTTGTGCTTGCCTAGCACAAAAATTACTATTGTGCCTGTACTGCAAAGCAGGTTCAGAGGCTGAAATGCATTTCTGAGTTATCAACATGAGCATTAAGACAAAGACTTCTGGAGCTGCCTGGGGGATCCAAATGCCAGTGTCCCACTAAACTGAGAAGGAACAAAATATCCTGATTCCTTAGCATCACTGGTTTGTACAAGACTTAATAATTAGCCTAATAGCAAAATCATCTTATTTCTCATTAAATTAAATTTGTGTCAGCAGAAAAGGCTTAGAGGTTTTTGCACATAAAATGCCATATGCTGAAAAATATAAAGTTCATCTTAAAGGTCTTGTTTCTATTTTGCCTTCAGATCAACTGGAATTCTGTTTTGCAAATGTTAGCACATTAGAAGTCATTCCCCTGTTTATTTTTTTCTCCTCTTTGTTCCTGAGATTCCTCTTCCTTCTTCCAAAGTATCCGGCATCACCTCAGAGTAGCAGCAGCTGCTGTGGTGGGGACAGCATCTGTGGGGAGAAGATTAAAGGCACCAAGCTGTGTGTTCAACAACTTCCGTAAATGTCAGATTTAAATTTGTTTCTGCACATAAGTCAGAATCTTCAAGCCTAAAAGACAGCTGTTGCTCCAGGGGGACTGGGACTCTGCCTTGGGATGTGATGGAGAACTGAAGAAAATCTGGTTTTGGTCCAGAATTTTCCTCAAACTCTGCCTAGGGAAGGAGCTGTTCAAGGTGGCAAACCCACAAACCTACTTACTATCTATCTCAAACCTATAGAAAATATCACCTTGATCAACAGCTGTTTTTAAGATTATCTTTTAAGACAGTACAAACCAGTCTGGCAAGCTAGTGATGAGAATCTTTTAAAATATATTTTTCAAAGTGTTTTTGTGGGTTGATATTTCATTTTTGCTACAGTTCTGGATGAACAAGATAGTTCTAGGACAGGAAACTCACAAAGGACTCAATGCATCCTGTATTTCCACCAGAGGACAGAGGTTTTTTTTTCTGAAGGGAAGAGATACAAAGAATTCTAATCTAAATTATAACCTTAAACAATGATGGGTCTAGAAAATTTAAATATGCAGTAAATATGTAAATTTTTTTTTACATGGAATAAGGAAAAAATAATTATCTTACTGTGTTTCAGTACTTCATCCACGCATGATTCTGTATAGAATGGTGCAAATAAAATATTATTTCTAGTTCTAAGACAGGTCCTTGGGTTTTTCTTCCTGAAAACAGGCATTGGATTGTACATTATAATTTATTTATTTTTACAAACACTAATAAATTTTAATGAGTATTTATGAATGTTTATATTTGCAGAAAACCTTCAATATGCAAACTATATTCCTGTAAAATGCTCTGTTAACTAAATGAGGCTTAATGGATCAAACCCGAGTCTTCTCAGTCCTGATGTGTCATCAAAAGTTGATAAACATTCTTAATCCTTAGGAGTGTTCTCCCACACTTCCAAACTTTTTTGTCAGTGGAGATTTATCCGTGTGGGTCTCATGAAGATCTTGGGGTTCTATAACAAGTATAAAGCATCACTGGTGAAATACAGGGAGTTTTTAATGAGTAATAACAGCTTTCTGTGCCTCTTTGGTATTTACCACTTACAACAAAAAGATGAGTAAAAGACATTTATCGCACCTCTTGTTGCACAATACTTTCTAACAAGTGCTGTTTTAAGAAGAATATGCATATCTACTGCTAAAAATAGATTTTATTTCATTCTCTTTTTCTAAAATAGTGTGTTCAAAATGTCTCAGTCTTGTCTGTTACAAAGCTATTGGCAAGTATCTGAATTAAAAAAATTTAGGTGGTAAAAGTAAAAGACAAATATGATTTATCGGTTTTTGCAGCTTCTCGAGTACCAGCAAACAGTCTTCCAGGTGATTTTTATGAGAGAAATATGGATTTAATCCAGTATTTCTTTAAGCTACTGTGAATGAAAACTTAGCCAACTCTCAAATTAAGGATATGTGACAAGGTGTACTTTTCACTTTTTGGCTTGTTTATTAAAGACACGAGTAAACAGAGAGTAGTCTATGATTAAAAACTATTTTTGACATGCACAGATTATTAGAAGCATTTCTTCAGACTTGAAACAGATTTACATTCTGAGCATCTTCTCTACTACAGAGCCAGAATTTGTATCTAAAGAAGACAGAGTACAGCAAACAGAGCCCATAGCTGCTACAATAGATCATCTTATGTATTTTTTATTTAATTCTATTCCACTATCCCAATTAGGGTACAGAAAAAAGGCATTTCAAATGGAACTTGTTTTACTATTCCAGCCTTGCTCTTGTGAAATTTGGAAACAATGCAGCCTGCAAAGACCAGTGGTTCATTTACAATTCTATTCAATTAGTCTTTGTATGTTTGTATGCACACAAAAACAGAGTATCTGTGTGTTATTAATGAATACAGAGAAGCTGCTTTTTAATATGTACTTTATCTTCTGTTCTCCCCCCCCTTTTATTTTTTAAAGTCCAGTTTAAATTCATTTCCATGGGGATAAGAAAAATGAAAAAGCTCAAATTCCCTCTAATTTGCAGTTTTCCAAATGTTTGCTGTTTCCAAATGTTGTTTCTCCAGTCACTGGGCAAATATTCTTGAGATAAAGTATTGTTCCATATCTAAATATAACCAGTTTGGGTTTTTTTTGTTTGAGAGCATATGAAAATATTGACAGTACTTTTAACTTCATAAATAACTTATTTGTTTCTTCCCACTTCAGAAAACAAATCATGTGGAACCAAATATTGAACAAATCTTTTAAGGCACAAGGCCTCTATTTCTGGCTGAAATTGTACCCTCCAAAGACTGGATCTGACTAAGTTTTGCTTCTTATTAATTTGATAAAAAGGAAAAAAATATGCAGTGGGTTTTTAGTTTGTTTGGACTGGGTAGGAGGAGAGGTTTGAATGGTTTGCTTCTATCATTTCCCTGTTGTTGTGCTGTGAGAGTAAATTTCATATTAAAAAATTAAAATAGGTAAAATGAAAGGCTAGATTTTAATTCTTCTCCATGTCACAGACCTTTTCATTTATTTAATTTCTACTTAAGGCTGCTTTTCCTGACGTGCAGAACACAGAGAACAGAGGCGAGTCTGTTTCAAGGAAGGTCTTTACAGCTACCACAGGCAGCATCAAACGGTTCCAAACCCATTTAAAGAGGTTTTGTCTTGTTTGTACTTACTGCAAAATTAGACCTGCTTATTAAACAGATTCATGATTCAAGGCTTCAAGGCTCTCTGCGAGGCGCAAGAGCCAAGCTCTGTTCTCTGCTATTTTGATTCAATAAAAAACCATTCTTTTCTTACAGCTTCTGATTTCATGGACTAGTAGGTTTTGCTATAAATGGTGTAACTGTGTGTCTGCTTTTGAATTCCTCTCCTAGAGGAAGGATAATGCTGATAGTAACTACCATATCCAGATTTCTTTTCTTCTTTTCAAAAGGCCATGCTCACTGTCGGTATTTCTACAGCAATTTATTTCCAGCATTTCCCTGTATTTATTTTTACTCTGCAACTGCACACAATTGTCTGAGAAACCTTATTTCAAACAAAAAAACTGTGCTTTCAGAAAGCTAACAAGAAATCTTAGGCCATTCAAAACAGGATGGCACAACAATATGTGACTGGCAGCTAGGCCACTAATGACAGTATGGTGATTCAAAGGTCTAACAGTTTTAAATGGTCTGAAAATAGAAAGCTTGGATTTGGAGGATTTGATATGTTTTTGAATAAAAAAGAAGGTAGAAAAATCTATGGTCATCTATTTCAGTTAAAAGCTTAGGCTGGGGTAGTGGTTGTGATCTGGTCATGGAAGGTTTACTGTAGATAAATAACTTGCTAAAAGGATTGTATCTTCCTTTTTTAAAGGGAAGGGTGTGTGAACTCAAAGCAAGTGTATAAACACTGAGATAAAGGAACCTGGTAAATTCACTCTCAGAAATGGCCTCCTTTATTGTTGTAGGAATGTCCAGTCTCTCTGATTTTGGGTTGTAAGTAGGACACTATGATACAGAAGTTTAGATTAGTTGAAGTCTATTGAATCCAAGGCAAATATTACTGGTAAAATTCCTTTTCATGCCATTGTAGTTTGTTTTTTTTTTAATTTTCATTTGTTATTTTTCTCATTGACTTTACACAGGGATTTTCTTTTGTACAGGAGTGTTTGGTTAGATGGGTTGGGCTTCTTTCAAATTATTTGCAATGCTGTCAGGTTTTTAGGCATCCACTACTCAAGGTATTAAAGGAAGAAATCTTTTTCAGGGCAAGACAGCTTTGGAGGACACTGTTGGGTTCTTAAGGATGGTCAGGGAGTTCATAGAATCATTAAATATCCAGAGTAAGAGTCTGTAAAGTAGAAAGTCTTTGATTCCTGTACCTGGCTTGAACCCATTGCAGGAAGCTCTTCAGCATTCATGATATTCATTAATGATATTAATTAAAAAGCATTATGCACTTGGGAACCATTGCCTCATAAATCCAAAATTTAGTTTTTTGCAAAGCAACTCACTAGTTGAAAACTATTTTCTTCTTATGGAAAGTAAATAACAAAGTCTTTTTTCATTTTCCAGAAACTGGACTCTGGGCTTTTAAAGCGCAGTTTTGGTAGCAAGGATAAAAATTTCATCACTGAGTTTTTTCAGAATT
>VZRQ01008070.1:205000-426353 GCA_013397975.1 Machaerirhynchus nigripectus | reverse complement strand
TTTTTTTTTTTTCTTTTTCAAATTACCATCCTAAAAAAGCAAATTGAATCTGCATGTTGTGGAAGAAACATTAGTTTAGACTATTAGTTCTCAACTGAATGATCTTAAGTCAAAACCAAATTTTGAGGTTTGGACATAGATTCACTTTGATTGAACTCAGTAACTTAAAAGTATGTCTCTGTTTGGGGTCAGTGCTAATCCACAAGCACGTAGCTGATAATGTAATGGATTTTTTTTTTTTTTTTAAATAATTCTTGAGGAGGTATGTTGAGTCAGATGGAGTGGGAGGAGAAGAGCTGGACCCTGAGGTTTGCATATTTGTTTGTTAGAAGAAATTGTCATATTGTGTAATATTTTTGGTTTCTGATATTTTTATCCTGTGTTTAGCATTACGGTAGAGCGTCTTATTTTTATGAACTTGGTAGGGGTAGCTTGTATTCTCCTGCTCTTTTTTATTTTTCTGCCTTTTTCAACTTTTATCTTTAGGCACAATGAGGGTAGAAATGAAATGTGTCTGAGGGACAGCACTGACACCAAGACCCCATTTACACCTGCCAGCGAACAGCACGGGTACAGCATTATTGAATCCTCTTTTAGAAAAATGAAACTGTCAACAAATGGAACGTGCTGCACTTCTTTTTATAGTGCCCCTCAAGATTCAGGTGTGATAAAAAAAGAAAGAAAAATACAGAAGTTACAGGTAACAACGCAATGTGTTGGGAAGGGGAAGCACTTGTTGCTAAGTCTGTGCTCAGACACGCACATGCAAGTCCCATAGGATTTTACCAAAAGTATCCAAAGGCACAAATTAGCTTTAGAAAAAAAGACAATTATTTTGGTTTAGAAAGTAGATAGATTTTTGGTGATTCTAGCCTACAGAAAGCCCTAAGGCTTTTGTCTATCTGCTGTGCTCTATAGCATAGAATAACACTTTTTTCCTTGTAATGGCTTTCCACAATAGAGACCAATTTGTGCTGCCATGATGTCCCTGCCTACCTAGCAGATGGAGGGGGTGAAAAGTGAAACTGAAAGTCTACTAAGGATGACCAGAACCTCTGAGATTACCCCTGTCCTTCTCTGGGAGGACCAAACAACCAGAAAATCTAAGGACACAAATCCTTCAGGTTCACCTGAGTAAAAAAATCCAGTCAAGTTTGCAGCGTAACTACTTTGGGAGCATTGTGATCTGTGATGGGGGAGATGGTACCTGCTCTAGCAATGTCTTGGGTCAGTAGGAGCACTCTGACAGCGGCATAAGTGCATCTAAGCAAGAGGCTGTATCAATATGGAGCATGCATTCAGGTATAGAGAGTGTTTATCTAATAGGGATGTGCATGGATTTCAGTGCTTGGGAATGACACGTTCAGATTTTGGCGTGCATGTTACAGCAGTAATGCCTTTACTTCAGTGTAGAACTATGTTGGACTTGAAATTGTAGCATAAAGCTTTTATTAGCATGTGTTTGACAGAACTGTACTGCTTATTACTTGAAGACTTAATTGCAACCAAAAAATTGGCCTCAGTCTTTCCTCTTTGCCACACCACAGTGTGTGTGGAGAGAAAGCAAGAGGTAAAGATTAGAGGAACTCCACTTTTGGGCTGCCTCAGAATGAGTTTTGTGTCATTCTGCCATTTTAAATTGTATGATGTTCAATCTCTAGAAATCCAGCTGTTTGGGTGACCACAATGACCCAAACACCCCCGTGGCTCTGGGCAAGCTGAATTGTGTCTTTCTCTGTAAAAATGGAAATGATGATATTTAACATAAGTGTTTTGAATTGTTCAGATGGGAAAAGGCAGAGTGAGCGAAATATATTTACTATTTCTGATCCTTTAGACTGCTATACATTTTTTCAAATAGTTTAAATATAAAATGTAAAGCAGTGTGTGATTTGAGAGAGGCAGCACTGAGGAGTGAGGAAGAGAAAAAGAGAGAGGAAATTGTGCTCTTCTTATCCACCCTCCCTGGATAAATGAACAACGACTGCTCTGAGTTTCTTAATCTGGGATTTATATCAGTCTTAAATGTGCTTAGCACTGGTGAAAAGATGGGCTGTGTATTGCTGGCACCTCATAAAGAAATGCTGTGAATGGCATTCACAACTGTTGTGATACTCTTTAAATGCAGTAAATCATCTTAACCATGATGCCAGGATATTTATCCTAAGGATACATGCTATACTTGCATGAAATCTTTAGCTTCTTAAATTTTATAATCTTTTGAATCCAAAAAAGTACTTCATAAGCAATGTACGTGTTCTTCAGTGCTTTGTAGGCTTGAGCAACTGGTTTGGCTTGAGTAAAGAGTTGATTTACTGAAATCCAACAGTGAATTGGCAGAACTTTCATTCATGTGTCATCTGTCATCATATGTGGAAAGGAAGAGATGAAATAAACGGCTGAATGATATCTGTTTGAGTTCTGCTTCAAAAGATAATACTCCTGAGGTAACTTGTTCTTCTGTTTTCAAGAGTTGCAGAACTATTATAGTAAATTAATTATTTATTTGGAACTAGAAAGGTTACTTTGATTCAAAGTAAGTGTTTTAGTAGACAAGCCAGAGCCAGAAGTCAGAATAGATTGAAAGATGTCACAACACCTGTATTCCTAAACTGCTCCCACAAAGGTCATTTTTCTAAATCCTCCAGGTGCACACCTATCTCAGTTTCCCCTTTCCCATATGGTGTCGTACCAAATGGAGCTGACACTCTTGCAGGTTTGGCAGCCCTTTCAGATTTTCCCAGCTCTGCACTCCAGTGAGGTCCCTACATCTCAGGCTCCCAGCAGCAAGTTCATGTGTGTGAACACATCTGTGGTGCCTTCAGCCTGTCATTCTCCCTGCTGGCTGGCTTTGGTCCCAGCCTTTTCTAGCTTTCCACATTTCTCTTGTCTCAGTATCCATCCTTCTCAAGGCTGATACCTAAGTTTTTAATTTTTGATCCAGTTCAGCTGCTCCCACATTCCTTGCCTGGATTCTAGCATAAGAATATTTAGATATCATATTTCCTCATGGAAAAAGCTCCCTGGGACATTTGTTTTTCCACAGGCTTCTCCCTGACAGGAACCTCTCTTTCAATTTCTGCTAGGCTGCCACGTCAGATTTTATAGCACCAAGGTAATGTGCTTCACCAGTTTTTTCCTTATTTGTTTCCAAAATTCTGGCTTGTTTTAAAATTAGGGATTTTCAGAGGATTGCAGTTATATCATAGTACCTTGTCTCCATTCACCTTTTCATGAGGAGATTGCTCCTTTGCTCCAGTAACTTCTCCAATCTACTGGTTCAGTTTATTGCTGAATCAATGCACAAATAAACAATCATGGTGGTGCCACACATGGTTCAGCTGCCTGGAAAAAAGGGCAAAATTAGACAAATGAGTCTATGCAAAGCAACTGGCTCAGCTGCATTTCATCTATTACCATGCAAAAGAAAACCATTACCATGACATGACTAAAGATCTCTGAAGGGATTTTAATTGGCCTCTGCAAGACACAGTTTGAACTTGTTTTTCAATACAAGCAAAGATATTTTCTGTGGGATGGACTGTCAATACAGCTCTCACACCCTGGAACTAGTGAGAAAGTGAAGTCACGAAATCTAGCATGCAGCTATTTGGTGTTAATAATGATGGTTTTACCTTTGTGCAGCTGAAGGCAAACTTTAAAGGTATTCAAATCTTGTGCAGAAATCATTTCATGCTCTGCTGAAAAGCTGTGAAACAAAGGGACTGCTTAGCTGCACAGAAACCCACTCTGATCTGCATGGGAAGTTTAGGCTGACAAACTGTAATTACCGGAGGTCGAATCTGGCCAAGACACTGAGATTAACATTTTTGCACTTATCAGGAGAGCCATGGGAACTTCAACAGCATCTGCAAGTGGCTGGGATCTTGGTTTTACATCTTGTGTTTCTTCAG
This sequence comes from Machaerirhynchus nigripectus, assembly GCA_013397975.1. NCBI lineage: Eukaryota > Metazoa > Chordata > Aves > Passeriformes > Dicruridae > Machaerirhynchus > Machaerirhynchus nigripectus. The sequence goes on along the minus strand of VZRQ01008070.1, from coordinate 422,439 downwards.
AGGGAGATATTGTTATATCCCTACTGACACAACAGCAATTGGGCACCCACAGCAGCCCCAAGGCCTCTCTCTCTCCTGTGCTTGGCTCACTATCGTAGGACGCAGGAGGAGTGGCATTTTGTGCAGCCTGGGAATTAGACTGTGCAGGCTGAACTTGAATATTGACTCAGCTCTGCTGAAAGCAAAGCAAAGGGAAAATTGAGCCAGTGAAACTGGACTCTTGTCGCTACAGTTTTTATCTGAAAGAGGGATGAGCTTGAGGCTCATATGGTGACACAGAATTTGGCCTTGTTAGGAGGAGGTGCACCACGTGAGGAGGTGCACCAGTGCCGAGGTCACCTCCTGCTTTCTCTGCAGGACGTTGTCATTCTCTCAGCCTGCTGCTGAAAACGCTGCTTCATCGGTCTTGGTCGGCACGAGGCCCATTTAGCAAAACCCAGCCTTTTTGAGGTGTTTCAGTACTCTGTTCCATGCTGGCTGGAACAAAATTGGTGTGGTCTCACAGGCAACTCGATCTGCAGGTCAGGTGGGAGGGAGGGATGGAGGGAGGGAAAACAGTGATGAGCAGCAAGGAGCACTCCTTTCCAGGCAGTGCATTTCTGGTGTGAACAAAGTCACCTCTCAGGGTACCACCTATGTACTGTTCCAACAATCGGGCTAATTTGCCTGGTTAATTGCCTGTTTGATTTAGTAGGAGGTGTTTTGTGGGCTGAATCCGAGTGGACTTTGGGAGCTGCCCAGGGAAGTGGTGGAGTCGCCATCCCTGAAGGTATTTTAAAAATTTGTAGGCATGGCCCTTAGGGACATGGCTTAGAGGTGGACTTGGCAGCACTTGGGCTTGATGATCTTATTCTACAATTCTAATGTTCAGACATCCTAATTCAGCAGCTAATCAGCTGGGTCAGTGATGATTCAAAATAAACACAGTGTGAAAACAAAGTAGGTTTCGTGTATTGAACCTTAACTGCGTGTAGAGTTTTACATGCTTTGCTAAATTGAAATTTCATACGCAGAGAATACCTGCAATACCACAGTGGCTTCTCAATCCCATGCTTTTGTGATAACTTCCTTTCAAGAGGAGAAAATAAAATGTAAACTTAATTGCTTAAACTCTGAAAAATGCTTTTCTTTGAACTCAGTGAAGCACAAAGATGAATAGTTTATTACTAAAGGGAATTTAGCTCTATTTACAACTGCTTGTACTGTGAAATTGGTTATTTGTGATCTCTAAAGACTTGCTTTCTTTTCAGGGATATTGCTCTGTAGTTCAGACTACAGTGGAAAGCCAGACTGTAGGAAAATTACAGACTCTAGGACAGCCTGTTTTGGTTTTTATGGAAAATAAATATGAAGCATTACCAACTTTAGGATTCAAAGCAGGGAATTTGTTAAAAATCACTGAAACATAAACTAACTAACACTGATGGTTTTAAAAGCAATTATTCTGAGATACTAGATAAATGCTGTTCTATTTGTGCCTGCTACCTCATTTACATCTCCAACACTGCTAGACCAGCTTTGAAAAACAGTCCTGAACACAGATATAACAAAGTAAAATCGGTGTGATGGACAAATGCATCCCACACAGAGTTCTTCACATATTTGTGAAACTTGAGATCACTGTCTGGTGACCTCCTGCACAGCAGAAATGTAGGCCAGTGATTTAGCACAAGATTTAGCTGAGATTTCTCAGCTGTTCTGGAAGTTTGCAGCTAAGCTGCCCAACTAAAATAGGAGTTCTTCCTTGTGCAGCAGGATAAACCAACAGTTTTAGGTATACCAGCATTTTCTGGGTCATCTTGACACATAGAAGGATTGTGTCCGGCTCTGCCCAGCTTTGCTCCAGAACAGCTTTCAAACTGACCTGAATTCAGAGAAGATCAGTGGAACAGTGAGATTCTCTTACCCAGAGAGACAGAAAAGGCCTGGTCTGTTCAGCTCTGGCAAGAACTGAAAGGATCATCTTTGCAACGTTTTTTCCAATAGAACAGTGAGGATGTGGGGATTTTGGAGGAGGTAAGAAAGCTGACACTTCTGAAATAACATTTGATAGCTTGATAAGTGGGATTATATAAAGAGGGTAAACCCACTAAAATAGCAGAGCAGGAAGACTGCTGAGGAAGGAGGAACATTCCAGGTCTCTGTTCTTGTGAACAGGTTGTCTTTAGCAAATAGCTCAACTCTGCTAGGAAAAATACTGAGGGGCTGCTTAAAAAACTTTAAGATAATACATTCCTGGTTTGAAATGCAGCTCTGAAGGTGCAGAATGAGTGACGAGGGTTTCTGGTTAGATTTTAAAACAGGTGGAATTAACTGTGGTTGGCATGACAATGAAAATGAATTGTTTTCACCAATTATCTATGAATAGTAGGTCAAACTAAATGCATGGTTTCTAGTGTACTCATCCTGTTAGTTACTAGTCTCAACAATGCACAATACTTGCTAAATTAACTGAAAACATCCATGCTCTAGATGTACAGAGAAAATGTCCTTGATGTACTGGAGAAAAGAAGACTCAGAGGAGACCTTATCACTCTCTACAACTCCCTGACAGGTGGTTTTAGCCAGGTGGGGATTGGTCTCTTTCTCCAGGGAACAACTGACAGGAGGAGAGGACACAGTCTTAAACTGCGCCAAGGGAAATATAGGTTGGATATTAGGGAAAAGTTTTTCACTGAAAGAGTGATAAAGTTCTGGAATTGTCTCTCTGGGGAGGTGATGGAGTCACCATTCCTGGATGTATTTTAAAAAAGACTGGATGTGGCACTCAGTGCCATGGTTTAGTTGAGGCGGCATTAGGGCATGGGTTGGACTTGGTGATCTTGAAGGTCTCTTCCAACCTGGTGATTCTGTGAGATACTCTCTGTGTCACACACACATTCAGAGGACCTGAAGGTCTTGGTTTTTCTGTGAAACAAGAAGCTGTGATGTTCTGTCACATTTCCAAGAAAGACTGGTACAGCAGGTTGCGTGCAAGATGAGCAGCTACTTAGATCATGCCAATAACATGGTACAAATGGTACATTTTTTGGTACAAAAAATTTTAAAAATGCATTAAACCATTCATATAATGTATTTTAAGGGCCTCCAGTTGTCAATACATTGCCAGTTTATTACATTTAAGTTAAACAAATACACAAAAATGATGGCATGCTTTTGAAGACCCAGAGAACCACTGCTGCTTGGGGTATTTATGTTTTTTGGGTGTATTCTCATCCTGCATCTTGGCTTTGGAAGCAAATCCCTTGTTTCAGTTCTGAGAAGATGGATCATGCTGCCAGCACTATCCTGACTGGTTTGGTCTTAGCCCTGTGCTGTTGTGAGCACCTACTTGGTGTTTTGGCTCAGAGACTGTGCAAATCTGTCAGAGAGATGTGTCACCCCTGTCTGTGGTAGAGTACTCTGAGTATGCTCATCATCAGTACATCTGTATTCTTGCTGCTTCTGATCCTCCTGCTGTCAGCCATGAAATTGGAATTTTAAGGCATTTAGACCCAGTATTTGAATGAAGTGGTATGCAACACTTACAGGGAAGGGTGAAGCAATTGGAATTACCTTGGCATCTGAGGCACTGTTTGGCGAAGGGGTTAAATGCCATTGACTGCCATATTCAGTTTGCTTAGAGCTCTGATAAGGAATGTTTTTGCCAACTTCTCTCTCTTGCAGTAGGAGCTGTGCCTTAGAAAAGTGGTTCTCTTGTCTAATAGGAATCAAGGTATTTAGAAGGAAATACGAGGCTGTTTGCCAAATGAAAATGCTGAAGAGATTCTGAGTTTGCAACTGGTATTTCAACACTCATGTTTCTGTATGCTCAAAATTTAAGCTTCACTTTGATATTTTAGCTGGGGGACTACCAAAAAAAAACCCCAAACATACAAGAAAATCAAACGTAATCAAATAAACTAAATGAACCTTTCCATCATGACAGTAGAGCTGCAGTTCTTGTGAAGGATACTTTATGACAAGATGTCAGTTTAGTATAATATCAAATGGGACTGAAGAAAAAAAGAAAATCGAGTGCAAGTGACTGCTCATTAATGCACATGTGAAAATGAAAGAACATACAGAATACAGTTGAAGGTTTCTCTTGGACCTAGGAGTACCCAGTGTGGTTTTGTTGCTTTTAGGTGAAAACTTGCTGACTAAAATTTGCTTGTGCCTTCAGGGGGTTGAGAGAACAAGTTTGCAGATGCGATTAGGATTTCAGGTGATCCGGACATACAGGAGATGTGGACTTTGAAAGGGAGGTTTTGCTGAGGTATAAGAGCTGATAAACACAAATACAGGTTGAAAACCAGACTTTGTACCAATTCTCTGTGCTATATCGTGAAATTAATTTAAATCATCACCACTAATATGGCAAGGAAAACGAGCTGGCCAAACCAGAAAACCTGGAAAGCAATGGCCGCAAGGAAAGTTTGAGTCAGCTTCAGTCCTGGAAAGAGAATTTCAATATTGAAATAAGCCTCTGCATGAAGAGCAAGAAAGCAACCTGTTCTCCCCAGACATGGTGAAAAGGACACGAGCAGATTTTAACAAAAGCTTTCCTAAATATTTTCAATGTTATAATCACCCTGTCTCTCTTATTCCCAAGCTGTTCTCGTGCCACAAATTATTTCCAGTGATCTGTTGGATTTTTCTTGTCAAAGGTTCTCTTTTGTATTCTGAATAGTTTATGGAACAGTAGAAATGAAGGACAGAACTTGGATTTTGGTGAATCTAATAGGCTATGTTAAAAAAAAAATCAAATCAATGAGTGGATTAAAAAAAACCCAACAAAACACTTTGTTAAGCAGAAATCTACAGAAAATTAATCACATCAATTATTTGTTGTGAATTATTCACTTTAACTTGATTTCTAAGTTTTGCTTATTATTGATGCTTAAATAGAATAATGGTGCAATATGCAAATTTAATTGTTTTTATTATCACTCTGAACAAAGGTATTCTTTCATTGCTTTATGAATGTGCATCTTTAGATATACCTTTGAACAGTCAGTTTACATATTGATAGCTGATAATTTTGTGCTAAAATCCATGCAGTCTCATTCTGTGAATATTGGAAAAATAAGGGCAAGTAAACATGATTAACTGCAGGCTGTGATGCTAAACATATTCCATTATTCAAGCAAATGTTTCTCTCTCTTTCAGCTAATGAGAAATTTATGGATTAGCCTTTTCCTCCTTCCCTGGTGGTTATTCCCTCCTATTGTTAAGAATCTAGGGGATAATATAATGAGATACTCACTTGGTTACTATCAATAAGACTTCAAATGGTTTTTTTTTTTAGGAAGAAGCAGCCAAATTCATCCCAAGTGCAACATCAACAAAATCAATACTATAACAGTAATGAATGAAGAAAACTGCCTGCACCGCTGCAAAGTGTCTGTCTGATCATTTTGATTGAAAACATCTTTTAATTTTTAAACACTTTTCTCAGGGCCATGAAATCTTGCAATATTTATCCAAGGAAAAAGGTCCAATCTATTGAAAATCTCTGTCAGCATATTCATGTCACACACACCTTGCTGACCTCAGGAAGGAGCAGGGCTCGGTTCATGGGTGTAGACTGTTAAGGGATGAAGAAGTTCACACAGACATCCAAAAAGCAGCTGAACCTCTCAAAGCCAAGCACCTCCTTGGAAACCAAGCATCTCCACAGACAGCCTGATTTCATAAGAAAGGTTTTATTTTAAAGTCTTTCCCTCATTTTCTTTCTTGGAATTTCCTTTTTAACACATGGCTTATCTTAAAAAATAATGCTAGAGAACTGTGTGCTCTTTCTATTGATATGAAACAAATCTATCACAAGCTTATTGCTCATTTTTAATTAAAATTTTGTATTCTGTAAAGCACAAGTCTTGGGCTGACTGGCAATCATTCAGGCTCTTGGAACAGAAGATCTTAGCACAGCTTCATAGAAAATTCAGTGAGAACCTCCTGTAGGAGTTCCTTTCCCCACAATGAGATTTCCGTAAATTACTCCATCCCTTTCAAGAGTAATTGCAATAAATCTGCTATAACCAGCAAACATGAAATATGTCAGTGCATCACAGTTCATTACAATAGGATCTCCATTGTGGACTAATAATACATAGTAATGCTCAGATAATGGCCAAGAAAATGTAACATCTGAGCACTGAAAGAACATAAATAAGGATCCAAGCTCATCAGATCATGTTCGGAAGAGAATAAATGGATGCCCTGTGGACTTCTATCAAGGTGATGGATGAGGGGTTTTCTTTTTTGACTTCTGAAAATGCAAAGAAATAAAAAACTTATCCAATGCCCAGACTTCCAATGGTGTCCCTGCATTTTCAGCAGCTCTCCCCTTCAATGAATGATTGAGGACTGTGAGCCCAGAATGTGAAGGACAGCTGCTCCAGCAGGAATATTTGAGATCATAATCCAGGTTGTAGTAGTACCTTGGGCATTTAAGGGGAAATGGTCAAAGAATTCTGCTGTGGGTTTTGTTTTGCTTTACTTCTCAGTGTTCGTAAGAAATCGTGATTTCTGGAAAGCATGAACGTGTTTCCTTTTGTTCTCAGTTTGTCCTCATTTGGAAAGTGTTGATTCCTTCCCTTCATTTCTTTTTGGAGCACGATCCCATTCTGTGTATTTTTTCTGATCCTATCAGTCAATAGCTAGCAGTTATATTCATTCTTAATACTATTTTTTGCTCTTTCAAGCAACTGTGTCGAAGCACACTGCAGCACATTTCAGCTGCAGCACAACACACTTTATTTTAATCTTTCACTGATACCAGCGGATGCACAGAAAACGCGACTTACTTGCAAATTATAACTGAATAATTTAAAGCATGGCCAGATTATTATTGTGAGCTCATGAAGGAGAAAATTAAAGGTTTAAGGGACAAACTCAATTCTGATCTAAAACTACCATAACATGTGGAGATAATAAAACGTATATCAGTAGTGAAAATTGGTCCAAATATAATTTCCAAATTGACAGTGTGTGTGGATAATCTTGTGATGACATTTTATTATTTTTCAGGCTGAAACAGAAGTAATCAAATTTCATTTGTCAAGGCTGGTTTTTTATTTTAAGCATCTTAGGGGAATATTTCTTTCTGCAGCTTAGCAGGTGTCTTGAAGGACTTTCATTTTGTGAGGTGTGTGGTAGAGGACAGAGACAGGACATCAGACTTGACTGATGAGTGGTCTGAACCACTGTGGAAACCCCATTCTTTCTTTATTCCTATTTATTCTGTATTTCCAGCAATTTATAGTTGCTTACAACTTCAGAAGCCTTTAATTGTTTGTGATGGTGTTTTCTTTGTAGAAATATTACTTTCATGCAGTGCTTGAGTGCATAACAAATATTATTTACAATGTCAAATGGTAAGCTTCAAATAGTTTTATTTGAAATGTATTATACCCGAAGCAGATCAAGCACACTTATATCTGTTTCAGACTTCTGTTAAAGTGGCTCCACTTCCATGGCTCAACAGAAGCTTGAGAGATGCAATGTCTTGGTGTTAGAATAAAATTGTTCCACCTGAATCCAGGCGAGTTGCTTTGCTTCTGTGGGAGTTTTAAAACTTAATTATCTTGTCTCCTTCTCTCTTGTCTGAAATAATAACAGCTTTGTTTCTTTCAGAAAATCAGAAGTGATTGTGACATGGGGCTGAATGAAAAGCCCTCTTGTCTGGGATCCCGGTGCTGCAGCTGATTGTGAGACAGCAGACCTGGTGATTTCAGAGCTGACGTGCATAATGTCTCAGCAAACTCCTGCTCTAGGCTTGCCCAGGTGTTATGATAATTTTCCTGTCCTGCGTGTGTAAAGATTTTAAAATCCAAACTGGGATACTGAGATTGCCTGGTCTGATCTTGCAGATGGCATAAAGTGTAAAATGGAAGCTCCTGATTTCGATAACAAGAGCATAATTTTGTTTGGAACTTAAATATGCTTTTTCCAATTTTGTTTCTGTTTGTTTTTCAGAATGAAAGTAATCCCTGGAAAATGCACCTTTTCTTTTCCAAGCCTGTCTCCCTCCTACCATTTTCATTCCAATGCTTACAGTCTTAGCACTGGGTAAAATTGCTCACAATTTTTTGTCTAATTTTGCCTAGATCAGTCTCTGACCTTGTTGTTGCATCTAGTTGTGGCATTCATGAAAAGTTTCTGGTGTTAAAGCATTACTTCCTGAAAATGCAGTTGCAGGCAGTGAGGAAGTTTCCTACTCACTCATCTCTTGGATAAAATACAGAATGTGAAGCAGGGCTTCCAGGCTTGTCATTGCTCATACAGGGTGTATGGCACTAAAACCCTCCTCCCCAGCTTTTGAATACTTCATGACAGAATTTACACAACCCCAATGCATATTTTATAGTTCTGACTTGATAATTTGTTCTTTAAACTCATCACTAAGACAGAATTGGGAGTAGCATGCTGTCATTTTGACTTTGAAAGTCCTTCTGCCCGTGCCAGAATTTAGCCAGGATATTGTAGAAGTCTGAGGGTACTGTGCTTGTGCTGAGGGACAGATGCAAACCCAGGTCAGTACTGCCACTTTATCCTTTTCCCATCTTTTCTTCCTCAAGTACATTAATATCAAACCCAAATGCAGTCCTTTAGCTTCCAATGTTCTCACCACTAAGAGCCGCTTCTCATATGCTTTTTTCTTCATTTTGTTCTCTAAAGGAAGGGCAGTCACATCTACCGCTTCAGATCTTTATAAAATTTAATGTTTAAACAGTGTCATAGTTCTCAGCAGAGAGATCAAACCAGACTTGCATCAAATTGCGTGCTGACCTCAAGGTATTATCCTCAAACTGAATCCATGATGCTTCCCCTCATTAGTTTAATGAATGCTACAGCAGTTTGTCTCGGTTGACTTTTTTCATAAATAATTGGAAGTCCTTTGTTGCCGTGGCTTAGTATCATTTCATGCCCTATCCCTTAATGATTCACAGCAATTTGTTAATCCAGAACTCTCTTTTCCCTGAAACACTCCTGTCCACAGTGATTATTCCCGTAACTGCACCAGGCTGATTGAGAACTCCAGCTCCTGCCTGTGAACCATTACTCCATCTCCATCACAACAGATGCTAAGGAAATTTACTACTTTACTCTGCTGACTCTTTTTGGCTAGGAAATTTTGATCAGGTGCTTATTATGTGAACAGAGGGTTTGACAGTAACTAATTTGCATTACTTGTGTATTATCTTCATGATCTAGGGAAGTTACAGATTCAGTGTGCTGCCTGCTGACTCAAGCTGAGCAGCTGTCAGTGTGACTGTGGAAAGTTTTCATGCTGAATTTGCTGATTCCACTGCAAGATAGAAGCTGTTGGGTGAGCAGCAGAAGAGGAAAAATAGGGCCCTACTCCTCATAGACAAATCTGCCTTTGCTTTCCAAAGAGGACTTTTTTCACTGATGAACTTCCAGAAACTTCCAAACTTGTGTCCCAATAGCTGTTGTGGTGTACTGTGGATACAGATGTTCAGAAGCTGAGATTTAGTTGGTTTATTTGGTGGTATTTGCACACATACATCAACACTGTGTTTCAGATCAGAAGTGGGATTCCTCTGGGAGGAAATCATCCAGTAGTCACCACTCACCACACTTTGCCCTATGAAGTCCCCAAATTGGATATTATTTAGACCAGAACAGAGTCAGGCACTTGGTTATACCCAGGGATTGTGAAAATCAGAGAGGTGTGAACTCTTTATTTCTTCCTTTTGAAATGTTTCTCATGGGTGCTGAGATGACATAGCTATTAGTACCAGTCCTGGAATAGTCTGAACATTTTTAACCCTTTTGTGAATGTGCATTTTATACTCTTAGGGTAGCAATGGTGGAGAAGGGCAGTGAAGATCTGTGTCCCCCACAAATTTCAGTGCTTTTCTTTGTGTACTTAAAAGCATTTGGTGGTGCCTTTTACAGTTTATTGGGTTTGAAGTGGTCTGCAAGAAAGGAAGTGTGGTTGGGAGACAAAGCAACACCTAAAAATATGTATTTACAGGTAAACAAGTAACAATATATCCTAGAACAAGTAAATCACAAATAATACTGAGTTTTATCTCTGCACAAGTGTGCAGACTTCAGTGGCCAAGGATGTGAGTGAAGGCTGATTTAGTGCTAACAGCGCAGCACAAATCGAAGGAAAATAGAGATGCACACTTGCAATTTTTGTTTGCAGCAATAAATTCGTGAACCAAAACACTTTGGTGGCCTTGTGCCCACAGTATTCCAACTTTTCTTGATGATAGTGGTGGAGGAGAGGGGAGGAAAATCATGAAGTGAAGCCTCTCGCCTATTTATGGAACGTACTGATTCACAGGCAAGGCATGTAGGTGCCCTGTTCTTGCACACAGCCAGAAAAACAGATTGGTTTGGTGCTGGGGAGCACATGGGCTGTGTGCTGGCATCAGATTTAGCGTGAGCTTGAGGGGTTTAATTTTTAGGAGGACATTTTTCCATATGTTTGCAGCTTTTAAATGGTGTGTTTTGTTATTATAAATCACGTTGCTGATTTTTTTGTGACCTCACACATATTAAATTCCCAGTATTCTGGCCAGTGGTCTGGATTTGTGTTTTCATTTAAATAAACCCCAAAAAACCCCCAAAACAAACAAAAAAAAACCCCACAACAAAAATTAACAAAGCAAAACAATTTTTGCTCACCTATTTTCGATACATCCTTTTCCAACATGTCCAGATTTTTCTGTCTCCACTGGATTGTCACCAGTAGTGCAGCTGGCACAGTTGATCTTAGCATTGAGCTGAAGAAGTGCTTCTCTGTTAGATGATCCTAAGATAATATGCAGTTAAATAAGATAATATGTAAATATAAGTTAATATGAAGTTTTCTTTGCTGCAATGGGGTTTTTTTTGTCGTTGTTGGTTTGGGTTTTTGTTGTTGTTGTTTAATTGTTATTGATGGTAACTTGAAGAATTCTATCCTCTCTGAAATGGCCAGCACTTAAAAAAATTAAGCTATTACAGATCCAAGCATTAACAAAAACAAAGCAATTTAAAAGATGTGTACACCCACACATTCTACACTCGAGCAAAATAAAAAGCAACATTTTATGCAGAAAAGCCCACATATTTCACAGATCAGCACATTGCTATTCCATGCAAAATATTTATAGACAAGCCAGTGAGTTTTAAATTCAGTTCAATATGGATTAGAGAAAAACTAAAGAAGTTTGAATGAATCAATAAGTTTCTCATTAATACTAGCCTTAGAGTGAGAATGTTTTTTATTAATACAAAACACCATGCTTTGTCTACAAATGAACCTGTCATATCATTTTGTCTTTTGTACTTCTTTCTGCTCAGTAATTATTGATCTATCACCATGCAAATTCTACGGGTTTTCTATACAATACCAGCCATTTTCTCTCATGTAGGAGTGGCTGGTTATTTTAAATCAAGCTACTGTTGTAAAACACTCTATAATATATGTCTGAATTGTGCAAATGGAACAGATTTCACTTGTCTAGGGGTTTTATAGACCTCACCTTCTGTGATTGAAGGTGGGGTTTTGTGTAGGAAGTGTGATTTTACTGAAGTTGCACAAGTGAGTGTTACTTTGGGTTTCTAAGCTCAGAGAGGTAACTTCACAAGCATTTTACCAATTTCAGGGTTAAAGAAAAAAGGTTGTTCAGTTGCAATCTGTCTGAGTTACAAGGAAGAATGTCCCAAATTTGCAGCTCCACTGTTCTGCTGGGCCCAAGCTGAGTGCAAAATCAGGAGAGAGAAAATCACCGGTCTCATCCTGCAAGGATCTTCATCTCATGGGCCCATTTGAAATCACTTTTACATTCATTGGGCTGAGCAGTTTGGCATCGAGTTCATGTCAAAACCCTATGTTTGATACTCTTCTCCTACAGCCCTTCTGCCTTAGTATTTGTCCGTGGTGAATTCCAGGGAAGTAGGAAATGTGTTTGGCATCAGGAATCCTGCATGCTGGCCTTTGCTCTTACACCGAGAGCACTTGTGGGATTCACTGATTTAAAGAGTCAGCGAAAATCTTTGACGTGTCACAGAAAAAAGTCATGTGCATGTGACACTGTAAATAAATTATAAAAGGGATTAGCAGGAACCAGATCATGTGTGAATCTATTCAGTTCCTGACGCATAAAATCAGAGGAGCTGAATCTTATGCTGTGTCCATGTCAAGAATATAAATTCTCTGTAAGGCCAAAAACCTAACTAAGAGGCTTTTAGTGTTCATGCTTAGACGCTTGTATCTTCAAAAATGTCTTCTAGAGAGCCTCAAGAGTCACGTGCAGTCATCTTCCTTCCATATGTAGGTGGGAAATATGCCAGAAAAAACAGGGAGTGCTTGAATATTCCTGAGAGAGAAGTTTTCCAGAGAGACAGGTGGGTTTATAACAAAAAATTACTCCTGAGGAAAACAATCAGTAGGGGGAAAAGGGGTAAATCTTGTGGTATCTCTGGGCACGTTGTTGGTATCTACGGTCTCTAGTTCAAGTTGCACGTAGCCTCAGGAGCATAAAGAACTTATCACAAATGAGTCTGGGAAATTTTCACGCCTATTAATGAGATCTGGGTTTGTAACCTGCTTTTCAAAACCAAATTCCTTTATAGCCATGCACTTGTCACACATCTGCAGTTTACTGCCAGCCAGGCAGAGTGGGCTGTGGGCTGCATGAAGGATGCTGTAACCACAGGAGTAACCTCTGCCTGTTGTTGCTCCCCCTTTGAGGGCTGGGCGGGGGAAACTGAGGCAGGGCGAGGGCAGAGCTGAGAGCTCTGAGCTGTCACTGTCTTGAACCAAGATGAGTCTGTTTGCTTGGTCACACATCTGCCATACGTTACTCCATGCTGCACCAGAGGTTCCAGAAATATCTGTGGAAGACAAGACCTTGAAAGTCCCTGCTTCTCTGTACAATTTAGGCAGTGAATTTACATATCACATTGAAAAGGTAAAATCACACATGGTGACATAATGGGGGAAAATACATGTGCTGTGTACACAGCTGAATGCGTGTTGTCTAAATAATTCACACGAATATTAGAAAATTTGACAGATCTATAAGTGACTTATTTATTTTTTCCATATAGGTCTTTCTCCTGTTGAAGAAGACATAAATGGGAATATCTCTTTATACAGTTTTGAATGTAATCATTAGCTAGAAAAGAAATCCCTTAATGAATGTGTCCATTTGTCATTATGTTATCAGTGATAACCACCTAATGAGTGAATTTACTGATCCACAGTTCTATTAGGAGTTGCTTTTGATGCCCAGGCCACTCTAATTGCTACCTGTGCAATTGTGTAGCTCTGGTAAATTGCTAAAGACGGGTTGATGTAAACACAGTGTTCGAATTTAGAAGGAGTGACAGTCCTAATACAGGAAAATAATCAGAATAGATCTATTTGACAAAGCCAGTAGTTATTAATTTGAATACCAATTAGTTCTGAGTAGGTAGGTTTATTCCAGCTCTTTCCTTGGACTTGACAATGCTCATACTCCTTTTCCAAACCCTCCAGAAAAATAAAGGCAAAAATTCATTATGCAAAACACACATGTGCCTGGCACTTGGCTTTTCAGTGTTTCTATTTACTGCCATGCTGCAAATCCTGCTGCTTGAAATAGACAAATTGTTACCCCATTGTTGAATTTAAGTAATAAAATATATCAGCAGGAGACCTCTGCAGGTGGGGGAAATCGATCCGAGCAGGACAGTGTGAAACACTGAGGGAAAAACTGCTCAGAAGGCTTCTGAAGATATATTGACAATGCATCTGCTTTTCTCACAGCACTTTATCTCACATTTGGAACTATTGCCTTTAATGGTATTGTCATTATTGTGGAGGCCTCTGATCTTCTCTTGTGAGTGACACATCATCTATTTATCTATCTGTCTGTCTGTCAATCAACTATTTTTAATAGGAACAAAACACCCTGTTTCCCCTCATATTTCCTTCAGGATTACCATGGGGACTAAGTTAAATTGATTAAAATTGGAACTTCATGATTTTTTATTAGCTCTGAAATGCAAATAACTGTCTGTACTTTCTGTAACCAAGCATTAGCTGAGCAAATACAAATTTGCATACCTTGGAAAGTTGGAGTATGGGTTGATTGTAAAGCCTGATGTTTCAGAAGCAAAACTTGTTAGAATAAACTCTCAAGGTTATTTTTTATTCTAGCAACTGAAAAATATGAAATTAAGTCAGTAAAAACATTACTTACTTACTTACATACTTACTGTCGTTAGCCTTATAGAAAATCTTTTCCTTTATGCTTTTAAATATACATATGAAAAAAACCATTTAATTCAAGAGTTCAAGCAAGTTCAATATTTTCATTTTTCTTCTGAAAAGTAATTTATGTGAGACAATTCCTTGGTCTGAAATTTATAATACCTGTTAATTTTTAGGAGAAATGTACACTAAAAGAGGTAGAGTGGTGCAACTGCGTCTCTGCAAAATTTGGTGTCTTTTCTGCCTTGAACATACATTTGGATTAGGTACATGTACAGATTTTGAATTCTTTTTGCTGGGTATAATAGCATGTGCCCTACCTACAGTGCCTCATTTATTTTACTGTTGGAGTAGTTAATACTGAGAAGAACATGGATGTTGGAAATAAACACCCTTCAAGGATTTTTTTCTCCCAAGCACTTTTAAAGTGTTGGATAAGATTTTTGAAACATGGCATGCTGTTGTTTTTAGATGCTTTATTTCAGGTAAGAATATGAGGTATAGTCTTACTAAAGTGAAGAGATTATTTACAATTTAACAGAGATTAGCTGCATGAAAGAGAGTAAAATGTAGATTCTCTTGAACTGTCACATTCCAGGTTAGTGAAAAGATTGTTGAAGACTTGACAAAATGGTATCAGAGAGAGAGGATGAGTTGCTGATATGTGAGGTGATGGGGTTTCGTAGGCCATGAGAAATGGTAAAAGAAAAATAATTTCATGCAATGGGTTTTTGAAAGCAGATTTGCAACAGCTGGGCAGATGTGAGAATTTGCAACGAAGTGACGATGAACCTGAAAGGAATCTCTTTGCTGATTTGCATCTGCCTTTGATGTTTTACACCCTAGCAGGAGTTGTAATTTCAATTTGGCAAAACCTTTGTTATTAGTTTTTTTGTGCACGTTGCCGATGTTTTCTTTTGCAAAGTGGGCAAAATTCAGGAGGAATTTATTGTAAATTAATCAAACATGTCTTTTCTTCTTAACAAGAAGTGTATTTTGTGAATATTTAAAGTCTGGAAAAGCCACATTGGGCTCTAACCCTTTGTACTCTCCAACACCTGATTCCACACAGCAGAAACCTCAATTATGTCACTTAAAATCTGGGGCATTTTTTACAACACTCAGACAAAAAAAATCTATTGTAAGCAGTGCAGTGAAAAAGGTACTGGTAAAGTCCAGTGAGTAAATAAGGATCAGGTGTTCATAAAACTTTTTTTATTCCTAGGGTTATGTTTTAAATCAGTTATGGAGAACTCTGGGCTGTCAGGTATACAAGTACACCTGCTAACCATAGCATTTTTCTTAATGAGAGAAGGAGTTAAGTCACTGGAGCTTTGGAACTGGCACGAAGGAAATGTCGTCAAAGGGATTGATCGCATTTGGACTCAAATGCCAAGACTAAATTGGAAACTTTTTAATTTTTTGGAAGGCTGGTTTAGAACATGGTATGTGTGTTAGGTTAATTAGGTGAAACGTGTAACAAGGAATGTTTGCTCTCTCTAAACACTGTGACAAGAAAACCACTCAGAGCTTTGTTCAACAAAACTCAAGATGTGCTGCTTGTAGAAAGAGGATACCTCAGAGCAGTAGCATTCAATTTTTTTCTGTTCAGGTTTCTTTTTTTTTTCTTTTGACAGTTCTTGCAAGGAACACTACTTAAGGAATTTAGATCTGAACAGCATGTCAAGGGCCATTTGGATCTCTCAAACTGTCAGGACAACATATACTCTGACTTAAACTTTATTTCATGAGCTCATTAAAAATGAAAAATAAACACACATGACAGGAGATAGCAATTTGCAGGTGACCATGGCTGCATAAAGGCCCGTTAGCTCTTCCTGGCCTCCTGTCCTGCCTGCCAAGCCCAGCTTTGATCTAATGCTGCTTCTCCCAGCACACATTAGGCCTTAGCATGAGCTGGGGTAGCCAAAATGTCAGCGGGAATTGAGTGAACAGTCCCACAGCATCCTTGCTTTCCTACTTCAGTCCTTCATGTTATCCAAAAGCCCCTGACCAAGAGACTGCGGCCTAATACCTTCGGCTAATGTTTATGTGTAGCAAAGGGGACATTTTGAGGAAGAAAAAGATAAATGGATATGGGTTGTCATCCTCATCACCCCATGTGCAGGGGTCTCAGTGGTCTCTTTAATTTTCTGTGCCAGAGAGCAGTTTTATTGTCAGTAACAGTCTTCAGCTCGATGTTCACTTTATGCTTGCAGTCTTTGTCTCCCTAAGTTAGCACTCCAGTCAGGAGAGCCTCCTCTAACTAATAAAATGCTACCCAGATGCTCTCCTGTGTAAGAACACTTAGCACCTGATTCAGTGTCTGCAGTTATACTACAGATCGTATAATCTTGCTGATTATATGATCTGTATGTCAAAGCAAGGGACATTTGAGATGTGCTGGCCCTCACAAGGGCACATAAATGAGAGACATTAACAAAACCAACACCAAATGTGAAATCTCCTGTTGATAAGAATTGTTTGGGTACCCTCAAGACTGCTTTTTCTTGTGTTGTCTCCCAGCAGAGACCAGTCCTTCCTTCAGCTCTTAGCACTTAGAAGAATCTCATGGGTTAAAAACAACCACACCTTTACATTTCAAATTTGTTTTGCGTATCTATTTCCTTCCATCCCAATTCCTTTGCTCTCTCTAACTTTTCTTACAGAAATTCAGGCCTGTATAGACAAAGCTGGGAAATAAAATTAATTTGTTAATAAACAGACACTGTTTTAATTAAAGAGTTCAAAAATGTTGGATTCCAGCAAGTCTCACCTCTTGCACTTATGCATATTAACTACCCTAAATTGTCTTCTTTTAGATTTTCTGTGAAACTCCAAAGAACAGAATTAAAACAAGAACTTCTAAGAGATTTTATCCTTGAAATATTAATTATTAATGACATATTAAAATTCCTATGCTTTCTATTAAAATTACTTTAATCATAAAGACAGAACAAAGAAGTGTCTCTGTAGTTGAAGATATTATACAGGTGGTTGTTTCAAATAAAGCTGGAAATTTTTAAGAGCTGTGTATATATAGGAGATTTTAAAAATACCTTTTTGCAATATATTCATTTCCTCAAGGAGTGGAAAGGAGTGGAAAATTGTTTTCATGGCTGATGTTGTCCTTGCACACCCACAGTATTTTACTGTTCAGGTGGTGAAAGTGAAATTTATCCATTAAACTGCAACTGCAGGCTTCATCTGCTGGGGTTAGGAAGAAAGGGGGGGGTTAATTAATGTCTGTATGCCCACGGCTTTCACTTTCAATTATTCCTTTAAATTCTATCTAGGTTGTTTTTTTCTGAGAACCAGTCTTTAAAAAAAGAAAAAAAAAATCACGTCTGATAAGTTCGTTCCTGCAAGATGGTTAGTGCCTTCATTTCTCATCAAAGTCATTGCAAAATGAATGAATGCAACAGATTAAGAAATTGAATCTTAAATTATTCATTCATTATTCAGAGGAGTGGGAATCTCTGATATAGCCAGGAGGATTCATAGGGGAAAAAATGCAGGATACTGTGGGAATTACTCCAATTTTGGACGTGGACTTCAAGTGACAAGATCAGATCACCAACAAACTGAGCAACCTTGAGAACTGTAAGAAAAGTGTGTCAGAATATATGGTTGAAATAAAGCTGTAGGTAAATACAATTTAGTGTGTATTTAGTTTTAAATTGCAAAGTTTGGGGAATTCCTTTCAGTAGTTAAAATGGAACAAACTAATTGAAAGATAGTTGGGGATGGAATTAGTACATCCACAAGATTAATCTCTGTGGTTCAGTAGCTTGTGGCAGCTGTAAAATAGAGCCAACACAATATTTATTTATGGACAGCCTAGGGAATTAAATTTTTTAGTTGGAATAACCATATAAAGGCAGATAGGAATACAGAAGATTAAATTAAAAAAAAAAATTGTGGATGGAGAGATTGAGGCCAAAAATAAACTGAATGCGTCAGTCACTTCCAAAGGGTGCTTTAAATATGGAGATCCATGACTGGAGAAGTTAATTTTGATAGGAAAATAATATTGTATTAATCTGATAAAATTTGATGTCTACATAATGAAATTCTTTCTTCTTATGTCTTGCAAGAGAGGAGAGCTCTTTGCAACCTACATTGTAGGAGGAAGTTTTTATCATCATCTCATTCAAAGGTCTCCAATCCTTAGAAGCATTTCAGGTTACTTCTATTAGGGACTTCTGTGTGTGTGTGTGTCCAGCTGTAATTCCATAGGTTTCTACAACCCTGATCCAAACTTCAGGGTCAAGCTTCAGGTTTTAAAGCCAGGACATTTTTCAGAAGCCTGTGAATGCCAATCACCCTCCTCTGCAAGGTTTTCTTCTGATGTGGGGAAAAAACCTTTTGGGTCCCTAATATAATAAATTACCTATCTTGTCAATCTTTAACAGAGAAAAACTCACTTAAAAAAGCATGCAAATCAGTGATTCACCATACTTGCAGAAGTAAAACTGATACCTTTAAGATCAAGTTTTTACAATTAATTTAGAGAATTTTATGCTACTTTTATCATCACCTAGACCTATAATTTTCATAGGAAAATAAAGATTTCTTCATAGAAAAAAATTTTAGGGCACTGAATGCAAGTAAAGTACTGGAAATTTAACATATCCACTTAAAATCAGAAATAATTTTTTAAAAAATGCAGACAGGTTGCAGTTGTACAGGCAATTCTTCCACTAAAAAAAAAGTGAAAGAAAAAAGAGAAAAAAGCTGCTATTTTTCACAAGGGAGGAGAAGAATAAGTTAAAGCATCAAGGTTAACTTGATTGACCTATCTTTCCTGGAAATATGCTGAAATTCATGGTTCAACAAAATATTTGTTTGCATCCAGAAGACAAGAAGAAGATAAGAACCCATATTCATTTATCAAGAAAAAAGTCACTCGAGACTTAATTTCATTCTAAGACAGAGTCATAACTCATTTGAAAAGGGAGAAGAAATAGATGTCAGAAACCTGATAAAGTTTTTTGGCATTTTCTCAGATGACATTCTTATCCATAACATAGGGAAACAGAAATAAACCAGGAAAAAAAGTAAGCTCTGTGAGAATGGAATTCCAGAAATGGATAATCATTAAGGTGTGCTGTCAAAATGGAGGGATGCCCAAAATGAGGTTCAACAGCTCTCAGTATGCCTTAAAATTCTCATGAGTGACATGGGTAGCAGAATACGGAACGTACTTTTGGAATTTGTGGGTGAGATGTAACTAGGGATGCTTCAAACAAAGTGGAGAACACATTTCAGGTTCAGGGTGACTTTGCTGAGGTAGAGGAAGGGACTAACAGTGCACAGTACAGTAAGAGCAAGGTAAAAATCTTAGGAAACAATTACCTGCAACAATGTATTGGAAAATGCCAATTTTGCAAAAAAAGTGCACAATTATCAGGTGGACATGAATTAACAACATCATGTTCTTGCAAGAACAACAGACAATATAATGATCTACGTAAATGGGCCCACCTATGCAAGGCATAAAAAATAATCCTTTTGCTTCACTTGTTTCTACATCCTTAGCCTCAGCTGGAGCACAGTGTCCATTTTGCTGCAAAGGTGTGGAATTGGGATTGTTCCAGCTGGAAACATGACCGGTTTTCCTCTCCTTCCTTCTTTCTTAATCTTTTGTTCTCTAACTTTTGCTATTTTATTTCCCTGGTCTGCTACTTAACTGTGGCCACGCTTGTTTCTTTGTCTACTCCAGCCCCTAATGCAGCCTTATTGCTTCCAAAATGTGATTCCTGCCTGATCCTTGCTTGATGCTTTCTCTGATCAGCTTCGGAAGCTGGTGATGCTTGTGCACTTGCAGCCAAGGGGTCTCTCCTCCACGCTGAGCAGTCAGAGCTTTTCCCTGGCTTTTAATGTGTGTTAGAATACAGGTCTTAATAACTGAGTAGCTGTTCAGAGGCAATATTTACAGGGAAAAGCCTGGGAACACAACACAAGCTGACTTATCTCCCTTTAAATAGCGCCACATATGGAAACCTACGTGAAAAGTGTGTAACTGGGCAGAAAAATCTTCCTTTCCAAACTGGCAAATTAATATCATTTGTTAATCCTGGTTGCAACTTCTTTAATTGACTCTTATTTCACTGATTAATGCTGAAAGAGATTTAACTATTTCTGACAGCCCAGCAGCACCCTACGTACTGTGCCACTGTCTCACTGCATTTGTTTCATCTCCTGTGGGCTGTTCTCAGGCAGGTGAGAGCCTCTGAGTGCCCAACTGGGAGAGCCCAGCTCCTGAGCTGCTGCTCAGCTCCAGCATCCCACATCCATCCAGGGCCCTGCAGAGGCAGCTGCTGGCTCACACCAGCACCTCCAGACATGGAAAACTTGGAAAAGCCCATATCTAACCAGATGGAGATCTCATGTCACTAACAACCATTTCACTTCTGTTGCAGCTGCCCTTGTTCCTTGTCTAACTAATGATCATCTTTGCTATTGTTATTATTCTCTTTTTTGTCATTTATATATTTTCTGGAAAAGAGAGTTTTCACATTATTGACAAGGAATTTTGCCTGTGTATCTGTTCAGGTATTTCTCCTAACAGTAGGAAGACTTCCCTCAGTTTGTCATTCAGCACACAGTAATTTCCCCCTTATATTCTGAGTTTCTTGAAATGGGTTGAAATCTAAAAATATTTCTGACAGAAGCAGTTACACCAGACATCTTAATTATTGTGTTTCCAAGGGGATGACAGCCAGAGTAAGGAAAGTTGATGTATATCCCTGCAGCTATGTGCTTTTTATACTGGAACTTGAGGCTATTATAAATTACCTGGGAGTGAGACAGCCACGAACACCTCACATCAGATTTATACCAGGTGCCACCTTGTGAGGTACAAGGGCTAACCCATTCCATTCTTGTTTTATTTCTTTGCTATTGAACTTATTGATGATCACAGATACCTCAGGTAGATATCCAAACATGAAAAAAGCAATTGTTCTGCAGCCTGATCCCCTACAGTGATTGCTGGGAAGGCAGGGCTCAGAGGCAGGGCAGAGGAGCAGCAGTTCAAAAAAACCTCACCTGTTGTCCTTGATAGCCACTGTTTGATTGCGAGGCACTGATGATTTTACCTGCTGCCAATTTTTTTTTCATCTGTCAGGGCATGACAATGCTGCACCTGCTGCCTCCTGGTTAAATGGAAGAGGAAGAGTTCCCCACACCCCACACTGTGCAGCTTATGGGACAAAAAAAAAACCATAAAGAAGGAAGTAAATTTAAAAATAGACCCTGCTTATCAGGTGTTGTGTTGCCATGTTGCATTACACAGGTTTTAAAAGTATTTTAAGATTGTTTTTGCAAAGATATGCTCTATTAAAGAGAAAATCTTATCTTATTACAAAGACATCTAATTGTTCAACCAGTTCAGAAGATACTGTTTCTTCAGGAAATGTGTGACAGGAAAAGCCAAAGGGAAAATATTTTAGAGTTTAATATTATATGCTAGGGTTATTCTGTTAATCCTAAACTCCTCCTAAAAGAGGGAAAAATAGCTAAAAGGGACAAACAGGTCACTGTTGAAATGGACTTTTTATACTGTCAATGAAAAGAGAGTGATCTCTATATAACTTTGAATAAATTTATTGCTAGGGAAAGAGTGGATGATTTGAAAAAATTGTTATATCATATTTTATGTAAAGACTTCTCTGCAATTTCGAGCAACAAGCAGCCGTCAACAGCAACTGAAACATCACAATCATAAAACAAACACTGACAGTCAGTAATTTGCAACTAAGATATATTGATGTCTGATTCTCTCCAGCTGTTAAAAACTAACTTACCCACTTGTCATTCAATTCCCTGATGTTTTCATCAACACTGCCTTCCATGAACTTCATGAAGCTCGTTTGCCTGAATACTCAATAAGGTATTAGGTTTGTGTACTGAGGTTTTGAATGTATGAGCTGTTAGTCCTAAAAACTCCTAAAAAGAAATGGCCTGATGGGCACACATTAAATTTTAGGTGTCCCTGTAGGGATCTGCTGACCAGCAGTAGGACAATTTCAAAGGTAAATGCAAGAAGTGATAACAGCACAGAGATACTTGTCACCATCCCTGAAATCTCCCCTCTGCCAGGAAACCCCAACAAGTTTCCTTGTGGATGCAACTTCCACTTCCAGTGTCATGAACTTAAGAAAAATTAAATACCAAAATGTTAAAAGCTGTTCAAGGTTATTCAGGGACAGGATCACATGAAGTTGAAAGTTCCCCTGAAATATCTGAGAGAGAGGTTAGCCCACAAATGAAATAGCTTTTCTGAACTAAAAGTGGGTAATTAGACTCAAGGAATAACCTTGTTTCCAGTAATGTCTAAAGACACTGACATTTCCTCTGAGTTTTATGAAACGTCAAGTTTAATATTTCTAGTGCAAGAATGTTTTAAAATTATTTTAAGATTGGTTTTGCAAAGGTATGTTTTATTAAAGAGAAAATCTCGTGTTACTGATGTTCCCAAGGCACTGGTAATTTCCATCATTATATTGTCCATCATATTTCACCATCTCCAGAGTATGCTGACAGCTTCTCTGTAGGCCCTCCTCTAATGTCACCGAGTGGAAAACTAGAATTTCATAGAGAAAACCATGAAATATGGTTTCATAGGAAAATATTTCAGGCAGGAAATATGTTTCCAAAAAATATTAGGAGCCATAATTTCTGTACAGCCAGATCCCATGAATTGCAACTACAGTTTATAGATCACATGAAGTTTGAGGAAGACTTAAGCAGAAGAACCATCATGGTTTCTGAAAACCTGATTTTCTGGATCTCAGTGCATTGCTTTTGAGTGAGAACCCTGTTAGGAGGGGATGGCTGAGTGATGTGGCTGTAAATAAGGATGAAATGAGTGTTGTGGGACAACCCTGCAGTTTTGACAGGACAGCTATAGTTACTTGTGCTGACAAAGCTGGGGAACAGGTCAGCAAGATTTTGGGAAGCTTCAGAAAGATTCACCTGCTCGGGGTTTTACTGCAGATTGCCTAGAGAGAGTGCTCAACCTGCCCTGACAGATGTTGAGTAAATATTTAACTCATATATTTGATACATTTTTACATATATTCATTTTTATCATATCTGACCTTGCAGAGTTGCCTGTGACTGTATCATGCACAGAGGGAGGAGGCTGGGGACAGGAAGGTGAAGCAGCATGAAAGAATAGTTCATTGCACTCCTGTCTGGTTAAAGGCACAATGAGACTTTACAAGAACTCACATATGCATGCAACAAAATGTCTTTAGGGTGCCAACATTAATCTTTATTGTTCATTTTCACCAAGCATGAGAAGATCCCATGCGGATAATTACAACCACACATATACCACAACATATTCTAGTCTCTCTGTTGGGTATAATTCCTTATATTTAGTTAAATTTTAGTGGATTAATTCATGAAGAGGCATGTAGTGCCTTACTGCAGCAGATAAGAGCTCAGAGACTTAGAATCAACCTGTCTGCACTGAAGAATGGCTTAAGTAGAGTAAGAGAAAAAAGGAATTGTATCTCTGATCTCAACTGACAGATTTTTTATATGCCTTTGCAATTTAAGTTTTAATTTAACTTGCAGAATCTGCAAGTTTCTGACCTGGTGATCTCATTAGCTCCATGGATTATTTCTGTGTATCTAGGACAGTGAATAAATTAAGAGGTTTTTTTCCCCCATATTTTGGCAGGATTTTTTGATTTGGGAGAACACTTATATTTACAAGCACCAATGGAACACCAGCAAAGAATGTCAAAAATAGAAGGAAAGTGTCAAAGTAACCCATGCATTTTTCATTCAGAAGATGAATTACTGAGCAGGGTACAGGTTAAGGGATTTCTAAGAGGTGTTTTTTGCCCAAAACCACAATGGGTGATGCTCTGAGAAGCATTGATTTGATAAGAAATGGTGTAGCTGCTATCCACTCAAAAATCAATGGACAGGTAGAGCCAAATTTGAAGCCAGAAGAACTATGTAATGTTAAATACTTTAAATTTTGACATGTATGGGGAAAGAGTGTGTCCCTCAGGTGTCTGCCTTGTGCTGGAGAGCTCACACTGAGACACGGTATGTGGGTAGGTGAGAGCATCCGTCTCCTGTTGAAAGAGAAGACAATACTTTTGGAGGTCCTTCCTAGTGTGGCTTCTGGGATGCAGTTTGATGAGTTTACATTTATAATCATCACATGGCACCTGTCTGGGTCCCCATATGGATGGGAGGGTCAGCTAAGGGGCAAGAACAGATCTTCTGGCTGTGCTGGAGTAAACAGCAGCAGTGGCAGTTTGAGAAGTGTGTAGGTTTGAAAACAGTGATGCTGTCATGCTGATGGGCTCACTGGAGAAGAGAGGGCTGGACTCTGCTGCACATTCAAATGTTTCTGCTGGGATTCTACCACAGGACAAATCCTTTAACTTTCCTCCACATTTGTACCCAGCTACAAACTGGAGATAACAATCAATTTTTGCCATTTCTGTTGTAGGGCTGTTAAGAAAGAAAATGTATTTCTCCCTGTGTAAAGATGTCATCTGACACCTTTGGTGGAGGTAGCATAAAAATAATCACATTACTTGAGGGAAAATGCTGCTTTTCCTTTATAGCTATTGAGGGAAAATGCTGCTTTTCCTTTATAGCTATCTCCTCTCCTGATAAAGTCAGAGCCTGAGGATTCGTGTTGGCTGCTGACCCTGGAAGAGCTGGACTGAGATCTTTGGAAGGCTGCCTGTGCTTGACTTGCCTTCTCAAATTCACAGATATAGTGAAGTTAAATTTAACTTGGAACCCCTTTTGTAATTTGTTTGGATACTCCATAACTATTTGCTTAAATAACACAGAAAAAAAGAAGAAAATAAAAGAAGCCTCCCCAAAACAACCACAGAATTCAAAGTGAAAGGTTTTGGTAAGGTAATTGCAGCCACTGCCTCACCTTTTTCTTTGCTGAACCCAGAAGCTACACTTTTCCTTAAATATATAATTATTTGCCAGTTGGAAAATAAATCATTGTGCAGCTTAAAGCATGTATAGATTTAACTGGCTCAATGAACTACTATGAAACAGTGCCTAGGACGTTGCTCCTGCTCCTTCCAATTTGGAGCAACGACCGTTCTTTAAAAATCCTAAATTTTTAATCAAGGCTTTCAGGCAATTAATACAATCCATAGTGGATTTTACCTACATGCTCATTCTTTTTACAAGGCCTTAATATTCATCAGCATGCCTGAAAAGAAAAATAAAAATCAGCCTTAATGCTGACAGTAAGGCCATCTGTCAGGGAGCAGTTCCAGGAGGGCAATGTAAGAAAGGCATGGCTTTCATCTGTTACACTGTTTGACAAATTTGGTGGCTTGTACATACTAATTAAGAAAAAAACCCCTCCAAACCCTGAACAAAGACCATAAGTGTCTATTAATTGCTTTGTGTGCTTAATTTCAACCCATGTCTTCTCACTGTGCCCAGACATTTTACAAGAGGTAAGAAAGAAAAATCTGTAGTATCTACCTTATCCTAGGAGCTGATTCAACAGGAGATGTTTTTTGTTTGAACCCCATGAAACTGCCATCAACTCTTCTTTTTTGATACACTGAAGAAAATAATGCTACACCATTTTGTCCAGCCTTTTCAATTATCAGGTCTTTGAAATTAATTCAATTTGCAAAGATAATATTTTCCACATTTTTCTCAACATCTTCAGGTCAAGATGTTATCAGACACCTTAGATACCCAAGATGTGTGAAAAAACAGGATTGAACAGAACTCATCTCTGTTTAGCAGTGGCTTTAACTAAAAGGAAGACAAAAATCACATTTTCATCTCCAGTGGCAAAAAGTTCTGCAAGTGGTGGAGTCCTACTGTAGAATTCTGTCCATCATCACAATTATGTATAAATAGAATTCACATTGAACAGGGTATAGAGATTGCAGATTTAAACATCTACTCACATTTGTATGACAATTTTTGTGTGAAGTAGACATAAAATAACAGAGGACAAAATGACACTTGGTACAAAAAAAAATCATCCAAGCAGAAAAAAAAATTACAGACAGTGTCTAGGCTGCGGTCTAGAGAGTCAGGTATGAAATTATATGAGTCCATCTTCTTAAGTTCATACATTTCTAGGCCTGAATTCTTAAAAAATATGTTTACAGGGTTTGTTTTTTTTTTTTTTTGGCTGCTTCTCTTAAGTTACCTCTAGAAGAGTTGGAATAGAGGCACACAATTTAAAAACTGAGGTCACAGTCCTGCTAAAAATATTAAAGAGCTTAGCTTTGAAATCAGAAATTAAATTGGAAGCATTTATACTGATCTTTTAACAAGGCAGGAGACTAAACAAGTAGATACCTACTGATAGATGCCAATAAAAACCTTTTGTCAGTTGCAAATAGGATAGATAGAGACGAGGATTTTTCCCCTTGAGAATCTTGTGAAATCCCTCAAGGATGTCACATCAGCAATTTTTCCAATATATTTATAGAACTTGGGAAGATCAAAACTGAACAAAATATTCCTGGTATGACTTAAATGCTGCAGAGAACTGAGTGATCCCTTCATCTTCTTTTTTCCTCAACATTAGTATTTCTAAATTAAGAACTTCCACTGAATATCCAGATGGATTTGCTATTAGATTCTTCTCCCAAATCAAGGAAATTTTAAATCTATTCTCCGAATGATCAGTGCAAATTGTTACATTTCTATTTAAAGGAAGCTCAAAGGTCTTGGGGCCAGCAAAACTGCTGACACAGAAGTTAACAAGTTCACAGAATACCCTAATGGTGGAGTTCAGTGGAGATGTAGATTAGATTATTTAGCCTGCTGGGTTTTATTTTAAAAGGACAAATTGTAATTCATAGTTTTAATAGCAAATTTGTACAGCACAGACGAAATCCTGTTACAACCATGTGTATCTTCTAGACTGTGCAATCAGGCAGAAATCTGGGTGTTTTTAATGATTCTTGCCCACCATGGATATAAAATTAGAATTTAATGGGGAACACACAAAACTGCTGAGCTTTAGCCACAGTTTTAAAAAATCTACAGTAAATCTTGGACATAGATTCCATGTATGTCAGAGACAGGAGCTTTTCAGAAAACCCTGATTTTAATTTATGTCCCTCATGAAATTTGCAGATGAATGCATTTGATATTTTATTAAGGATCCTCTTCTCAGACTTCAGCATCTGTAAGTTGGCAACTTCAACAGGCAGATTTGAAGGTTATGACTTTTCTAGCATAAGGCTAAATTGTGATATAAATAAAGGAGAAAAACAGAACTGCCAGATTTCTTTACAGCCATTTCCATCAAATAAGTATTATATTTTAATTTTTTCTCTCAATTTTTTGAATGATACTCAGCATATCCAGTATATCCAGTTAAGAGAACATGTCTAAAAGAAAAATACTGCAGTGACTAGCATATTAGATGATTGATCCTATCTTTTATCATATTTTGAGAGAGAGAAATTATACCTGTAGTGGACTTGATCACAATTTATGATTATGATTAATAGAGTCTTTTTTTATTAGCCCTACTATGTAGATCCCGTTCCATGTTTTCAAAAGCTTTAGCAAGCAAAAGGTCTTCCAGAAGAAATATAATTGAAAAGTAAAAGAGTGTTTTTAGCTGAGCTTCTGTGTGGGAAAAAGCAATGTGAAAGACAGATAATTATCCCTAGATAAAACATGAATTGCTTTTTCTATTTTAGCACATTAAATCTTCTACCTTAGTGTGGGCTGATAAAATGGAACAAATATTTTCCAGAAAAATCTAAATCTTAATGTCTGGACTGCTTTTTAGACAAGGGGAGGGGGAAGAGAGGGAGGCAAATAAACGTCTCTGGGTCACTCAGCATAAGCAGGAAGGGTGAGGAGATGCAGACTGTGCATTGCCCCAGCCAGCCAGGCTGCACGGAGCTCTCCTGCCTTTCCCTTTCTCTTGGGCTGCTCTTTGTGACACTGGTGATGCCTCATCCGGCTCTTCCAGTCAAGGGAAATAACATTTTCTGCAGAAGCCTTGAGTAAATTTGTTTCTCTTACACAGAGAGCTGGTTGGGCATCAGAGGCTGGGAAGGATGAGGCACAAGATGGCAGAAACTGTTTTGCTACTCCCAGGGCATGGTGAGAAATTAATTCCTAACAGATTTTTGCCCAGCCTTGTTTTTTTTAGCTCATGCAGTGAAAAGTCCATAACATCTCCTTCAGTCTATCCTGCCACTGTGTTACTTCTCCCTCTACCTAGCTGAAATCTAGCTCAAATATAAACTGTTTTTATGTCTTTGTGGAGAACAGACTGCCTCCTACCTCTCAGGAGCAGCTGTTTGTGTACCCCAAGAGAAGACCCATCCTACTTCTTTCTGTCTCCTCTCTTAACTGAACAAAACCAATTGCTTTGATCTTGCCTCACAGATCTTTTTTTCTAGAGCTTGGATCATTACTTCTGTCTTTCTGTGAATATGAAGTGGTCAATGGGTTTCTTTAAACATCCCATATTACACAGAGACATTAATCCAGTCAAGGTCTCACAAGGGCTGACCAGAACAGAGAACTGGTCTGTGTCTTATTTAGCCTGGTTATATTTTCCAGGATGGCTTTTTTTTTGCCTTTCCCCAGCAGCATGACACTGTTAGCAATAGTATTGTTTATGAACCTTTTCTGTAGAACTGCAATTAAGTCAGCTGCATTTGTTTTGGTGGTTATTTCTCCTTGAATATAATAAGTTGATTCTCTGGGCTAGGTCGATAACGATTTTTCAGAACACATCTACAATATATTGAAACAGGGTTAGAATCCAACATTTCTCCTGAAGTAGTTGCAGTTCCTTTTGCCCTTGTGTTTAATGCACACTTGGTAGTTCTGTTTATGGAAAACCATCAGTTCTCCAACACCAAATTGATTTGGAATGGCTCATGTTTGACAAATGGTCTCCAAATTCAGAGCCAAGGTCTGAGCTTTTGCCCAAGTTCCTGTCCTCACTGGGGAGCCCTGGCAGCACCAGAGTGGCCGGGGCCAAAGGCAATGGGGGTCTGGCACTTTGGGGAAAGTGGATGCTCTATTCCTTACAGCTACAGTAGAGTTTTAATGAAATACGCCTAGTGTGGGAACTTAAAGCTCACGAGATATCTTGGAGAAGAACAATTTAGTCTGGTTTAGACTGATTAGGCATTGAAAACAGTGCCGCCTTGCTGGAAAGACTGCCAACAAGGCAAAGACTTTAAAAAATACACCTTACTGCTGTGGATAAAAAAGGGCGTCTCAGACGAAATAAGAAAAGATCCATTCAGATCACTTATAAATTCTGCTCTGATAGCAGCTGTTCTTTCCTCCCCTTCCTGCCCACAACACTCTCTGTCAATGACATACAATGTCAAACCCATGCCTACACCAATTCCTGGTGGACACATGCCCGTGCCAGTAAAATCCAGAAGGCCAGCTCTGCTGAAGAACACAGGTTGAATGCACACTCATGCAGAAATGGCCTTCTTAAGCTTAAGGGGTTGTATTTCACCAAAGTGGTGTCAGGAGATGTGTACAGCATCATAGAGAAACCAATGCTGTCACTGAAAGGACCTGATCACAGAGGATAGTGCACTAAAGCTGAAAGTTTTGACATACTGGATTTTAGTTCTTGCCACTCTCACCACAAGGACTTAATTTGGTATTGAAGGACAAAAAAAGATGGATTTGAAAAATGTATAAGAATGTCTTCCTTTGTTAACATGCACTGACTGAAAGAATTTGACGTGACCTTGGTTTCTCATTTTTCCCTTGTAGAGTGTTTCACTACTAATTCCTCCTTTAAAAGCAGGATATTCCTTTTCTTAAAAGGTAATTCTAATCTTAAGCCTCTTTTCCTTATGTTACAGTTGCAATCACGTTGGCATATTCTCCCAACCTTTTGTAGCCTACCTCTAAATTATTTGTTGAACAAGAGTTATCTTTCCATCACATGCTCTCACCCTCTTTCTTTTCATAATTCAAGGTTCAAATGTGTTTACTTTCCTTACACAAACTCCTCCAAGCTTATCCACTACCACCCACTCAGTCTACAATTTTCTCCCTCTTACATAGCAAAAGTCTGTTTTTGAACCTTATCTAACAAATAGAACTATCAACATAAATTCTCTCTCTTTCAGATGCATCATGCCAGCTATTTGAACATTTGATTGCATTTGGCTTTCCAGCATAGTTCTCATGTCTTCATTGATTATTTAATTAGTTTTTAGAAAGAATTTAAGTGTTACAAGAAGTTTAAAACTCAGCCTTCACTGACATCTGTTCCTCTGATTTATGGGACTCTGTCCCCACTTCTGACAGTCCAGAGATCTGTGAGGTTTCTATGTCACCCAAACAGAGGCTGCTCACTGCAGATCCTTCTGGCAGACACTTCGTAGACATCCATTGTAATCTTAGCAAAGATATTTGAGGCTTTTTATTTATAAAAGTCTTCTTCTTTATTTGCCTGCCTTTAAGATAAGAAATTTTCATGTGTTAACTTAAGATCTCTAGGGGAAAAAAAACCCCAAAAACCCAAACAACAAATAAAACCTTGCCCCGCTATTTCTGCTCTGGAAGAAACAAACATTGAATAAACAAACAAAAGTTCGAGAACTTTGGAGCAATGATTGGACTGTTTGCAGCTGAAAACCCATTAGTAAAGCTATCACCTGATCTATGTTTCCAGTTGCTAAACAGCTTGGGAATTATCTGAATCTCTTATCCATAAAGTATTTAGACTTTATAATGAGATTTTTGAAAGACATGGATTGATCACCTCTTATCCTCGTTTAGAAAATGATATCCCCTTCTGGATTTTAGTGTCTGTTTCCACTAATGTCTACAGTTTAGAATCCTATAATGCATTTAAGTACGATCCGGCCATAGAATATCTGCAATGCAGGAAAACACCATTAAATTTTAAAAGAGCAGGATTCCAATAAGTTTTCTCAGCTTTATAGCTGCTGCTAATGCTAAAAGGTTATAATATTTCACGCCTCTATTTCACACAGAATAGACTGAACCTCTGTAATCCTTTGCTTCTCTCTTTGCCAAGTGCCAATAATCCAGCTGTGTCCCATTCCCAGTTTGGGCTGCACGGCTGCTTGGTTCCCTGCATCCCCACAAAATGTTTGCTCCCAGGAAGCAAATGAACAGACATGGTTTGCAAGTGCAAGGTTCAGGCTGAGCTCTGCATTTTATGCTCTTAACAACAGATTAAAAAAAAATGCAGAGATAAAGAAATGAAAGATTGGGTGAGGAAGGCAGGAAACGGAGTGTGAGGATAGAGGCAGAAGAGCAGGGCAAACAATATTTTTACTTCAGAGGATGCACAAGAAATTCTAGTAATAGGTATGGACAAAGCAGAGAAACTTTTGAAATTCCAGACAGGAATAGGAGATGTAGATGGATCCTGTATTTCATTGGTTGGAGGTGGGCAACTTTCTCTCCAATGGCATATAAAGAGTGAAAATAGGTAAAAGATTAATAAAGTTGCTGAGTACTGAGAGCCAAATACTTACAGGAACCTTCTTTCCCACAGAAGAAAATTCTTACTTACCACTGGGTTTATAGCAGCAAAGAAGGACTCCAGTGGTGGCTGGGGTTTCTGCTTGTGATTGTCAGAGAAAGGGATACAGGACAAATCCTACTTTTCTGAAGAGAGGCCAAGTGGAAACCCAGTCCTGACACCCACGGACCTGACCTTGAAAGCTCTGCTGTGGGAATGCGAGTGCCCATGTTTGAAACACAAGAGAAATTAAATTCATATTAGCTGGTTATCTTGAACCTTTATTGTCCAGGCGAGCTAATTAATTTATCACTTTATTAAGGGACTTGTAGAATGTAAAATCTTGCTTGTTAGCATGTTAACAAGGCTGTAAACTGAGCACTCTCTTTAGATTGTAATATAACCGGCTTTATGAGAGCAGGGGGATTACAAGAGCTTCCTCCACAGCACATATCTGATTTAAATTAATAAAAGCACTAATGAAAAATCATCTTGGGGATGAGATAATAGATCTGCTCTGAGACCTGCAGTACCCAGTCCCCATGGAATACAGTCACTGAAAAGCACAGCCTAAATTGATTGCTATTTACTCAGGTCTTTAGCATCAGAACCTTAATGTTTAAACCAAGGTATCACCAATTCAAGGCCTTTATTTGCATCAGCAGTCCCTGTGTATTTTGGAGATCATTCAAGGTTAGGAAATGTACAATAGTAACATTATTTCTACTCTAGAATATAGTTTTGTGCTTTCTTTGATAAGCAGTTTTTTATTTCGTATTTGCAATTATTTACTGATGAACAGCACTCCCCATGTAATTGCCTGGCTTTGCTGCCTGCCATCAAATCACATATTTTTTAAGTAGTTCTTATTTCCATCTCTCAGTTTTCTTCATTATTCTTTTCCAGCTTCAAGAAACTGGCCTTGCTAAGCCATTCAGCTTTGGCAACCTTATTTTTAGTTCTCCAGTTTGGATCTGACTGATAATTTTCTTCATTTCAGACAGGTACCTTTTCTAATTTTCAGAAACATCCTGAGGATTAGTGACAGTAAAAAACCATTGTATGCTCTCAATTTTTTATGGTTTCTCTGTCTGGAAATGACAGGTAAAGATGTTTCTTCTCCAGTCTCTGAATTGGACAACACTAATATATCATGATTCTTAAAATAAAATGGAGATTTTGCCTAGGAGATTTAATCATGCCAGTCATAGGAGTTTTTTGTGATTTAGCCCAGACCTCATTAAACTTTATATAAAGTGTATAGGAACAGCAACATCCCCATCCCCTCTTCTCAAAGCCAAAAATAAAACCTTGCCAAACAAACCTTCATTGCTAACTAGGCTGGTGAGAAAAAATATGTAGACTAAGACATTACATCTGGCTGGGATTATTTTCCTGCATAGGAAAAAAATTAAAATTATTAAAATAACTTGCAGAAATTTATAAAGTCTGTTGAAAAAAAAGATCTTTGAATTTCCAGTCCAGGGTACAAAATTGTCATTTTCATTCCTCGTTGGAAATAGTGAACTTCGCTGGGGATAAGTCCAGTTTCTTTCTCTTCCCTTCTAGTCACAGAATATAAATTACACACAGGTCCAGGAGGCACCAGGTTCCCCTTCAGACCATGAAACAAAACCCTCCCAGTGAGGTGGGGGACATGAGCTGAAGCTCATGGCATACGGGAGAGGTGTGGAGGAAGGGATCACGAAGTTCAAATTATGAAGATTCAAAGAAGGACTGGGAAAAGTGTAGGGAAAAAAGGCAATTGGGGTAGGGTTTTAGCAGTGGAAAGCAGGAATTGCAATGCTGGGAGTGGGTTTTGTAGGCAAGCACCTAAAAGGTGATGAATAGAGCCAGGCAATGTACTTTGGTGAAAAACACAGCCTGCAGGCAAGTTTGGTAGTCTCCCTTTTTACCCTTGAAGATCTAGGTGCTATAACTGCAAATAAATTCAGAATCCTGCAGGGAAATACTGAATTTTTATGGGAACAGCTAGGAAAGGCTCAAACAGTATTTCTCATCTGCTCTGAGGAAAATAAATTCGTTTTGAGGATAAAGTCATGGTTCCTCTTCTAAAATTTTGATTTTATTTTGGGCTTCCATCTTCTAAAGGCTTCTCATGTCTCTCAGGAGAATTGGAAAAACTGGAATTCAGATAACCAGCATTTGTCTAAGAATCCTTCTCACTGTGCATTTCAAATAGCCCTCCATTAAACTCTTAAACCCTTTTCATCTAATTTCACATCATTTCCAAGTATTTCACATCCTTTCACTAGACTCTAAATGTGCACACAGTATGAGTCAGATATTATGGGATCTGTGGCAAAAAATGAGAAGAGAGAAGCAGTTTTGCCCCTGAATTGAAAGAGTGAACCAAGAGTAGACATGAAGGTAAAGCTAAACCCAGAGAACTCTGCAAACCTGCAGCAACAGCAGCTGAGGGGTGCAAGGTTCTGCCTAAGCGCTCCAATCAGCAACCCTGGACTAGACAGATTTTTGTTTCCTTTCTCCTTGTTTGAGTTACCTGGTTTTATTCCATGATCATTGTTTTTTAATTTCTCCAGACTTCTAAACAGCGTGGCAGCTTCTGCAAAGAAGCGTTTGAATGTTTTTGAGGCAGCAGGTTTCCTTTGTTGTATTTGAACGGGAGGACAATTGCTGTGATATCCTTCTGGTAGTTTGACAGAAAAGAACCTTTTGCACAACCAGGAATTGTGAACCTGACCAGAGGCTGGTCCTCTGCTGGAAGCCAGCACGA
Source organism: Machaerirhynchus nigripectus (assembly GCA_013397975.1). Taxonomy (NCBI): domain Eukaryota; kingdom Metazoa; phylum Chordata; class Aves; order Passeriformes; family Dicruridae; genus Machaerirhynchus; species Machaerirhynchus nigripectus. The sequence goes on along the minus strand of VZRQ01008070.1, from coordinate 387,972 downwards.
GGGTGCAGGCAGAGGTGCTGCTGATTATACTGTTAGAAAGTTAGTAAATGATGTTTCTTTAGATTTAATTCTCCAGCTTTATCAACTCTCCTGCCAGTTCTTAACTAGGATTGCCACGTATTTCATAGAGGGGACAGCAGTGCTGAGATCTGCCTCCGGGCAGCTGTTCTAATGAAGATTTCTTGTTGTTCTGAAGCAGACGTAGCCCTCACAATGCTGCTGACACCTCTGGGGAAGCACGAGACAAAAGGAGTAAGAATGTTTAGGCTAGAGACCCAGGGAAAAGCCCTCCACATGCTGTGCATGTTTTGTTGTCATTAAGAGAGGTTTATTAAAGGTCTCATGTTAATGAAAATGCTGGTACAATCAGCCACTGCAAGTATTTCTGAAAGAAATTATAATATGCCCTTTACTGTGGCTCTAAAGGGATTCTTATTTTAAACTTCATGTGCTAATAGAGCAACATTGCTTTGAAGTCAGTGACCACTGCAAATATTGGACATATTTATAGACACGTACAAATTTGTGAACTGTCAACTTGCTCTCTTTTAGCCTATCCCAGGGTTTAGGGAGGCTTCCTGGAACATCACCTTGTTAACTAAAACACAATGAGAGCTGGCCAGCTTGTGGAGATAAAGCACCAAGAGGACAGAGTTTCACTTCACAGCAGTAGCTGATGCAGTCTCTTATTTTTCTTTCTTTCAGGTTTTTTTGTTTGTTTGTTTGTTTGTTTTTGTTTGTTGTGTTTTGGTTTTTTTTTGTATTTCATCATATTCTCTTCAACATGCCCTACTCTTCACAAATCATCCAACTTGTTCTATCATTCGGCAGCAGTCAGACAATGGAAAGGACCTTCCCTCTGAAACATAATGTAACTTTCAAGGGAACAAAAATACGTCTTATTTGCATGCAGAAATTCATTGTAACAAGGAAAATATAATGGAATAAATTCTAGGAAAAGAGGTCTATGCCTATTCATACCACTATTTTCCACACTTTTGTAATTTTTGTTATCTTCAGTAAAACGTCTCTCACTTCAGTAAAACCTCTGTCACTTCAAGGGATGTTATTCTACAGTTCTGTCCTAATGGCAAACTTTGATAAAAATTTCTTCCTGGTCATCTCTCTTCCTGTTTCAGAACAGAAGTGCCTGCCCCACAATTTGCTGAAATCAACAGTTCTTTGGCTTCAGTGGACTTTGGGAGCAGATTTGGATTTTACTGGATTACCACTGCCCAGAAGAGAGGGAACTGGAACAGCCTCTCGCTGGGTCAGAAGGGAACTCTGTCACTGTCTTTTTAAAGACAATGATTACTTCTCAGCTTTTACCAGTCCTTAGTGAAATATTCACATCTTGTGGACTCATTCGTTGCTGTTTGCAACAACATTTGTAATACTTGACAGAAACAAATATGAGGGTTGAGATGAATGTATCTGTATCTCAGAGAAAAATGAAAACAGCTTAGCTTGTAACCCCAAAGCCATGATGTTTCTCTCTCTTACCCATCTATTTTTTAATCTTTGGGTAAATTATGAGCTATAATCAGTGGGTGCTTGTTTTCTGCTTTCTAAGCCATCCAAGCTCTGCAGAAATCAGTGAAGCTCTAAAACTTTGGGAGTGTGTAGAACAACACAGACACAAGACCTGCACTCTGAGTCAGTGAAGGGCACATCTGTGCAATAAATCCACACCTGCTGTGTATGACAGACCTCTCAAAATCATGGCAAAAATAATTTGAAATAGCTTGAAGAGCTAAATGTTTTCCCCATGTCCTCTTTTTCCCCTACTCTCCAAGATTTTTAGTCAGTCCCGCATTCCCTACATGCATCGCATCTCAAAACGCATCCTCAGAATCAGAGCCTGCTTTATCATTCATCCTTTTCAGAACAGCCCGCTGACAAACTTGAAAACAGCACCTCAACCCACACCCAGAGCTCCGAAAAAGAAATAAATTCTTGCAGAGCTGCGGAATCTGTCTCTGCTCCCACAGAAGTAGTGAAGTGGGTTGAATGTGCACAACAGGATTCCGAAAAATGAAACCATTTGGAAGAAACGAGCGGTGACCTGCGCTAATCAAAGCAGTTTTGTCTCTCTGCCATGACATGTTTACGCTTCTAGATGCAGCACAAGCTGGCAGGATTTTTGCTCATCACAGCTATGTGGGATTTTTCTGCGTATTTCTGTCATCATGAATTTTCTGACAATAATTGGAAGTCAACTTCTGTTCCCATTTCTGCTTCAAGTTAAACTGGGGTAACTCTAGAGTAACTCCGCTGAAATTCTTTGCAGCACTGTAACAGTGGATTTCTTGTGTTTCACATTTTGTGATACAAGAGAAAAAGCCTCTCTTTTTAATGTGAGTGCAGCCACATCACTTGATGTAGCTTGGACAGGTATTGCCACCTGCCAGATGCTTTTTAAAGCAGATTATGAAAAAAATCCTGCTTGTTTTGTTAAATATTCACTGTCACCGCCTTTGGAAAATAAATACTCAAACCAGCATAGTTTTCCTAAGTAATCATGTGATGAATGAATTCAAAGTCCAGAGGCTGTGAAGTGTTTCACCTCAGGAAGGCTGAAGAAGTCGACAGCCCCACTGCAGAATGAGGAATTTTCTGTCCCCTTCCACCACTTCTGTGTGTGCAAGGAGGAGGAGCCTCCATGCACTTGGAACTTAGGCAGTGGGACAGGAGTCTGCATCTCCTTCAAATAATCCAGAAGAGAGGAAAAAGCCTCCCCAAGAGAATGCCAGAAGCTCAGAAAATGCACACAGAACAAAAGCCTTTGTCAAATGCAAACTGTTGGCTGTCCACCAAAACACATTAAGAAATATGGTTTGTGGCTTAGAGCAAATTGAATTTTACTGACTTTGAGGTCCAAGAAGGCTTAGAAATTGATTTGATGAAATTTCAGTGGAGCTATGTCATTGGTTCTTGGCCTGCCTCTGAGCTAAAAATACTCTTCTGACAGCAAAACATGCAAATCCAAGTTCACATCTGAGATCTAAACCCCGGCCTGTTCCGCCTTCAGGATCAAGAGTTTCTGATCAAAGGCTACAGTTTTCAGAATTCTTTTATTTAGTTCTAAACAATTTGGCTCAGTTATTCCAAAAAATCACAAACAAACAAAACCCCCAAAGCAAACAAAAAGAAACCTTTTAAAAAGTGTATTTTGATACTTTATTTTCTCTACCTCGCAATCCAGAAGTGCTGTAACTAAGATAAGTGTCCTGCATAGAACACAGATCCACAGTGCAGTGAGATCTTTTCTTACAAATGCTCTCTATGAACATGCCAGTCACAGAGGCTTTTTTATTTGAAACAGCTGCTAGAACAGTATCTTTATGCGAGTGCATAAAAAAGAGTGATAAATATATATGTGTACACCCTCATACAGATTGCAGCCTTTCAGCAGGGTGAACCACTCACTGCTAAAACAAACCTCCTCTGGCTTTCTATCCATCCTGTGAGCCAAATTCCCATTAGCACTCTTTCAGGTGCATCCTTCTGCCAGCACAAATCCACACAAATACATCTTGGTAAAGATGCCTGCCTGGTTTTTTTTCAGTAATTTACATTTGAATCTTTGTTTCCCTCAGAAGACCTGAGGAAGAGGCACTGCAATAACTTGAGAGGAGCCTAAAACCCCCAGAAACAGAAATATTGGTACAAATAATAGCTAAAGCCTGGTAGGATTACAGGAGGGGGAGAGACAGGGGAGGGAAGGAATTGTTTTGATAAACCTGTCTTTCTATTACATGGTAAAAGACAGTCCCTGTCCCTAAGGACTGCCAGTGTAAATGCCCAAGGGAACAAAAGTCAGACAAGGAGGAACCACTTGCTCAAGGAGCACTTCTGTGGCAGAGCTTGGAGCTCCTGACTCTCCATCCAACATCTAAGTCCCCCAAACTGCTTGCTGAAGCTCAGATTTGTTGTCAGTTCTTTTCGAGCAGAAAATACTATTGGAGCAAAATATTTTGAAATACATCTCTCAGTACTGGAGGGCAGTGGTTTGTGTTAGGCTATATTATTGTATTATCATATCCTATTATATTGTATTTATTATGTTAACTTCTGCTGATTCTTTCTGGCCTGTAGAAATAACACCCTCACTACGTCCGTGGCACTTGCCCACATTACTCCAGAAGACAGGAACATGTGCAGCATCTGCTGTTTCTGCTTGACTGATTGAGTTTATTTTGTTTTGCTCCGCGCCACTTCCGCTTCTAATTTCCTGCAGAACACACCTTCCCAGGAAGGTCAGATTGGCAGCAGATGCTAAAGATGACTTATATTTCCAGTAACTAGCAAGCACTTTCCACTTCAGTTCAGTCGTAAGCCATGCATGGACCAGACAAACCATCCAGCTGCTTTTGAAGAAAACCCATATTGCTCTATTACCAAAATAAAAGAAAATGGATATTTATGGCTAAGCAGTTATGTTTCTGGCACATGCTTTAGCAGTGGCTGTTGCAGCATCACAGTGAAATTACCCTGTTAATGAACTCCTGTTAAGTGCTAATGACAGGTGATGTGCAGCAGAGCATCTCAAGCTGTGGTGGCTTGCAGCAATTCACACACCCTGAGAACCTGCTCTGCTGTGTGGTAAAGCGGCACCTCTGAGAGGGAGACCTTTACCTAATTATGGCACAACAGAAACCCTTAGATTCTTACAAAATGAAAACCTACTCCTAAAATGCCTGGTTCTTCTGATCAGAAACTCAACATTGTGTTTCTCAGGAGTGTTATTGACCACCCTTAATAGATTCCCATCAGTTGGATGTATCAGTGTCCTGCAGCTTTTCCTTATATTTATACTTCACACCCTTAGCCAGGCACAAGTTTCATTGTAATAAAACCCATAAAAGATTAGTATATTTTCTGCCAGTTTATGTGGGATAATGAAGCACTGCCTTGCAGTACCATGGATGAGTGCATTTTCACACTGTCGAATAAACCTTGTGAACAGCAGAAGGCGTTGCAAGGGGGTCACGTTTGCAACAGCTTGAGATCGTGCTTCTGAGCTTGCAACAGGTCCTGCCAGATCAGTGCTTCAGCTGCAGAGATTTGTGTTCAAGCTGCTACTTGTTGATCAGGAGCTTTTCCAGGGACAAAACTCCCAAGGGAAGCCAGTAGCATCACTGCATTTTGTTGGTCCTGATAAACAATGAGCTCTGAAGTGGCAGCTGGGTACAAGAGGTTTCCCAGAGCAAACAAACCGGCTAAAGAACATTGTCAGCTGGGGGACTGTGCTCTGACCACCACAGAATCCTGCTTGGGCTGCAGTTTGAAATCTCTCCACACTGGTGCAACCTGTCAGGGGATTAAACCCCAGGAGAGTCTAGAGAGCTGGACCCGACAGGAGCTGCTTGGATGATGTGGGCCTCATGGCAGGGACACTGTGGCTCTGCTTGGAGCCTCCCTTTGCAGAGGATTATCAGCAGAGAGTGGGCAGCCAAGGACTAAGGATTCATTCTTTTCCTGACAGTGCTCTCTGACAAGTTTTATTCCATGCTACCATGGTACTGGGGCAGTTGTTGCATCCTTTGATGACCAAGCCTGTCTGATTTGCCATCAAGGCAGAGTTAGCAAGACTGGTGTTTGAACTGAACTGAACTCATGACTGAATTCACCCTGATGAGGATTCTCCTCATTTTAGCTTCTCTGTGTCATATTTGTTACTTCTTTCCTTCAGTGTGGCTTCTTTCCTCTTCTTCCTAAAGCTCAGTAGTATGTTTAATACTCTTCTTTCTTTACTAATTTGTTAAATACAAAAGAAGTCAAAATGCACCTCTAATAGTCCTCAGGCTAATTTCTCTTTCCAAGCTTTCCTAAGCCCCTCAAATACACAAAAAGGCAATTTTTCATTTGTGAAACCAATGAACTGAGAGAAGGAAGGCAAACAGAAATACTTGGGAGCATACCTCACTCTCAACTACATTTGCTGCCTAAAACACCTAGCAAACAGCTCATCTGGTGTTTCATATTTGGCTTCTGGCACTATGTCTCCCGTGAATTTTTCCTGCAGAAAACATTTTTAGAAAAGTATATTTTTTTAGAATGTATTCTCGCTGAAGTAGAAGAAAACTCAGTTATTATTTTATAGTATATATATCTATTTATTTACACACACATTTCAAAAGAGTAAGATACCTTTGTGGGTTCTTGTTTTGAAATAAATAGTGGAGAAATGTCTGGAAAAGACAGTTGGGTTTATTGACCTGCTCTGGTGGATGCATGAAGCCATCTCCATGATAACATCAGGAACCAAGATCAAAACAAGTACTGGAGAAAAATATTTGATTGCAGTTTTCCCAACTAATGTAGTTTAAGTGATATTAAGAGTACAACAGTAAGCAGTGAAAGCTGGGGTCTTCCTCTTGGGTATTTTGAAGACCAAGTGTTCAGCTAGAGGTAAGTGAATTGCTTTTCCTTTCCTCATTATTTTGTTTGCCACAACACAGAGTTTTTGAAAGCCTTAATTTATCATTTGGAAAGTGCTTTAAGATCTTTTCACAGAGCTGGCTATAAAAATGTGAAGTATTAGGAAGCAAAATCCCATGAACAATTAAAAATTAATCACCTTCAAGACAGAGCTTTCAGAAAAATGTTCAGTGGAAATAAAAAGACAACCTGGACTTGCAGGAGGGACCCTCTATTCACAGGAAAACTGAAGTAAAACAACCACTTCCAACTGGGGGATGTTTTTTGTCCCTTCCTTTCTTCCTCTGTAGTCCCCTGGATGTTCACACTGCCGTGGGAAGCAGGAGAATGGAGGACAAAGAGTATTTCCTGAGGAACAGCAACGTGGAGATGGCCAGTGGGGAGCTGTGGGGGAGCATTTAAGAGGAGGTTTATGGAGCTGAGGAGGAAGAACGGTCAGAGGCTGCCATAAACAGTGGCAGATGTGCCTGGGGAAAGGTGTGAATGGAAGGGGATTGATCTGTAGAGGCAGGGGTGGGGAAGAGTTGGCATTTGGGGCTCGAATGATTACGTGGAGGTCAGTCATGGGGAGTGGAGGAGGAAGTTCTTTTTCCATGGGACAGGAGGAACAGTGGCAATGTGAAGATGTCACACTTGTGTCAGTCCTGAGGTAACTCCATATTCTACTTTGTCGGCATAAACAGGGGAGTTTTCCTAGGAAATCACTGAACAAGAAAAACAGAACAAGCACCAGGAGATTCTAGAGGGGATCCTCTCTCATCACAGAGCCTTGTTGATCTGTCCCTGAACATCTCCAACTGAGCCTTCTTGGAGAGTCTCTCCCAGGGCTTTGCTGGCCATCTCTCCATGGAGCTTTTTCTGAGCTGAACCTGCTGTGTTTTAAGCCCACTCTTGTCCTATAGAGCTTGTAGCAACTACTGGGAGAAGTAAATTGACAGAAATACAGCACTGGCCATTAAAGGGAGGAGTGAGATTATGTGTATGAAACAAGAAAGATTGTACATGATGCTGTGTGAAAAGGACAAAGAAGCACTGCAGAAGAGTTTATTGTTTGGTAATTGAATTTACAGACACAGGAAAAAATATGAAGTAAAATAATCTGAAGGCAAAGAGTCAGCATGGCAACTGAACTAATATTCAATGCTATACATTATTTTAGTATGTAGATCAGTAATAAAAATCCCAAGGAAAACTGACTTGGAGCACAGAACTTTTGACTGTAGCTGCTCCAAACTAAAAGCGTTCACTTATGTGATCTGGTTATCTGCTGAACAGCAGGACACTTGCCTTACACTCTCGAGAACTTTTATGCTTAAAAACTTTCCTTTGGCTTTTGTTACGCAATGTCCTTCTTGGCTTTTTTCTATGGAAGTGAAAAACTAGTAATTTTATCTGTTCACTTTTTTTCCCCCCAGCTTCAATTATTTTTAAGGATGTTTCAAGTTTTCCTTTTACAGTGTGCTGAGAGCTACTCACACACAAGGAAAAAAACAAAACATTCAGCAAGTGAGCTATAAATGCCGCATTTTTCAATGGTGAAAAAGACTAACTTTCTGAATCTTGATAGCAGTACTTTGGAAACCACTTCACAGAGAGCCTTTTTTAATTTTTTTTAACTAAAGTCAAGCAGTCCACATGCTGCCAGCCCGACAGTGTAAACAAATCTGTTTTTCCGGATTCCCTTTGTCAAATCAGCCTCCAGCTGAAATGTGTTATCTCAGATGAAATGTATCAGGCACATAAAGCAATAATTACAGCTGCCTGGCTGTGTGTTGAGAATAAAGAGCCAGTCTTAGATCAAGGTCAGCAAGGGAGGGTGAGGAAAATACACACAGTTTTTGACTAGAAGCTGAGAGCATGGTTTCTCCATAGACACATAAAACAGTGAGCCCAAGCCTAGGGAACACTGTGCTAAGAGGATCTTAGGAAGAACACAGCAATCAACAGGCTGTAGAAATTACTCTTTACACACCTAGAGAGTGCTTTTTCTGGCTTCATGTTTTTCTCAGGCACTTTGAACCAGACATCACCTGAGAGCCACCTTGCTCAGACTCTCTCTTGGTGTTCCAACAGGGATCTGCAGGGGCAGGGAGAAGCTGCCTCAAGTGGGATAGTGCCTGAACCAGCCTCCCACAGGACACAGAAATGCTTGGATTAACTTTCATACCTTGCAGGAGGACTAACTTCTTTGCACTAGCTGTTCCCAAAGGACCTTCATAGAGGAAAATGTAGAATTAGTTTGTATGGGAAAAAAAATCTCTTTATGAAACCCTGAGCACCAGGTCCTCCAAGCTGTGATAGTCTGAGAGTGACACTAAAAACCTTGGAGAATTTGCTCTTTCTGAGCGGTTTTTAATGTGTCGTCAGGGCCAAGCACCTTTGCCATTCAGGCTTCCTGCAGCCTGCATTGAGCTGGTGTCATGGAAAATTTCTGAGTGAGTGAAGCAGTTGGTAAAAGTTGTTCTTGCCTTGGCTGATGGTCAGGTTTTGGAAAAACTCAGTGAAGCTACACAGTAGGAGCTGATTACTTCTTAGGAGCCACTCTAGCCTGTCACAAAGGGCACCACAGCAGTGACTGCCAGGCTCTGCCCTCTTCAACCCTTCTGGAGATACCCAGGCAGAGAAACTCCCAGCAGAGTTCCTGTCAGTCCAATGCTGCTGCCAGATCCACAGCCCAGGAAAAGTACTGAGGACCCTAAACAGCCCAGTGAGCATGGCCTGGTGCATAATTCCCTATTCTGGGACTGGGTAGCCTGGCAAGAAATCTGGACTAGGTCCCAGTGCAGGCAAAGGCTGTAGAAGAAATCAAATTCCATAGTGCTCTCAAGAGATAAGGCCATACTCACCAGGAGAAAAGGAAATAGAGAGTAAGGATGAGATCCTACACAATGACTGTTCCTTAAGAGCTCATCCTGACCATTCCTTAACGGTTCGTCCCAACCATTCACAGCAAATACCAATAGTTTGTACATTTTTTTTCCAGAAAACAGCATTAGGAAACAAATGAAAACTGGTGAACCATGACAGTGTTTTGTTTGAAGGCCACAATTCTAAGAGATGTTGAGATACTGCACTCAGCACTGCTCCACAGAATAATTTACCAGCGTTAAAAATTATATTCTTTCTTTGGATTATGTTTATGTTCAGTAAAGTTTAAACCTACCCTGAAAATCTGTGGAGAAACAGGGCAAAAGCAAACACCAAAGAGCAGAAATATCCCCATTTTACCTTCAGTCACTTTGTTTCACATAGTTTTTTACTGCAGTGTTGAAGAAAGTTTTCAGTCTGAATATTTATTTAGGCATTACTTAGAACATTTCTTATTCAGACTATCATTGTTTGTTCTTTGAGAAAAAAACTGCAAACAAAACAGAGAACAAACAAACAAAACCACAAACCTGTATTATTTGGTTTAAAAGTCGTAAGTTTTTATTTGGTAAATAGGATTTGTTTTGAATTAATCTGAAATTAACCCTGCAGTTTTTAAGTTGTCAACACTGTCAGCTTTTGATTGTTAACAGCTTTATTTTTCTACAGCATTAATGTGCAATAGCATAACTAATTCATATCAGTACAAACTTATTTGTTGCTGTAGACTCAGAGAAGAAAAGTTATGGATTCCCCAGAAATAAGGGTGTTTAGACTTAACAACATAATTAAAATGAATTTCAAAAAACATTAAACTTTGGATACATCCTTTCCTCATAACTGAGGTGTGAGTGGGTTTGTATTGGTTCATCAATTTTTGTGAGGTTATTATTCACTTACAGACAAAATAGAATTTCTATTTAGATCATATGGAGTCAAAAATTTATTTGAAGAAATAAATTAAGTTGTCTCATCATCTAAAGCTCTCTTAACTAAAGGGAGAAAACAGCTGATGTCCTATACCACAAGATTTTTGCTGTTCTATGCAAAAGAAACTGTCACAGCTGGCTGTGCAATGATGTCCCTCTCAGCTGGAAGATTGGTATCAAGGCACCTCTCTCATACATTATTCTCATCTACTGTGCAAAACTGGAATTCGTATCCAGGTTCTCTGGCAGGGAAAGAAATAGTTTTTGCCTATTGAATGTAGGAATTTAATTTTCAAATTAACCATTCTGCACTCTTTTAGTCCATGTTCCTGTTCCCAGAATCACGGAATCACAGAATATGCTGGGTTGGAAGGGACCCACAGGGATCATCAAGTCCAACTCCTGGCCCTAGGCAGGACACCCCAAGAGTCACACCATGTGCCTGAGAGCATTGTCCAAACACTTCTTGAACTGAGGCTGGTGCTGTGACCACTTCTCAGAAGAACCTGGTCAGTGCCCAAACACTCTCTGGGAGAAGAACCTTTTCCTAATATCCAACCTAAACCTCCCCTGACACAGCTTCAGGCCAATCCCTCGGGTCCTGTCACTGTCACCAGAGAGCAGAGATCAGTGTCTGCCCCTCCTCTTCCCCTCGTGAGGAAGCTGCAGATCGCGATGAGGTCTCCCCTCAGTCTCCTGTTCATAACTCCTTGTCTTCTGTCTTGGGGACATTCATTCTGCACTTAATAGATAATTTTATTTTTTTTAATTTTATTTTGAGGAACTGGTTTTTTATGGTTAATTTACAGCATTGCCAAAAGAATTGGCTCCCTCCCTCTGGGAGCAGCAACAATGAGTTTGAAATCTTATCTAAAAAATTAAGGTCCAAAGTATTTTAGCAGAATTTTCATTGTAGGAATGAAGACAGAACCGAGCACTTGGCTGGTTTTGACTACTCCTCTTTGCTTTTGCATTTGCATGTAATGAGATGCACTCTCTGTATTTGCAGTGGGTTGTTATTCAACTGATGGGTTTTGTTATGTTTAAATGGGAAGACGTTTTCCCCTATTCTCCCAACACTCCACCAAAAAGTTACTTGTGCCATTTATTTATTATTTGAAACTGTATTTTGTCTGTCAAAACACTAAAGAATGGTGCTCTCTTTTGACTTACAGTTTTTATCTGGCTAGACAAGTCTGCATTTAAGCAGCTCAGATGAATGCATCTTTTTCTTTCAAAAGTGAAAAACACCTCAAGAATCATCTGATGGGAATAACATGAAAAAACCTCCTCAAAATGATTGAGCAGGTTTGAAGATTCTCTTCTTGGTCAATAATTTAAGTCATAAAAGGCCATGAAGCTCCAATTTTGTTAATATTCATTAGATCTTTTCCCTTTTTGTTAAAGATACTGCCTTTGGTTTTCAATTTATCACAAATTAATTAGAATATAGTACCTAGTGTGTTTTTTTTCCAAACATTCCCATGGATGTACTGTCTACAGGCAGGAATTTGCACAGGCTGTGTTTGTGTGTAAGATCTGCTTCTTATTTCTTTATTTAAGTCAGCTAACAAACGTAGTTTATGTTATTAGTGATGGGAAAAGCGTTCCAGATGGATTTGTTGTTTTGTTCTCTATTAGCAGAATTAAGGAGTTGGGAGGGTGCAAGTTCCTGGTGACACGTATTTTTATCTAATTAAAGAAGCACACCAGCAGTTTGTACAAAATAATTTTCTGAGCATGCTAATAAATGTGTAGAAGAATTTGAAGGTAGATTGGGGTTTTTTTGTCTGGATCCAAGCTTACTGAGGTTTTTGTTTTTTTTTAAACTGCCTCAAGAGTCAGCAAGCATTTACTTACAATTATTTTTTCCTCCAACTGATGGCATAAATAATTAATATGATAAAAGGTTCTAACAAATCAAATCAGCAAACAACCTTCAAGAGGAATTGGCATGCATCCAATACCCCAGACACCCAGCAAGAATAACTTATGCCAATTAGACCTGTGAAATGGATTTATATTTTTGGCCTATGATAGTTAGCCAAGCTCTGTGGGTTCAGTTGCCCCTAAAATGTTCAGGAAGATAACTCAGATATCTTGGGTGTTGGAGATAATTGAATGCAGAGTTAGGAGATGGCATTGTTGGGCTCAGCTTTTTGCTGAAGAGCTTAGGGGTGGGGGTGCTCCCCAAGGTGCAGGCAATCCTAATTCTGTCAGTTCATCAAATCTGCCTCTCATCCCTCCTGTGAAATGCCCCCATGGTGAGGTTACTCTGAGCAGGACCTCTCAGCTCTGCCTGTCAGTGCAGCCAGACTTTGGTGTCCACTGGAGAATGACCCAGGTGAGTGTCCCAACCACTGCTCCTCCCCACTGTGGGGGGAAATTTGTATCAAAGTATTGCTCACTCAGTGTTTACTCCTTGCTCTAATTAATAGTCATTCTCACATAGCAAAACAGTGTCAGTAGAAGAGGTTCAGAGGTGTCCCTCCAAATACTTCCTTTGCTCCATGGTTAGTATATCCTATCAGATATTTTACTCTGTGGGTTTTAATTTTTTTTTTTTTTTTTTTAACCGAATGTTACTCTGTGCACTTTTGGTCAACTTGTTTTCTTTTCTTTTCAATAAAGTAAATATATATCTATTTTAAGTGAGGTTAAGGGAGGTTTTCTAAACATTGAAGTGGATATATAACATAATATTCATCAGAAAGGCCATTGTGGCTGAAACTTTATGAGGAAGAAAATTTTATTTTCACATTGCTTTCATTTAATACCTCTATGAGATTGACTTTTTTTTTTTTGTTCTTAGCAACGACTTACACTGGAAAAAAAATCCATGTAGGAAATAAATTACAGCAGAAAGCTGAATTGTAAAGTGGAAGTGGCAAATCACACAGCAGCTGATTCTTCGGGAACATGCAAAACAGGACATTTTTGGTATTTCTTTTGGAGAAGGCGATGACCTTTTCCAGTTGACTCCAGCATGAGTGATTTGGGACTTGTTGGATTTGCTTGTGACAAAGCACCAACTCCTTCCAGATGTGTTCTGTTAAATCACTTTGCTCCAAGAGCACATGGAGCACGTTCACAGTTGAACACAAGGTTGGGTGTTTGAATTGGGACCTGGCAGAACTGGGCACAGGACTTTGCCACAGTGCAGAGCTCTGAGCTGTCAGAGAGCATTCCCTATTTCCCTCTGCCTGGGAAACAAATGGGTTTTCCCCATTTTGCTGTCCCTTTTGCAGGTGATGGCTCCAAGGCAGTGTTATTCACCTTATCAGCTGTTAATTAAAAGGCTCAGGACTCTGCTCAGTGTTGTGTGCTGCTCTCACTAGGGAGTTCCTAAAGATCCTGAACTTTACAAGGACTTTTAGTCCCAGCAAGGGACCACCAAACACTGCTGGGGCTGTTTTTCCTGGGGGTCCTGTCAGGTTCAGGTCAGAACAACAAAACAATTTACTCTAACAGACACGTCAGTTTAACACTTGAAGACGTTATTTTTCAAGTTTGAAAGCAAAAAAAAGATAAATATTTTTTGTTTGGTTTTTTTTCCTTCTCTTTTCCAGCCCATTCTTGGTGGCAGCCGACCCATCTGTGTCCACAGGTGTGTCATGGAAGGCAGATGAGAAAAACTGATCTAATTCAGGTTGAGAGGCTGATGAGGGGCTCTGGCAGGACAAAGATAAGGGCAGCGTTGTGGGCTGGGTGAGCACTGCCCCACTGCATCCTCATCCCCTCACCCCACTTTGGTGCTGCCACAATGCCACCCTCTTTTAGGGCTGCCTTCCAAACATTTTTACCACACATAAGCATTGACACAATAGAGGAGACTGTAATGGAATTAATTTTTCTGCTGGCTTCTTTTTTTTTTTCTCTTTTGCCCCTTTTTTTTTCCCCCTTGAAATGCTTACAGGAAACTGCATTAGAATCCCAAAGTATTGGAACATTACAAAACCATCTGGAGACCTAAACCAGCTTTAAGGGGTTAGAGTAGCACTGATGCATGACCACAAAGACAGATATGATCTGTTGTGGGTGGGGCAGATACCTTGCAGTTGTAGTGAGGAACATAAAGTTCTGATATTAAAAAAATCATCTTGGGATAACTAAGTAATCACAGAATGAAAATGATAGAAATTAATCTTTGGCTGCATAAATACAGCAAGACTTTATTTAGCATATTTATCTTACATATCTTTATCTTATTCTGGAACATCTAAATGGATGCTAAACAATTGGGATTGGCTTGATGGAAGTGTTGTATGCAAGTATATAAATCAAAAATTTTGTCACATATATCCATTTTTCCAAAACGTAGGTTGTTCCAGGTTGCTTTTTGAATTTTAGTAATTCGTTTTGGGATTTATTTTTAGGTTTTGGTACCTTAAAAATGCTTTCTAAAGACATACAGTGTGATATGAAGATACAAAACATTACTTCCCATGGAAATGTGCTGGAGTCATAGAGACTTTTTCTCTTCAGTTTCCTCACAGAAGAGCAGCAGTCTGTTTAAAGAGTCTTAGGAATCCTCAATCTTTTTCATGCTGAATTATTTTCCAGACTCTGTGTGTGTGTGTGTGTGTATATGGGGTTTATTTTAGGACAAATTGGTCGCAATGGAAAGAAGGTTTGTAACCATTTTGGTTATTTTCTCTAGAAATACAGCAATATAAAAGCATAAAAATAACACTGAAGAAAATGTATAAGGAAAAGAAAGAGAAAGGAAGGATAAGAATAGAAAGATATCATCACCTGGAGCCAGGGATAGGCCTTGGTTGTCTCAATTTCGATCCATTTGTTGATGGTCCCACCTGGATCCACCTGGGGTGGGGGAAGCCCATGAAACACAAAGTTCAATGGGTTAATAAATGCTCAGGTTTACATGGGAACACCCAGGTACCTCCCCTGGGGAGGTTTTCACACTGTCTGGGGAGTTTTACACTGTCTGATGAAACACCACGGGTCACATGCAGCCCTCTGGTGGGAAGCCCCAGAAATTAATTTGGGGGCATTTTGGGGGGCTTTGATGGTTTATGACCCCTTCTAAGACACAAGATCGGCCTCCTTGGGCCAGTTAGGCCCCATTGGAAGGGATGAATTCCCTCAAACCTACGTGTGAATGTCCCGGTACCTCCCCAGGGGGGAGTTTTATGCCTGAGCCACTTGTGAAAGGGAAGGTATTTGCATGATAAAAAGCACTGATGCCTAAAGATTTTTAGCTTTTAATATATTTTTCATACATTTGTAACTTTGTAGACTGTCAATACACAGTTATAATTTCTTGTACTTTTCCTGCCCTCTCCCATAATTTAACGAACCTTTACTAACACATACTTGAAGTTCTCTTTAGTCTTGCCTTTAGTGTGGCAAGGACACTTTATTTTGCACTATGCATCATAGATACAATAAAGTGTAGGGCTAAAAGATCGGGGAGGGGGGGAGGGCTCCAATGGGGCAGCACCTGGGGGAAAATCACCCAACCCACCAATTGGACAATATTTGATAGATATACCAATCAACTAACCTTATAGGAATTGTAGGAATAATGTATCAGGTGTGCAGATCACCATATTGTGCACCTTGAAGGCTTGCAATTAAAGATTTGATTGGATCTTATAATTTTAACACTGTTTGGAAGAGTTTGGTGTTTTATTCCAGGCAACAGCACTAACCCACTTTCACAGGGTCATCTTCTTATCAGCCTTCTCCCTTATCTGGCTCAGCCTGTAGCCCCTGCTGGTGGGTTCCCTGCAAACCTCATTAAAACACTCTGTGCTTTTGAAAATTGCTGATTGTTTGGGTCATTTACCATAAACATTTCTCACCTGGGTTGCACCCAGCTGTTGCAAATGGATCGAACCCCAAATGCAGCCAGCCCAGGCCATCGTGTCTGCCGTGGTGCTGCTCCGCTGCCTTCCTCCTGCAAGATTAATGTGATCCATGTCACAACAAGCAGACTTAAAATCAATAGGAAATAGTCTCCAGTGAAGCTCTTGAGACCCCATCTCCTGGGGTAATAAGGGAGGTCGGCATCCTTCAATATCAACCACTGTGTCAGGGAGATTCCTGCCAAAATCAATGGAGCTGAAGCAGGAACAGTTTCAGTAGGGCTGTCCCCCCATGACACCCATCCAACACATCCTTTCACTGCACTGGCAGCAGCTGACAGAAGCTGCCAGGAGGGAACCTCAGTTTCCGTGACTCAATGCATATGAGCAGTCCTCAGCATCTCCACAAAAAGTCTCCTTAGGAGTATAGAATTTACTGCAATTTCAAATAATGCATTTGTATTTTTACTTGTATGATTTCACTTTTTATGGAAAAGTCATTTAGACTGAAAACAAGTCTCTGTGCAAACCTAAATTTTTTATGTTTACAATAAATGCATACATTAATTTAGGTTCAACAGCTTTTCAGTGAGGTGCCATGCTATCGGCATTGTGACATGGCCTGAATAATTCACCAATAATTCAGAGATGCTTGGAAGTGGCAGTATTTTCCGGACACAAATAGCAGAACTCTTGTTAGATGAAAAGGAAATGAAAATAAGGTGTATTTATCCAACCACCTACCACACAGTGAGATAGAAAAGTATTATCATATTCAGTGCTACTTTAATTATTGAGGGACAGTTCAAATATCTTTCATCTCTTCTGCAAAGAATATAAATCTATTTTTTCTTGTTCAAACTGATCCAATTTATAAGGTTGGTATTGTTTTCTACCCCAGGTTTGTGTTTGCTAAAAAAGAACTTAAATTCTCTTAATATTTAATATTATTTCTGAACTACCTGATATAAAGGGAAGATCTTTTCCAATTAAATGACACAACCTTGATGTTCAAAACACTGTTTGACCAATCCTGCATGTTTCTTAAATACATAACCTTTCCCAAACAGCAATTCTCCTATTAAAAATATACAAAAATTTGTTCCACAAAAAAGTTGTTTGCTTGCTTTATCCAAGGAGGACCTCAAGTAGTATTTGTGTAGGAGCTTTTCTTCTGGTATCTTTGCTTCCTTCTCCAACAGGAGAAAAAAGGGAAACTAAGGATCTCCAGAATGCCTCTTTTTTTCTTTTTTTAAGGTATTTGGAAAACGATGGGGAAAAGCAAACAAACTCGAGTGTCCTGCAACTGACACTGGAAAATTCCTGCAAGCTACTATTTCCACTTTGATTTTATTTGCAAGTTAAGAATGGACATCTCAGACTACCTAATGCAATGGGAGGAAGCAAGGAATTCCAAGCATTCCCATGTTATCAGGTGGAGGGAAATTGAGTGCAGTGGCTTGATTTTTACAGCAACAAGACTTCGGGGCTGCAGTGTTTTTTATGACTGTCAGAAAGTCTCCAGGAACATTGTTTCCTGCTTCCTGCTAGGAGAACTTCTGAAATCATAGAATCATAGATTGGTTTGCATTGGAAAGGACCTCAAGGATCATCCAGTTCCAACCCCCCTACCATGGACAGGGGCACCTTCCACTAGACCAGGTTTTTCAGGGCCCCATCCAACCTATTCATATTCAGGCCTTTAACCAAAGAGTGTTGTTTGTTTCGTGTAGTACTGCTGGCAAATATCCTTTGCCTCCTTGCTGGCAAATATCCCAGAGTAATACTCCTGTGGGAAATCTCTCAATAAAAACTTTCCTGCCCCTTTTGTTTTCAGCAGAAGGAGGAGCAGGAACTCATCAATGTGGAGAGGCAGCAAAGCTGCACCATCGCAGTGTTCATGCTGGATTAAGTGCTCTGAATTGAGCTCTGGAGAAAGCAAAGGCAACAAGTCTGGTTCTAAACTCTCATCAAGCAGCTTTGCAAAGGTGGTAAGAACTGCATAATTTGGATGTCTGTAGCTAATTTTTCAGATTAAAGCACTAAAGTATGCAAAAATCAAGGCACGAAGCTCGTTTAGGCTGCAATTCTGTCCTTAGTACACTCTGAATTACTGTGTATAGAGCACAGTTTGTGAAATTACTTGCTGTTTGGAGACCTTTTAGATCCTCACACTTTACACTGAGCTACAGAATAAATTTTTATCACAGCCTCTGAATTTTTCATGCTACAGTTGCATAAACTTGCTAACAAAATATGGAGCGATTCCTTTTATTGTCCCATTTCTTTTCCTAAATAAAAATAAGTGTGTACGGGGAGGAGAAAGGAAATACAGGAAAGAGTGCAAAAATGTGGATAGATTTGAGAGTTCTCTCCTAGGAAATCAGTGTACATCAGTGAGGTTGAGTGGAGTGACCCCTTTCTGAAGGAGGCAGGCTTGATTTCAGGCTTAGGTGGACACAGACCAGAAGAAGCCTTGAGATCTCCATGAGAAAAGACTTAGTTCTGCTGCCAGGGATCGCTGCAGAGCTGATGCCAGAGAGCCTAGGTATGGAAATATCCTAATTTATCATATTTGGGTCTGAAGGGAAGGACAGGCTGCAGAATGCAGCCTAGAGGGGATCTGGCTGAGAAGAAGCCGGATTAAACCCATGCCCTCAGAAACGCACAGATCATGGGAGTGTGGGAGAATGATAACAGAGGACATGACTGAGGTTTAAAATGCATTAAAGTTTGAATAAAAAAGATCTAGTCCGTGAAGAATGGACTCTGAACAAGAATGGCTGGGAGGTATTGTTTGATGCCTCAGTTAGCAATGTGGTCTAGAGGCACATGAGGTTTGTCAAACAATTTAACAAAGTTTTAAACATTTTCAGGTTTCTAGAAAAGCAAAAACTCCTAATAAAAATATCTCCATAACCCCAAATTAAATAACTCATATACTGAGAACTGGCAAGAACCAAAGCTTTAAACACTTTGTGCTGTGCAATTTGCCAGAAGGTTTTGTAGGCAGTCACTATCACACCCATGAGGTGCCCCTTTAACCACCTCAGATATTCCAACAGTTTCAATCATGGTGGGGAATGAGGCCTGCTGAGAAGAAGGAAAGAGTTGGGGAGAAAAATTTAGCAGGAAAGTATGAGACATCTGCTAAGATTTCACAGGTGTTTTTTCAAGATAGAAAGAGAAGTCTTCAAGGCTGATGCCGAGAAAGAAAGGGTAAAATTAGGGGCAGCAAGATTAAAATATTACTCAAGGTTACTCAAGATTAGCTGTATGATGAATGGTCCACAGAACACTGCATAAATCAAGATAACTAAGATAAATGGAGGCCTAATTTAAGGAGTGTGCTGTCTCTGGATCAGAACTAGAAGGAACCAGATTGCATGACTGCCAATTTAGGAGGTACAGGAGCAATACCAAAATCAGGGCAGATCTGTACAAGAGATGGCAAAGACATGTTTCCTCATTTCTGTACCAAAGATGGTAGAGAAAAATCATCCAGGAACTGAAGCTGGGCAGTACCATCAATTTTTAATGTGTTTCCCCTCTCACAGAAGGAAACTTTTGTCTTTTTTTAGACTGGAACTTCTCTCTCCCGTGACAATTACCTGACTCTGTGCTACAGCCTTCCTTTGCTGTGCCTAGCTGTACATTAGTCATTGCACTTCCTTCTCATTGCACACTCAAACCTCTTTTCATCTTTTATTCCATTCATTTCCTCACTCCCTTTTTGAACAGCTAGGAGATATGATCAGAGAGACCAGGACTGCTCTGCCTACCTTACGCAAGAATTGGGGTATTCTTAAAGAAAAAAAAAACAACAATAAAACCCTCTACAGAAATGTATTTTTAAAGATGAGATGTCTGTAACGCTTGGATTTATGTTCAAAAATGCCTCTTCCAGAGAATTATTTTCATTGTGCATGCAGAAAGCAGCACCTTGACCACCACTGAGAGGGCAGAGAGCCTTCCAAGACCACAGAGGAGAGAAAACCCTGTCTCTTGCTGGTAGAGTCTCAGTGAAAATACTCATCACAGGAAATTTATAATGCACCGGCTTCATCCAAAAGACCAAAGATGATGCTGGATCTTCTGAAAGAGGTGATCCAATGAAAAGTGGAAGTGCTGACAGCATTTGGCAAATGATGGAAGTGAAAGATTAAAGGCTGAGACCATCACCTGCACCAGCCTCGAGGAGGCATTTGAGTCGTGGTCCAGGTACAGCAGGAGCAATAAATTCTACATTCCTTGGGAATGATAATTTGAAGATGCCTAAAATCTGGAGTTCCTGAGTATGGACTGCAAACTGTGATTAGGTGACAGCTGCTAGAAGAAGGTAGCAGCTAAGCCTGAGCATCTGTCAAAAGGATGAAGGCTGATTTGGGATTACAGCCTGGCACAGGGAAAGAAAGTTCCCATTCCTAAGAGCCTTAAGGAACAGCCACTTCCCAAAGAGCAATAATTCTGGCCCCACCTGTCTCTCCCAAGATGCTTTCCCTTTCTTTCCCTCACCTCATACACAGTAATGTGTTTCTTCAACTGATGTTAATTAAAATCACCCTGACATCATCAGAGCCAGATGAATAATTTAGATTCATGAAAACTTCAATCAGAAATTAAGATGATTTGCAGGGTTTTTCAGTTTCTTCACTTAATAACTACCTTCCCTTTTGTGTTATTTCCACTTACTGTCCCCCTCCTACAGCTTCTTCCAGTCAGTCACTCCTGTCCTTTTCCCCATCCATGAGCTTGTGGGATTTCAGGGTGAGTCAAACTGCAGAAATGATTGTGATTAAAAAAAAAAAGAAAAAAAGAAAAAAGAAAAAAAAGGAAGCTGAACAGCAGTTTTGACTTTTTACTTTTAACCTGGATTCTTGCAGGGGCCCGGTTTGCGGAGTACAACATCCCAGGGTACTTTCATCTGTCTGGAAAACACTGAGGAACAGATTCAAGAATAATAAGAATAATAAAACTATGCAAAGTGGTGTCATATTAATGGTATCACAAATATTCTCTTCACTTTATTAATCCTCCTTAAAGAAACTCGAAATAGACTCAGGTCCAAGGGCGAACAGTGAAAATTACCACAGGCAGAGATGGACTTTGGCTCTTTAGTTAGGGGAGTTATTTCTGACTAAAATTCTGCACTTTCCCAAATCTCAGCATTATGTAACAGAACAATTTGTTCTTTAGGAGAGTTAATACCTGTCTCCCAGCATCTGCACCCACCTACATACATTAAATAAGTCATTTAATTCTCTGACTTGGTGCAGCAATTGCTGTGGGCCTGCATGCCAGCAATTTAGGGACCGGTTTGTATTTTTAGCTTGAAAAAGAGGAGACAAGGGGGTGTATCTATACTCTAATACACATATATGTACCTACTTCTCCCCCTGGTAGATTATTCAGGAGTTAATGCATTATAATGGAACTGTTTATATTTGTTAGTTATAATTATTGCACACTGCATGAAAGAAATCTGGCACTGTTCATAAATCACACTTTTATTCTCTGTTCTGCTTAGCCAAATATATGCACATATGTACAGACACATTTTATTACACAGAGGCACTGCTGAATATAAATAGAATATTTGTCAAACTTCAGATTAACATAAAAATAACATCATGCAAGTACCTGATTCTGCCAACCCACTGGCACATCCTCCACATTTTTAAGTGTTCTGCCTAAAGCAGCATAGCTAAAAGATTGCATTAATGGAAAGAAATAGGTGAAAATTCACCTCAAATTACACAAATACAAGTAAGAGAGACAGCAGATGTCATTACTATGAAAAAACATTGCTGACACACCAGGCGACCTTCCACTTAAATGATATCAGAGAATTAATGATGAAGCACTGATAAGCTGAGAGTAGAATTGAGACATTGTCTCACATACGTCGTTGTGTCTGCTGGAATCAAGAAAATTACAACTTCCCTGAGTGAATTCTCGGTTTAAAATAGAGGATTAAACAAAAATCACACAGAATATTTAAAAATTTACCTCTCTGTTTGATGTATTTCGTGTAAGCAATCAATATCTGTTGCCTACACGTGGAAGCAATGTTCTAAATGCTTCCCAAATCCTCTGCAAGCTGTGTCAGCCTAAAAAGAGAGAGGCTGTGGGATTTTCAAGAAATAAGGTGCTGCCAGGTGCTCTCACCTGAGCATTCACAAAGGCCTGGATGCCACAAGCTACACAAATTTTTTGCAAAAAAGTATGATTTTAACCACAGGCTAACAACACCTGCACCTCGACACTAACCCCTTCTTGGGAAAGGGCTTAGGGGACACTTAAGTGACATTTTTAATGGAGACCATGAGTTCTGTCAAAGGGCACACAATTTATCCATGGTGCTGCAGCAGAGCTTGATAGAAGCTAAACCCTTTTTTCACACTTTTTCAAACAATACTGAAGGTTTTAACTCAGTAAGGCAGGCACTTGATGCAGAGAGGACATTTAGCCTTCCTCTGCACCTTTCTCTATATTCTACTCCCATCATCTGCACTTGTGAAGTGTGAAAGAGAAGCAAGAGAAAAGAGTCAGTTATGTGGATTTTAGATGGTTATGTTTTTAGGCATTATTCTAGAAAATAATGATTGCAGGGGATGAAGTGGGGTGGGACAGTGAAAGCTTCACAGGCCAAAAATAGTTAATTTGACTGAGATTTACGTGCTAAAATGTTGTTAATTATCGCCCCAAACGCTGTTGCTCTCCAGGGCTTCTTGCCAGGTTCCATCAGATCCAGATCACTCGAAAGAGATTTCACACTACCATGTCATTAAGTATCTAAGGGAAAAGATGTGTAAAATGATATCTATTAAAAAAAAAAAGTGTACATAAGGGCAAAGAAAAAGTTATAAAATCCTACTTACTGTGCTAAAAATGTCAACTCACCAGTTTTGTTGTTTTATACATTGGTTGGCATCAGCACAGGAATTTCTGTGAATGAAAGGGAATAGATTTTGCCACCTTTCTCTGAATTTCGTGGGCCCCCACCACGACTGCTTTGCTTTATAGGTCCTGGTGTAGTAAGACCACATCTCAGTCCCATGAAACACAGTCCTGTCACAGCTGAGTAAGGAACTGGGAGTATTTCATACCCATTGCAGCTGGAGTCGATTCTTCATTAGAACACAGCTCATAATTTTAGCAAGTGCACCTATTGTCAGAAATCAGCCTCAAAATATAATGAATATGTCAGTGCTAATCAGAAAAATAAATCTAAAAGGAAAATCCTCTCTTGACCCTGAGCCCACGATGATTTGAAAGGGAGTAGTAGTTGATAGAAATGGAAACTGTTATACTAACAGGGGTTTGCTCGGTTTTCTTTGAGGTCTGAAAGCATTTATGAAAAACAAAGCCCACAACTTTTAGCCTGATCTCTCAGCTAAGGAAGTTCTTAGTAGCTGACAGTGAAAACAATTCAGTCTTCTTATTCACCATCCCATGAGACAGGTAGGTTTATGTATTATACAGAGGAATTCCAAATCAAAGCTGGGAGTTTTAAATTGCTTTACAATGTTAGATAAAGGGAGTTTGGAGCAGAATTTACACATGCAGAAGCCAGTGGCCTTGACAGCAGTTTATCTGTGTCCTGTTTTTCGTAGGCATGATGCTCTTTTTCAATAAACAGCAACCAGACCCCTGCAGGACTTTTAACTTTGCTTTGCTGTGGCAGTTGTTAGAGCAGGAACTCAGCCTGGGTTCAGCTCCCCGCTTGGAAACCAGTTTGGTGTGTGGCCTTGGAAGAGATACTCTAATTACTGGTGGCAATCTGGAGGTAGCATTTTATTTCCCGTCTTGCCAAAATAATGCAAGAATTAATTAAAATTTGCAAAGCACTACGAGATCCTGAGGCTAAATAATCTATAGAAGCACTAATGATCTATGTTTTGACCATATGCACACAGTCAGTCTGATGTTTTCCAAGAAAAAGCTGCACTTGCCAGAATAACAAACTTGAGCTCTTCCTTATTGCTCCATGGCATGATTTTTAATATCGAACAAAAAAAGCTGTAAGTTATGGAGATTTCCTGCAAATATTTTTTTGATATTTCTTCATGATTTAAATAATGTATATAAATTTATCCCTATATTTATGAAAAACAATTTCCTCAGTACTCAGTGTTTTCTGCTCTTCCAAAAAGTGTCTTCTAAAAAAATTGTAAACCAAACCATTTGTCTTACACCTTGTTTTCAGTAATACCACCGCTCCCTCCTTCAAAATACAAAATTATCATTTGACAAAACTCACATCTAAACCCACATCCCTGTGGATGGGCAATGTCTTTCTCGACATGGCCTATTTAAAGCCTCCTGTGGTCACAGGAAAGAAGCTATCTCAGAATGTTGTCTGGAAAACTGGATCACAACCTTTCCACACAGCACCGATGCAGAGCAAAAACTCTTTCAAGGTAAAGGCTATTTTGTGTGCTAATCCAACCCCTGGAAGACAATAAGGCTTTTAATTATTTATGACTTTCATTCAATAATTTCACTGCAACTTGGGAATTTCAGCTAAATCTTGAAAAACTAAGGGGGAAAAAAAAAGGGACACAACAGTTTCATTTACCTAAACTGGGACTAATGGCTGAAAAGTATGTTATTTTGGCAGTGACCTGTGTAAACAGTGAAGTCTGAAGGGCACAGGTCCCTGACTGTTGGACAAAAAAGTCAAAACTTGGTTCAAAAGACCATAGATGGATCAATTCCTATGCTGAAGGCAAGTCACAAGTGGCCAGGTCCTTTCTCGCTGTAATTCTCTTAACAAATGAGCAGAAACCACTCAGAATTTCATGCACAATTTCTGTTCTCCAACTGTCTGCTAAAGTGCTGTCCTCCTCAGCTTTAGGGTGTATTATACACTTAAAATGCCTTTATATTTAGCTGAAAGATCAGTTATCTTACTTTCCTTCATTATTCCAATGTAGCAAGGAAAATTTTGGAGAAAGTCTCACTCAAAACTGCAAGAAGTTAATTGTGCATGTGATAACAGGACTTAGTCTCAACTGAAGGATGCAAAATCATGCAGCACCCCAGATGAGTAATTTTTGCGCTGGATAGTTATTAGCTTTTATTTTTGTCTCACAAGCCAAAGCCTCTGCTTCTGTATTTTAGTGAGAAGCTTTGGCCAGTCTCTCCACTTTATCTTTAAGAAGATAACAGATTTTTATGGTCTTCTCCTCTATAAGAAAATAATAACTTGAGACATGTGGATGAAGGTATATTGGAGTAGAGCTGACTGAACTGCTTTGATTGAAAACTTCTCAATTCTACCTGACAAACAGTTTTTCTCAAAATGTGCTTCTATTGCCTGTTTCTTTGTGGATGAGAGAAAAACACCTTGTTCTCTTGAAATTTGTTACATGAGAGCAATTTAACAGTTTTTATTGCATGGATTATTTCTGGTTTATTTTTATAAATATAAAGGTAAAAAAGAAGAAGCTTGGTGGTGCTTTTGGTGAATATTGAACTTGCTGCAATTATTTGCAGTCTAAAGTGATACAGCTTTCTTTTTTTAAATATATTTTTTACCTTGCCATATCTCAAAATAATGTCAACACGTTGCAAAGCTGGATGCCATTAAGTACTTGAGGTGGCCCTGTTTAGTGAGTCGGTACTTAAAAAGACAACACAGGTGTCAGAAAATACACAGATCTGTACCAGCCCTGGAAGTCTTTCCTGAGTTTTGGGCATAATAACAGATTTTTTTTTTTTTTTTTTTTTTTCAAATCTGCTTGCTGTAGCTGTTGAATGTAAAATTAGGTACCTTTATCCAGCCTGCTTAGCGACTTCAGAATGAAAAAGCTGATGTTTGCACAGCCATGTGGGAACTGCAAGGCTCAGTGCCTATCTGTTAACATCCTCCCAAGGAAGGAGTTCAGGCTCATATGCAATCAGTAGGCTACGATCAGACTTATTATTACACACAAGAAATTTGTTTGGGAATTATAGCTTAGTGAACCATTGTCAGTAGCTGGGGTTATGGCTACAACTGTTTTATCATTATACCCGCTGGGATTTTACTAGCTGCAGCACACATCAGTCTGTGGATGGCTGTGCTGTATTACTGCTATGCCAGCTTGTTTCCTTGGACCCAGATCCAAACCCATTAAAATATTACAGCAAGGCGCACTGGATTTCCCTGGCTAAAGGTGGTAGCATGCATGTTAATCATGCAAGAGATGATTTTTCATAACGGGGACAAGCCAAAAAAGCGAGCCCAGCATCCATCTCAATTTTGTCAGCATAAGTGACTCATTTTTTCGATGCCCAGCACCACCGTGGGCACCCTAGGCGTGGTGCTGAGCCCCCCAGCCATGCTCCGATGTGGGCACAGGCACCCTGGCCGGATTCGGGCTGGTCATCAGGAGGCGTTTCTTCACAGAAAGGGTGATGAGACATTGGAATGTGCTGCTCAGGGTGGAGTCACCATCCCTAGAGGCATTTATGGTGGCACTGAGTGCCATGGCAGTGCTTGGTCACAGGTGGGACTCAATGCTGGGCTCAGCGGTCTTTTCCAACCTGATTGATTCAGCGGTTCTGTGAGGTGAGGTGTCTCCATGAAGACTCAGAACCCCACCTGTGGCCAGCTGTCCCTGCGGTCCCTCACAGCCCTGAGGGGCACACCTGTGCCACCAAAACTGCGGGAAAAACAAAAACCCTCCAACAACATTTTTAGTGTTAGAGAATCGAGGCATTACTTTACTCTGGCTAGGATGTCGGTCTGGCCAGGATGTGCAACAGAAATCATTTCATCCACACATAGCCCGCGTTGTGCAGAGAAAATCATCCCATCACACATGAATTTTACTAGATTTTTCGCAAACTTTGTACAGTCAAAACCCATAGAAATTCATTGGTTCAATGTTCACTGGTCTCAAGCTGCGCAGTTCTTAGTATTTGGTTTCCTATTGGATACGGATTTCTTTGCCTCTGATGCTAATTAGGTCCTCATTCCTTGGCTCTCTTATCTCTCCTTTCCCAAACCAGGTGTGTCCGACCATGCCAGGGGTGATGTTTGGAGTTGATGGTCGTTATCTTTTGTGTATGTTCTGTGCTGCTCCCAGTCTGTTGAGTTGTTAAGGTCATCAGGCCTCACCTGGTGGAACAATGCCCTGGAAAGGAACTTCCATTCCCTTCCCTGGGGGCAAAGGCGAACATAGGTTGGACTTGATGATCTCAAAGGTTCATTCTGCGATTCTGTGAAAACTAACTGTGAAAAGTTACATTAAAATATTTTACATTTCGTATCACCTCCAACACCTGGGGCAGCGCCGCTCCACCCCCCCCGGAGCCGGGCGGGCACGGCGGCCGCAGGTGCAGCTGAGGGCGGGGGCGGCCCTGCCCCGCGGAGCCCCGTGCGGTTCCTGGGCGGTGCCGCAGCTGCCAATCCCGCCCGATCCCGGTTGTTCCTCCAGGTTTTGTGGGGAGGAATTTCGCTTTCTGAGCGTTTCTCTCGGATGCTCTTCTGGAGGTGGGTGCACCCGGCGGGGGAGGCAGGGGCCCCTCCCCGGCTGGTCCTGGGGGATGGCTGTGGCTTCTGAGCGCCCCTTTAGGATATGCAGCAGTGACGTGGTTTTGTGCTGGCGCTTGTAATGCATTGGGGTGAAGTTTTAGGAACTGAGTTTGTGTCTCAGGAACCTATCCTGTACTTGGCACTGATGAGGGACACCTCAAGTGCTGCGTCCAGTTCTGGGTCCCTCACTCCAGAAAGGACAGTGAGGGGGCTGGAGTGTGACCAGACATGGACAGCGGAGCTGGGGACGGGTCAGGAGCACAAGTTCCGTGAGGGAGCTGGGGGTGTTCAGGCTGGAGAAAAGGAGGCTCAAGGGAGGGGCTTCTCACTTTCTACAACCATCTGAAGGAGCCAGGTGGTGTTCGGCATCTTCTCTCAGGGAACCAGCAACAGGATAAGAGGACACTGCCTCAAGCTGCACCAGGGGAGGTTCAGGTTGGGCATTTGGATGAACTTCTTAACAGAGAGGGTGATGAGACGTTGGGATGGGCTACCCAGGGTGGTGGCAGACTCCCCGTCCCTGAAGGTTTTTAAAGAAAGACTGGACATGGCAGTCAGGGCCACGGTGTAGTTGACATGATGGTGTTCACTCACAGGTTGGACTCAATGACCTCAGAGGCTTTTTCCAATCTCATTGATTCCATGGTTCTGAGAATGAGCAGGGCGAGGAGGTGAGTTTTGCTGAGGGGATGTGCCAGGTGACCCAGGCTCCGAAGTGAAACTGAGGAATGGTCTCTGAGGTTTCACTCCAGCGCTTCATCTGGTCTTTCTCCACTTTCCTGGTCAGCACTGGAGTGCCACTGAAAAGCGTAACTGATGCTACAAAAAAAAAAGAGAGAAACAGATTTGAGTCTGGAGCTGCAGGAACTGTGATTTTACAGAGCATGTCCCTCCAGAATTCCTGGAGCTTGTACTGAGCTCCCTTTAATGTGAAGTTCATGGCCATAGCATAACCTTACTTACATTTTGCTTGTGTACAACATGTTTATTGAGGATGTGCAAAACACTGAAGTAAATATTTGTATTAATTCTGGAGGACAAGGAGTTACCACAACAGAAGGCACTTTACTGCTGGTTTATTTAAGAGTGTTTATCTAGTGCCAGTCTGGTGGTTTTTAGATGTTGTACTATTAAAAACTATTTTCCTTAAAGTTTGTGATGATTTGAAAGTAACTACATAATCTGAAAAGTTAAGGAATTATCTGTGTTTATGCATACATGGAATTGAAAAGTAATGTGGATAGAGGGAGGATCTGTTGCCTCTAAACAGACCAAACATCAAGAGTGTGGTCACTTTCTCACTGTATTCCATACACAGTCAAGGGAAGGGAGAAAATAATATTTTAAATATATTTCACATTGTTGCAAAGTAACAGCTTTTGAAAGAGACAGTTTCTGGATACATGTCACTGTCCTGATGAGCAGAAAATTATTGTTACTGGGAGTGCAAAAATGTTACTGCAGCCTCCAGAGCTGCAGTATTGCCAGCCTCGTGGACTTAGGAATTCAATAAACCAGAGAAGTGCTCTCCGTGATGAAACTGTGGATGCAGAAAAGCCTGTTCCTCATATGACCCTTTTCCCCCCAGGTTTGATATTTCAATTAACAGATGATCTTGGTGCCCTAGGAAAGAGAACATTCAATGCTAAAAATGGCCTGGTTTTGCCAGCACAGCTTTTTTTCAGATCACAAAAAGGCTTCTTGCTCGCACCAGCTAATGTTATTCCAAAATAACTTTGAAATCCACAGTGTTTAAGGCAGGTGACCAAGCAGGTCCTTACAGAAGAGAGGCTACAAAGGAATGGAAGTGTTTCTCCTAAGGGTGACCCAGTGTTCAGGAACTGAACCAGAAATGTAACCAGGCACCTAAAATTAACCCCAGAATGCTTATTCCATTTGCCTCCCTCTGACTGATTTGCCTTTGGCTGATGCCTGCCAGCTTCTCCAAAACCCCTCTGCATTTTGCCTTGCTGTTCTGGGCTTGGGGAGTGCAAAACCGATATCTGCAGTCAAATCATCATCCAATGTGAAAGTATTCCAATGCCTAGAATGTTTTTTTCTGAAATTATTGCTCAGATTTGGCTTTGAAAGGCTGCACATCATCAGGTCAAGAAATGCCAGAGATTGGCTCTTAGGCCATGTTTGCACTCAGCTAAATTGCAGGTGGCAGCAATTCTAGGTGCTCATTTGCTGTGTTTCAGGCTCTTGGGGTAGGGCAGCCATCTCAGAGAACTGGAAAAATAAATGCCAACAGGGAATTAAAAAATAATGATCCTGCTAAGCTAAGGTGACAGCATTTTACAAAAGATTCTGGCATCAAAAGGAGGGAACAAGCACTGCTGGGAATTTTCTGCTTTTAGAACTGGCAGATTATAGCCCAGAACAGCACACAAGAAACTGGTGAGTAACACCCGTTGTATTCTTACTGGCACCTGGATGGCTGCCAACATCTTCATTTCAGTAATTGTGTTCTCATTGCTGTGCTGTGTGAGAAGCAGATCCTGGGGACAATGAGATAGAAGCCTTTTTTTTAGGTAGTTATAAATGACTGAGTGTTTTACCAAGAAAGATAACACAATTTAATAATGCTAGTGGGATCTGGATTAGTATTGTACAATGAAATGAATGTAAGCAGCCTTAACTCTTAACTTAAACATTTCAACTTAATTGCTTAAACTTTTATTAATTTTTGGATTTCATGCACAGCCAGAAAATGGGAATTTCACAGTAAAGGTCTTCCTTCAGCATAGGGTAATGTGTGTTGGTTATGGTGTAGTTAAATTTTTAGCGTAAACTTAACTATTGGTGTGCCAGAGAGTCCTACTCATGTTTACTAAATCCCCTTTTTTCCCCTCACTGAGTATGTCACATAGCCATTTACTCATGGAAATCAATTTTTAAATACTTGTGCATGTCTGTTTGCAGAAGTAGGTTACATTTGTTCATCCAGTCAGGAAAGGGAAAAATACCGGATTATCGTTTTTGAACACAGCTCAGCAGCCCTCTGAATACTGGCAGCTGAGCTCTACGTGGGGGAACGCTGCAGAGAAATTTGGCTACATCTGAATAATGCAATTCCATTCACAGTATTCTAGGAACACGATGAAAAGAGAGAGGCGAAGTTTGTAAAACGTATTGTTTGTGGCAAATTATTCATTCAGCTCTAACAAGGGCTCAGCAGCTGCTGTGCTTTGTGTGCTGCCGAAGCTGTCCTCAAAAGGTGACAGGTACTGGGGAGTCTCCTCCCTCGCCTGGTGTACACGCTGCACCATCAGAAGTGTTTTCCCATAGCTCCAGGCCCTATCAGCCGTCCCTATCTCATCCTCGGTTCAATTAAGACATGATGTGCTTTTCTTCCTCGCTGCTTTCCTTTCATCTCCTCTTCTTCTGTTTCTATGACATTTTTCTTCTCCCTATTAGAGTTGGTCCTGAATACTGATAAGGTTAAATTTGCTGTAAATTACTGGAGAAATAGGCCAGCCCCGTGGTGCCTGGTATCTTGCAAACATCAAACCCTTCATGATAAGAGGGTTCCAAGAATTATCTGAGTTCTCAGCCTTTATTTTTCATAAGGTTTAAACCCAAATTTTTTTTTTTTTTTAAAACTGCTTTCGTACTTCTCCACTTGGGAAGTTTCCCTGTGGAGACTCAATACAAAATCAAGTAAAATTCTCTTTCAGGCCTGTTTTAATGATGAAGATTTCGAAAGCCTCAGAAGTTGGGCTGGCCCAGCAGAGAGGTTCCTGCTATATAGTACTAGTAGAGCTTGGGTTGGTTACTTCAGGGTTTTTTTTGGTGTTTTATTTTGTTCCTCTCAATTTTTAATCCTATTTTTTGACTTTCAATTCTTTCATCCCCCAAGCTGGCACTTCACTCCGCTTCCTAAATTTACGCCAGTGGAAACACTTTTTATGTATATGCATTATAGAGTTAGTGATGCTGTTTTGAGAGAGTTAGTTTGAGATATTTTAAAGGATTTTTTAAAATTAGTTTTAAATCTGTTCATGACATTTTCATATCATACGAACATAATTAATTTTTAATATTTACATTAGAAATTTCACAAAGAAACAGAAGAGATTGTCAGACTTTTAAACTTGGAAGAGAGACTGAGAGTAGAGATGAGCTTGTTTGTCTTTGCCATTTG
The DNA here is from genome assembly GCA_013397975.1 of Machaerirhynchus nigripectus. Taxonomy (NCBI): domain Eukaryota; kingdom Metazoa; phylum Chordata; class Aves; order Passeriformes; family Dicruridae; genus Machaerirhynchus; species Machaerirhynchus nigripectus. Next base: position 356,226 of record VZRQ01008070.1, on the reverse strand, counting down.
AAACACCATGTCTGAAAATCAAATTGTATCAGAGCATTAAGATTGTTTACATTGGGGTTATTTTTTACGTGTGTGGTTTGGTGGGTTTTGTTTTTTTTTTTTTTTTTAATTCAAGAGCACTTTAAGGCTGGGGAGAGCTACATAATGATTGCTTTGTATTTTAAGGACAAGTGATGTACCCAGTGTGCCTTTTAATTTGATTATAATTTGGTTATTATTATTTAGTTCAGATTTTTGACTTGACATAAAATAGCAACAGCAAATCAACTTGGTCAAAATAGGGATGGCATTTGGTCTTTTCCAGCTGTAGTTAATTTTGGTGTTGTTTTTGGGTTTTTTTTAAAGTACTTTGGCATCTGGATATTGCTTTCCAGGAAATGTACTTTTATCTGCTGTGGTTTTTAATGCTGTTGAGCTCATGTGTACCCCTGCATGTGTGAAGAATTAACTTGCTGGTTTATTGAGCCTTAGATGTCTGTAACCTATAGGCTTGCACTATTCAGTGTGTATAAAATATAGCCCTGTGTTGAAGTTTGCATAATGTTGGAATGAAATTACTTAGTAGCATTTTATCATTGGAGTGTTGCATTTTTATTAAAGAGCTCTTCAAGGTAAGGTTTGGGCCTCAACAGAAAGTGAAAATGCAGCCTATCAGTTATAAATGAATTTTCAAAGCACCATAAGAAATAAGAGGGATATGAGAAGTTTTGGCAGATGCTCCATCCTTTCTCACCAAGCTAAAAAACCATACAAGTTTGGTAGAAATTGTTGACAAAAGTCTTACAAACATTGGTGCAGTTTTTAATCACAAAGTCAATAATAGTCACACAATCTATTAGAGTGATTGGAGTGTTTCAGTGAAATCTTTGGGAAGTTCTTCCTGAGAGATTCACTCAGTCTATTTGCCTTTTCTGATTCATTATGCCAGACAGCATTTTTGTGTTTCTACTCCAGTGGCCCAAGCTGCTCCTACGTACTCTGCTTCCTACTCCAGCAATTTTAAGTACTTTCTTCTTTGCCTGTTGCTTTTTGGAGACAGTGCTAAGGGCCACACTTACCAGAAAGCAGAGATCCAGCAGCTTACGAAAAACTGGCATCCTGTAGAATTTCCAGGCCTGCCATTTGTCATCATTAGTGATTCCTGAAGTTGCTGGCATTTCTGTAGCTGTGTCTACAGAGAAGACTGAGTGCTGTTTTGTGGTTTGGGAAGCTGCTGGTGTGTAAACCATGATATATCTAAGTGTTGGTTTGTATGGAGTAGCTATGGATTTTATCTGTTCCAAAGTAAGCTGCTGTCCCTGAGAATGGCTTAACCAAATGCTCTGCAAATACCACAGATTGCAGGTGCCCATTTAGAGAAAAGTGGGGTTTATAAACATGGGTTTCATCTCGGCAGAAACATTTGATTCACAGTTTTAATTTTAACTCTCCTTACCTGAATGTGTTAAAGAGAAAATTTGCTATAGGGGGCCTTCACATCATGCCTCAGGTAATTAAGGGTCAAGATCCTGTCCTGGCACAGAAGGTTTCATGTTTCCGTGAACTCTGCCACGGGGGCAAGCAAACCTCGTTTTTGTTTTTCAGAAAAGTGTACTGTTCTGAAGTTCCACTTCCCACTTTCCACTGTTCTGAAGATTGAGGAAAGGGCGAACAAGGGCTCCCAGTGCTTTATCTGACCTGAAAGAATTGGCTGAAAATAGAAAGAGAACTAAATGACACCTTATATATGGAGTGTAGTGAAATCTGCATGTGGCTGAGGGTGAGTGCATGTAGCTTTATTTTTTCTTTTGGGGGCATAACAGGATTCTCATCAGTTGTCTGTATGTAGGCAACTATAATCCATATACAGGAACTATAATCCATAATATTGGAAGTTAGGAAAGTCCAAGGAATACTACGGTTTCTTCATCTTGGAGTTTCCTGTGCACCAGTGATAGTGTTTTAAAATACTTTTAAGCAAAGCACTGGGTGTCTGCTATAGTTTTCTTAATTTAGCCCTGTGTAGTTCAAATTTCCCCATCGTCCTTGCTGGTCTAATTAGGAAAATAAAATTGCTAGTTGGACTCCTAGGAAGTTAGAATATCTCTTGTGTGTAACTTGCAGCATCCTGTCACCTCGGTTTAAGTGTGAGCTAAGTGGAAAACTCGAATTATCTGGGGCCTGTGGTGCAGTGACAAGGAGTTCCATGAGTGGCGTGGTGGGCTCCTCTCTGCCCCACCCCTTGCTGTCCTTGTCTAGTACCATGCTGATGAACTGGCTCACGGGCATTGAAGCCTCCCAAATCAGCCTTTGACCGTTTTAAAACTTTTCTAATGGTTCGAACCAGATTGTGAGACATCCTGTTTCTAAACCTGTTTTATTTGGATCTTCAGAAACTGATACTCTTCTCTGTTTGTTTTTTTTTAACACAAGCCCACACAGAGAACAGAAGCTTATTGGCTACTCTGAGTTTTCCTGTTCAGTGACACTTACAGAATCCTCTTGTGCTAAACAGCTGCTGCTGATGTGCTGTGAAAATTCTGTCTGATAGACCCCGGAATTTCTCTTTGCTGTGCCCATGAATTTGTGTAGAGACTTTTCATTTGTCCCCAGTGCAGCCAGTACTGACATACATACCAAGGTTTAACTAGGGACGTTGGTGCTCTGCTTTTTAAGTGGGTGCATGGTCAGCCTGTCATATTAAGGCGGAATACTTGCTGCAGAGTTTCAAATATTTTCAAAATCCAATTTGTCTAAGTCAGAGCTGTGTCCAAACTGTGGTTGGTAAAGGCAGCTGATCAGATTGGCAAACAAAAGTAGCTTTTGTGTGTACCAGCCCTTTTTTATCTCTGTTCCAGCTACATTGCTCAGTCCAATAAACTGCTTTTTCCCGCAGAATTTGCTTGCTTCCATTAGATTCACTCCACTGCTATGGTACAGAAATAATATGGGAATGTTACCATAAGGGGATAGTTAAAAATAGATATTAAAGTATGCAACCAATGTCACAGCATTTCAACGTTATTGAAAACTGCCAATTGCTTGGATAGTGAGGAGGTGTATTTAGGTGAAAAAATTTTAGAAGTGATGCAACTACATTTTGAATCAGTATAAATAATAATTTCTGCAGTGTTCAGTAGGAGATGATCAATATGCTTAATATGGAAGCATGTCTTCCAGTGAAATGATTCCAGCTCTTTATGGGTAAAGAGTTGATGTCTTATTTATTAAGACATTCCTTCAGTTAAACTTGTGTTGTTTTTTGTTTTTTCCTAGTTAATTCCTACTAATTTTGACATTTGAGTTTCACATTTGTGTTTAAATTTAGAGTTCTACCTAGCTATGCTTTTTATGAAATTAGGATTTAGGCTCCAGGATTTTCTTTTAAACAAGGAATCTCAGAGCCGATAGAGACTCTGCACAGTAACCCTTGTAACGTGTCAGACTCCTCTTTTTCCGTCTCCTTTTTTCCGTGACTGCTGCATGGAATCTGGGCTGATGCTAATCTGGAAGGACAGTCACACCTCATGAAAGAATCATCACTGCTAATCAAATCAGAGTGAAAACCCACCACTCTGCATCAGTGGAGACATTTAATGTGCTGAATATTTCATGCACTGGGGGCCGTGGCTGTAGACAAAACCCTCTCAACAGCTCCTCGTTGCGTGCAAATATTTACTCAGACACTCTGGAGTGGTTGAACTGGTGTGCAGCAACACCGGGAAGCCTTGAGTGATCCTTCTAAGTAATGGTAATTACAAGTGACTCCACACATGCTGGATCACGGTGGCTTGCAGACAGCCCCTTGCTTTGTCAAAGCTCCCCTTGCCTGCATGATTAAGTGGGCAGTGTGCCACAGGAAATTTGATGCATACAGGACGACAAATGTCTGTTTTGGCTGCTGAGAATTGAACTCAATTGTAGATCCGCAGAAACATCAAAACACAATCAAGGGCTGACATCAAACCCGCGAGCCAAGAGAATTCCTCGGGCAAAAAGGGCTGAACCTGAAAGTACAAGAAAGGAGTGCTTAAGTTTGTTTAAAAAAAAATCAGCAGTTTATTTTGCTGATTCCCTGCAAGGAGGGGTAGAGGAAGTAACAACCCAGAAAAATGTCTCTCTGCCTTTCCAGCTATTTTTTATGTTTAAATTGTAAAGTTGGAGGGGAAAAAAACCAGAGCAATGCAACCCAGTAAGTTTCCTTTCCGTTTTTACATTTAGACTTTAAATTTTTCTCCACAATATAGAATAGTTGCTCTTGGCTATCCATAGTGGAAATCTTTCCTCTTGTTTATCCTGGTAGTATCTCCTTGTGACACCAGGAAGAGTTCACTATTTAAAATAGTGGTGCAAGTGCTTCATTCACCTGCTGCTTTTGCAATTGCTTGGTCTTTAAAGACTGTTTTAAAAAGCTGTCCTGTCTTGTTGCCTGCATGTTACTCACACTGTGACAAGTGATGACACAAAGGGTAAGGCTGCAGAATCAGATTCATCCTGTACCTCCCAGCAGAGGTGAGGATTGACTGAACATTACTTTCAGGCCCTAGGTCTGTACAACCTGAGTAGTCCCATAGGCTGATGTCTGTGGTGAAATCCCCTTCCAGGCTGGGGACAGGCTGTAAGTTTGCAACACAAGCACCTTATCTTTGAGTGGAAAATTAGTGATTGTCTTCCTTTGCGCTGTGTGAGTGATGGCAGAGGGTTAGTGGATGCTACATCAATTTTCTTTTTAACTAGAACTCTTCTGCATCAGGAATGCTGGTGTTTACCTTAGGAGGTTTATAGCCCTTCCTGAATCTCCTCTAGAGATGTCACCATGTGTCCTCTTTCCTCTGCTTTTGCGGTGCCACTACACTGAAGGCGGAGAAAAAATACACCTTGACAGGTGTGCTTGTCAAATAATAAAAATCATTATTCCTAAGCAGGTGTTCAAGAGCTGTGACAAAACTGTTGAAAGAGTTATTTGCTGGATTGGGACAGTCTGTGGAGCTGGTCAAATAATGAACTGCTGAAAGGAATTTTGAGCAAATGTCAATATTTGTCCTATAAATTGGTTTCAATAAATAATTTTTTTTCAGGGTATTCATCTGTCAGGAGACTTAGTGATGGTGGCTCTAAAGCAAAGACCTTCACAAGGAGTACGGAAGCACTTAGTGTTGGGATGCTTCTGGAGGCAGTCTCTGTAGAGGGGCAGAATTCCTCACCAGGGGAAGAGTGCAGCTTCTGCCCTGTCCCACTTGAACATTCTGCTGTGCAGCTCTGTTCTAAGGAAGGAAGGAAAAGTAGTTATTTCTATCCCAGCCCATTCGATTATTGACAAACTTCTCTGAGTGTTGAGGTTGTTAAATGCAGAGGAGTAAAACCAAACCAATTTTATACTCAGCGTGCCCTGTTTTACCAGCTGTGGCCAGATAAAACCCACAAAACCCGAGGAATATCCCCACAAACGTACAAAGAAAACTATGAAAGCAACTTACCTTTCATCCAAGAGCAGCAGTTTTAATTTCTGAATGTACCTGGCTAAATTTGTCATGCTCCTAAGTGTTGCCTGATCAGCTGCTTGGGCATGCAAGCACCACAAATGCTACTTGCCCCAGGCTTATATTCTTGAGTATCTCCTCCCAGTGTCTGGATGCACAGTGGTAGAGTGAAGCTGTTGGTATTGGATGGGTCCTTTCTCAGGTGGGATCAGTCTGGAGGTTTATCATTTCATAATGGGTTTTCCTATAGAAATTGAAATTGCTCGTTACAAGGTGGAGAGTCACATAGCAATTTTTCCTAGGAATAACTGGTTTATAAATGACAGAACTTGCAGTTGTCTTTTCCACAAAAGCTTTCTATGCAAAGCATGATTGTGTCCCAATGTAAGGGAAAGGATAAAACACTTTTTCCTCAATGTGTACTATGTATAGTATTGTACAATATTTTATGAGAAAATCACTGTGTTAGTTCGTGTGGCTTTACTTGTCTCCTTCTGGATGGATTTGCATGATGTCAGCCTCTTCAGAATAGACTCAATCTGAGAGAACTAGTGATTTATTGTATTTTTTATTTATTTTCCATGTAGGCCTTTGTTGTCCCTGCTGTTCAGAAACATCAGCTAAAAAGGAGCATTTTGAGAGTGGTGTACTGTAGCCTTTTGAAGAAGCCTGTGAACTGCTGGGTAATCAGCCTTACATGCTGTTAGGCCTTTTGGAGAATTTCTTACACTGTGACCTTTTTCAGGAAGTGTTCCTCCCCTCTCAGAGGGGACACAGAATCTTGTTCCTATCAAGAAATGTTGCAGTGGTTGTGATATGTGTTGTAATGAATCTCTGTTGAAAAGGACTTTACTATTTTGGATTTAATGAAAGCAAATCCAGATACTTACTGCAAGCATTCACAGCATCTCCTTGCATGGAAGAAGTGAATGTGTTGCTGCTCTGAATGCTCAGTGGCTCCATCGTGTCACTGAATACAACTTTAGAATTTGGCTCCTTGCATTTTGCTTAGTACCTGGGAAGTGGAGAGTGGTGGTTGAAGTAAGAGTAAGGTTCTACAGAAAATATACTCAGGTGGTCTTTTCAAGCTTTTTTCTTACATGTTTTCTTACCTCATTATGGGCTTTAAAAATATTTTAGCCCAAAGGATTTCAGCTGAGCTTACCTGGATTTTTCTTGGCTAAGATAGCAGGGATATGAGTAAGAATTACATCATATTATCAAGTGCAGGGAGAGAAACCAAAATATATATTAAAGGGGTTTTTTTAATGTGGAAAGCTGTGTTCTGCAGTCCTTTGAAAATGAAAACCTAGGAGATACAAGGAACTGAAGTCAATGGTTTTCCTAACATTTCCTGGCTGTCTAAATCAATACTGTATGCCTGCCCCAAGTTTGCTGAAACAGTGTAGTTCTTGGAAAATGCTTGTTGACGAAATCTTACTGATGCCAAAAGTCATATAATGAGGAAAAAAACCCCACCATAACCTGTTTGCATTATAAGTGTTTGCCCTGATCCTGGTGCTCACACTGACACTCACACCAGTTGTTCTGTGAGGAACTTACTACGTTTTTGATAATGGCTTGTGTACCACGTCCAGGCTGCTTGTGTTCTAAACATCAGCTGATTCTGAGAATTGGGAATTACAACTGTCAAATTATTTCAAAAAGACATGGTGATCCTTATCCTTTTCTCTTCTCACTTAACTTGCCTGAAAGCACCTTCAGCTGTTCTGATCTTAAAGTGCAGAGTATACAGCAGTGTTTGCTTGCTGGAAATCCAGGAAACACTGAGTTGTCAGTTCTATTGGCATCTGCCTGCCCTTATGTGCTTTAAAAAATTAGATAAGGAAATGGGAATCTATTGTACTGCTCTTGCTTCTTAATGGGAATATCTCAGAAAATAAATAATTTCCTCCACCCTTTTTCCATGCGGATAATTCAGGCAGAGTCAGAGTAGAAGCTTCAAGTTGCTGAAGTTCTACTTTATCTGCTTTTGATTCCCTAATGGACCTTCATCTCCAAAAGGATGAGATGAGATGGTTATGTTCTGATTAATGTGGACTATTTACCATTTCTGCTGATAAGCTGGGAGGATGCATTAAATCTGCCTCAGCAAGTGGCAGTGAAGTTTCAAATAGTAACGGGGACAGCTGCATCTTTCTTTGACTCCTGAAGGTCAAGCATTTCTAAATCCTTTCCCAGCTTATAAATAAGACTGCTGATGTGATTCAGTTAGTTATGGAAACTGTAACCTCAAGGATATTTTCAGCCTTCTGTGTTGGTGGAAATACTTCTGGTTGTATTTATAATGATATTCCAGATAGTGCTTTTCAGTGTTCTTTTTTTTGGCCGGTGGCTCATGTCAAACCACAGATGTATTTTGAGTGAGTAGTGAGACTGCCTAAATCTTAAACTGGAAGTTGGAGTTAGAGCCAGACTTGAAGGTGACAATTACATGAGGAATATGTGAGCCCAAAGCCCTCAGCTTCCTTAGGCTTGTGCATTTCAGAGTCTGCAGTTCAGTGCTGCTTGTGCATTTTAGAGTCTGCAGTTCAGTGCTGCTTGTGCATTTTAGAGTCTGCAGTTCAGTGCTGCTTGTGCTTGGTGTCTGAGGTGGAAGTAGAAATGATTACTTGCAAGATTATGAGCCCTTGCCTGTCAAGGTTAAGATTTTTAGTTTGATTTTTCTCCCCCCAGTGGTACAGAAGATCTTCATAAAATTGAGATCTGAAATGCACCTGGGTATAATCCTCATTTGAGAAAAGAGGGGAGGGAAATGGCTACTGGTTGAAAAGGGGAAGAGTAAGAGCAGCGTCAGTGTTGCACATAAACCCTGCATCTTCCTCTGGTGTGACCTTTGCCAGTGTCACAGCCTGGGATGCCAGTCTGGTGCTTGCAGGACTGCTCCTGCTGCTGCTGAGGACATCAGCGTGTGGAGCAGTGGTCACTGTACTCCCAGGGTCTTTATATCTTGAGCAGCAGTCTTTTATTTTGCAGCTCTTGTCTGAGCTTTTGTTGCCAGTCTTTTACCCTGTCTGCCCTGGCTTCAGCTACTTTCAGTTCCTTGGTGGTCCCTGAATGTTGCCAGCCCCCTCTGACTTTGCCCCTTTTTCTGCTACTTGCATCAAAGCTGAATCTTAGCTCCTCAAGGAGGAAAAGAGTTTTTTCAGAAGGACACAGCTGCCTATAGAAGCCTCGAGCTGATCCTGAGTAATGGCTTGTTTATTGAGCCCACAGATGATGGCTGTGCTTACCTTAGAGAAGCGTGGACTGTAAATTACTGTTGCAAGTTCAGTGTTACCTTGCTCATAAAATACTGCCGTACTTGCTCTCTCCTGAAGCATTTTGATGCTCACCCTTCAGAGACCTTAATCTGATCAGTAAAACATCTTACCTCACTGCAGATCCCTTCTGTTGGAACTTGCTCCAGTGCCATGTTCCTCTTGTGAAGGCACTGTAGCATTTGAGTGTTTAAATACAAAAGGTCAAATATGTGACTGTGCAAGGGGGAGTCAGTGCTGACAAGGCTGTCAACCTCTTCCTGGACAACTTCCTCACTTTTTGCAGGAGCTGCCTTCTGATCTGGTTGGCATATTGCAAATACTTTGAGGATAATTACCTCATCAGACCATAATGATTTGCATTTGAGCAACAATCAAACTCAGTTTAGTTCAGTGCTTGTTTTTAGTAGTGGCTGGGATTACATTTGTGAAGAACGATTTTTAAAGAAATCAGGAATATGTGAAAGAAAGCAACCTCTGTGCTCACTTGGATCTTTAATGAGTAGACATGAATTTCTCATGTGATATGGGGGGCACTTACTGATCCATCCACAAAATATATTTAACATCAGTTGTAGCTCTGGATTGTTGAGCTGTTTCTTCTGTGTGTTGTTACTTTGTTAAATAATGGTGCGTTCTTGTTTCTGTTTCAAACAATGTGTTGAGTTTTACATTTTACGAAACTGTCAGTTTAGCACATGCAAGGTCTTTTTTGTATAGAGAAAACAAGTGTTTTTACGGGGTGCCTTTACAGAGGCACCAAATTTATCAGATAAAGGTGTGGAAAGACAACTGTGTAAGTGAAATAATTTGGAGTTAGAGTGTGAATCTGGTTTGCTTCTGGGATTTTGGTATTGCTCTGAGAGTCAGAATACCATGGCTCCTTTCACTGGAAGTGTTGTCATTATAAAGGTGCAGAGATTAAATATATCATTATTTTTTTAATGCCAATTCCAAGTAACTCCTCTTTATGCATAGTAATATCAGTCAGACATTCCAAAGTCTAATGAGGATGGTGGTGTGTATATTGCTGGTATTTTTAAAATCAAGTTGCATTAAAAGTTACTTTTTTTTTGTAGTGCCCTGCTACAAACAAAAGTTTGTGCAGTTGAATTTCCTGTCAGTTCACTGAAGAACTGTGTTTTCTGTGTTTGTGCATGTTGAATGTTACTGAAAGGTCTTATATGGACTTGAATAGAAAGTCTGTGTCACGGGGATCTAGGAAATCTTCAGTAAACTTCGGGGATGAGGGGAAATGCCGTGAGTCCTCTTCACAGTCATGTATTTACCCTGAGCCTTTCAGCAAATCTGACAAACTGCATGTTAGAAGAATGTGAGAGAAGTATATCAGTATTTTTCTCCTCTGAAAGCACAACAGAATCAAATCTCTGGTTCTCAGATGCCCGGTGACAATTTACAGCGGGTTGGCTGCTATGGCAGCACTCCTCTGATCCTTCACTTGTAAAACTGGGAGGAAAAGCCACAAATCAAACTGGGTTTCATTTGCCTCATCAAAGTGAACTCAAATGACCACATTCCTCTTGTCTTTGGTTTGGTTATTTTTGAGAGATATCCTGAGGAGATACCTGAATCTGAGGCATATGGGGAGCTGCTACTTCTGAGAGCTTAAAAGGCTTGCATCTTGCATTAGAAAATCCTGACACGCTGATGTGTGACGAAACTGATGTGCATCCAGCTCCTGTGAATCACAGGGCTTCACGGAAAGCTGCTCAAAGCACACTGAAAAGACACCTGCTGGTCACAGCTCAGACTGAGCCAATTGACCAAGTCATTGTTGCAGAGTTCCTGCTGTGTGCACATTCCATACACTGTCCCAGCCAAAACTGGGATTGCCTTTGCTCAGCAGGTGTTTTGCCAGCAGAGCTGAATGGCAAATATCCCCTCAAGCAGGTTGTAGATGTCCTAGTGTCAATAATATATAATATATGGATATGGTTAATCAATAATTTGGTGCTAAGAATACAATCGTCTTCAACTGAGTTACTGAAAATGTGGTTTTGTAAGAAGACTCCTTTCTCCAGGTTTATTCTCTTACCTCCAGAGTCTGGAATTGCTGAGGGCCACACTCAGCAGTAAAGACTGGGGCAAAAAAGGAGCACAGAAATTCCACCTTCTCTGTGTCTTCTGTTACCAGGACCAGTCCTCTTGGACCCCCTTCCCTTCTGGAGCCCTAAAGCACAGGATTCCTCTAAGTAGGTCTTTGAGGAGGTCAGAGTTATCTCTCCAGGGCCAGAGACAGACACTCTGCAGGGGTACCTGTTATACTGTGGAAGAAGGTATGGCAGGTGGTAAAGGACTGCTAATGATAGGTGTAGGGCTGAGGAAACTAAAGCCCTTACAAATCACTGGCTCTGAATTCCATGTAGAGACCAGCACACCACGGTCACAGGTTTATAAGGAAGGCAAGTTTAAGGTGGAGATATTTTGTTCTAAGAAACTTGGTGTTTCACAACAAAATCTGCAAGATGCCTGTGGTCCATTAGGAAAATACAAAATCAATCTCTCATAAATTAGTTCAGGACTCCTTTTTTTAGTGACCTGCTGCATTTAACTTTAGAGTAGATGGGATGCTGGGGAGCAGAACTGTTCAGGTGCAAGATACAAACTGGATAATAAGGCCTTGAGCTGCATTTCTTCCTGATCTGGGTGACTGTGTTACTTGAAGTAAGAAAGACAGGTGCGGGGATGGTTGAGTTTTCTCCCTGGATGGTTTGTATATCACGTCTTTTGCTAATCTTGCCAGGGAGGCAGGAATGTGCACAAAACATTCTTAGGATCTGACCACCAGATTGGCTATTTGTGGTCACAGGCAGGCGAGCAAGGAGGACAACACTATGAGGATAGGGTAAAGACCAGGACTTTTTTTCTTTTTTCCTTTTTTTTTTCCTCCTTTTTTCCCTTTTCTTGTTTCTTTTTTCCTTTATTTTTTCTTTGTTCTTCCTCATTTTTTCCCATTTTTTCTCCTTTCTTTTCTTTTTTTTTTCTTTTTTTTCTTTTTTTTTTTTTCCCACTTTTTTTTTCCTTTTTTTCCTTTTTTTTTTCCTCCACAAGGCTGGTTTTAAGAGTTCTGTGCAGGACTCTTATAGCTCAGTGATGAACTGCATCCACATTGCTTCAGTCATTACTGTGAATACATGTAAAATGTCCCTGGGTGTCCATATGGATGTGATCTTCCCTTTATCCCCCAGAATTAAGCCTGTGACACTTCACTGTAGCAGATGATTATCGATGCTGAAGCAGATCTTCTCTTCCCCAAGCTGGCAAAGGGGAACACATCCATGGCCTGGGCCTGCAAGGGGCCAGAAGAATTGGAGACCAAGATCCAGAAAGGTGGACTCATGTGGACTGTGTGCATGCCGTGTCTTTAAGATGCAGGACAGCTATTCTCCATGGGGAATGAAGGTTACTTCAAGCTCCTGGCCCAGGTGTTGATGTTCTCCTACACCCTTGCACAGAGGAGTAAATTTACAGATGGGTGAATGTTGTAGGGTTCACGGCTGAGAGCTTTGTTTTCAGTGTGTGTCATGTCTGTTACTAGAATGTATTTTTTTAGCTGTCAAGTGGCTTCCTCATTTTGTAACTGAGTTAGCTCCTGTCAGAACTGTCACACAACTGTATTTTATGTCTGGTACAAAGATAGATTGGTAAAAATTGAGCCATGCAATTATTTTGTGCCTTTTTAACTTTCCCTTTTCATCTTCCAGTGATCTAAGCTCTGTAAATGTTGGCTGTTAAGTACTATATGACTGCGTACTGGGTGGTACAAGATATCAGGTGTTGTATTTTTATACAGCTGTTTTGATATTGCAAACTTGAAATGTTTCTTCAAATTCATTCTTTCCTGCAAGCCATAGACTGCACAATACAAAGTTAATTTGCTCTACTTAAAATCCAAGTGAAGGCTGTGGGAACTACTTCCAGCCAGCTCTGAGAGTTTATGTTGCTGTTTCTTTTTCCCAGATTGGATTTGTAATCACAGGTAAATGCAGACATATGACCGAAGTTAATTTATCCTGATCTGTGAAACTTACCTCAGAAGTAATTTGAATTAATGTCTTTTAGCCTTTTAAATTGTATGGCAAAGAGATGATGTCAGCATTGTACCAGAGAGATCTAATGACAGAGGAGTAGTATCTGTTCCTTCAGCTGTGAATTTCCTGATGGCTTTAATGCAAGCTGAACAACAATATTAACTCTTAGTTTGGGTATGTAACTTCTTTTGCATTTGATACTCTATTTATAGCTTTGGCACAAGCTTGAACACATTTATCATGCCTCATTGGTTGCACATTTTACCCTCAGAAAGATCAAGAGTCTCTTTTTTTCCCAAGCTGAGCAATTTCATTTTTGGTTTTTGTACCTTGACCTCTAACCCTGGGATCCATTAGGACCCCATGCCAGCAAGGTGTAGACACATCAACTACAGAGGGAAAGAAGCAAAAAGACACTGTCTACAGCAAGAGATGCATTAATAGATTGAACTCAAACATAGAAAGGCAATTTTTTTCCTGCTGGGAAGCAGAATCCACAGGAGAGTCATCTCAGGCTAAAGAACATGATATGAAAATCAATAAAGGCCCTATTGTGCTGGTGATGTGTCCAGGAAGTGTCATTTTATATCTTGTTAGTGGATATCTAAAGGAATTTAAAGCTACTTTGCCCATAATAATGGGATAAGTCCTTTCATCAGTGGACTATTTTGCTATTCAGAGTAAAAATGAAAAATGGTGGGGAGGGTGGTTTGGATATGATGAGACTGGTTGAAGACAATGGCTGATAAGGGTGTTTGGTTGTTTTATTAGGCTGATACTGTTTCCAGAACTGATTTCCATCTCTGTTTTTCCATCAGAGATATAAAAGAGTAATTAAAAATAGAAGGCTTTTTTTCCCTGTCTGTTTGATTGGAAGAAAGCTCTGTGCTTGACATTTTTACTGTATTAATGCTCCAGACAAACTGTAAACACCATTTGCTTTAGTGCAGTGGATGAAGGAATTATGGCTCTTGGTTAAGTTTATCTCTATTATTAATGCTGTAGGCTGGATAAGCTCAAATGATGGCAGTGATAACTGCACACAGGCCTTGATATAGTTGTGGCCTTGCAAAATTAGCGTGGAACGTGGGAATATTATTATGGAAGATTCAATTAAGTTATTGATTAAAAACCCCATATAGCTGGCAGAAGGAAGAACACGAGTTAGGGAAGAAAAAGGAAGAGTTATTGTGTGTACTGCAACTCGGTTTTTCAGTTTCTGTCTGGGAGGAATGCTGCTTCTTTTTGCCAAACTCTCTCCTACTGAATCCCACTTTTTTTTTCCTTGTTTTTCTTGGTCCTTTTGTTTTACCTGTTAGCCTACTCAGTTTCTCAGTGAAACCAGAGGGTTCATAGTTGGTTTGGGGTTTTGGACAATTTTCTCATAAAATTTAGCATCTCCATCTCTCCAGTGCATGCTCATCACTAGCTGTGGGATAATTTGTCCCAGCACCCCCACATGTTAGTTATTTTCTTACTGTTGAAGTGTTCTTAATAATTTGAATGACAATCCTACTGGAAAAAAAGGACCTAGCACAAGTGCAAGGCTTGGTGGCTACAGAAGGTTTTGCTTTCCTGGCATTTGACCTTCTGTTGTTGATTGGGGTGAAATATGAAGACAGTTAGGACCACCTTCATTTCTGGGGGTTTTTCAGAGGCACCAGAAGGCTTGATAATAAAACCAAGGCCTGACAAATAGTGATTGATGTAGTACAAACACACAGAAGTTCAAAAGATAAACCTCTGCCCAATTTTTTCAGCCTTTAGGAGCGGTATCATCAGTGCAGCACGGATGGCTTTTGCTGCCTACCTGTGCTCTTGCAAGAGCCGTGGTTCCATGACTGCCCCTGGCAGTGTGAAACCTCTGTAACCTTTAGTTGTGACCTCCCAAGCAGTGTGATTACCAAGTTCTGTAACTCCTGCTATTTTGCTATCTCCGTAAATACAAATTTGAGGAACTTGTTAGGTCTGTGGGAAAGATGGGAAGACATTTCCTTGCATGTTCCTCCTCATTACAGCTGCAGGCCTGCATATGTGTATTTCTCACCTGTGTCCACACATGTGCAAAATTTCTGGTTTCTTACTGAATAGATCAGAGGTTACCTCTATGCCAGAGAATATTGTTCCCACTTTTGCTCTTCTCTCTCTCATCTCTTTCACACAAACTCATTTCAACAACAGAGTTCACTGAACATCTGCTATTAAATTTCTGTTCTTGAATTTAAACGACTGTCTTAAATCTCATTAATTTGAATAATGCATTTTATTAAAATTGAACTCTAAATTCAGAGCTATCTGTGCTATGTCAGCTTCCTTATTTCCTCCTTAACCTTACTCATTGGAGGAAAATAGCTGGAATGGTACTTTGGATATTTCTTTAAAGAATATTTTCTGTTTCTGATTGTGCTTGGTTGACCCCAGTCACCAGCTAAGCCATCATCACCCAGTTGCTCACTCACTTCCCCCTCTCAGCACTGTGTGGGAGAGAAAAAGGCAAAATTTAGGAAATTGTCAGATAGTTATTAATGAGGGAAAGAGAAAGAAGAAAAGCCCAGAAGTGAGGCAAAGGCCATCAGCACCTCCCACCAGCAGCCTGATTTCCAGCCAGTCTCTGAGCAGGAGCTACCTTCCAAAGCTGCCTTCTGCTTAGGATTTTTATTGTTGAATATGACATTATATGGCATGCAATATCCCTTTGGCCAGTTGAGGTCAGCAGTCGTGGTTGTGTCCCACTTCTTGCCCACCCCTGGCCTGCTTGCTGGGCGAGAGAGAGAGGGGAGGAAAAAGAAAAAGCCTTTGTACTGTGCAGGTACTTCTCATCAGAAGCCGAAACACTGGTGTGTTCTCAGCACTGTCTCAATCAGAAATTCAAAACACAGCACCATAGGCACAGCTGTGCAGAAAATTAACCCCATCTCAGGTAGACATAGTAAATTGTTGCAATTGCAAGATTACCTGTGGACTTTCTGAACTTCTTGTTCCTTTTTTCCATCAGCACCTCTACCCCCCATGACAGTGGTGTTCATAGGCTTTAGCTATGGAAGCCAAGTTCATGCAAGTTTATTTTAGGAAGGGGATGTGTTCTCTTCTCACTCCCTTCCCTCATCATCGGGGCCTGTGAAGGAAAGAATGTCCTAGCCCAAGCTGCTGAGCTAAATTTTAGGTGTGTTTGCAAGGTTTTAGGGTGGGTAGATGAAATGAAGTACAGGACTTTTCTTTTAACCTTAGGATAATTGGGGGATGATATCTGCCTGTGGAGCTTCACAATGAGTATTTTAATGTAGAGTAGGTCTACAAGTTTCAGATTCAAAAATGTAGCTCATTACACTTCAGCTGGACAAATTGCTACACTAATCCCTCTTCTAATGTGAGCTGAAGTACTTTATATTGGTTCCCAGTCATTTTAAAAGTGGTTTGCACATCCTTGTCAGAAAAAAAAAGCACACACAAAAGGCTCACTGTGAAGAATACCTGATGAGGTAAGATGTTAAATACAGGACCAGGCAATTTAGTTGTACCTCACACATTTCTGGTGGCCTGGTGTTGGAGAGGGTTACAAGATACAGCTTGGCTGGAATTATTTATGAGAACTTAGATTCTGTTCTTGAATTCAAAAAGAATCTCTCAACTTTAGTGCTTAATAAGGAACTGGACATGGTTTTAATGGACAGATTTTAGAATGCTTCTTTTTTTTCAAATTCACGATACTTGTACTCCAGACATAAGAGTGGTTGTAGTGGTATGTGTTCCCTTAAATTTGGGTAGAACTCTCAGCTGTACGATAAATAAATATTCTTTTAAGTATCCCTCTCTGCTATTTGCACATTTGTAGTAGGAGACATTTGGAAATATTTGTCTTGTTTAATAAAGCATAATGGACCTCTCACGGCCTTGGGTAGGAAGCATTAGACCGGCAGATTTTCTTGATACTGAAACTGCAAATTGCATCATGCACGCTATGCCTTAGGGCATTAAAAATCCTTAGTGACCTCCAAAAGGCTGTCTTTGAGGTCCACACAAACAAGGGATTTTACTTTAGCTCTGAGATTTCAACATGTTCACAGTGGTTCTTTTAGTTGTGGTACGTTATGTAGCCCTAAGTGGGTTTGAAAAGAAAAGTGATATGAGAGCAGGTATCTTTCATGTCCTGGTGTGCTTAACAGCTGTACAACTTTCCCTTCTCATTATAAAATTTTAGTGCAGGTCAGGGTATGTCAAGGGACCAGTGGGACAGGAAACCTTTCCCATTTTACCTCTAGGATTCAGAGCCAGCCAAATCATTAGCAGTTGCAAGTTGTTACCACCCGGTGGCTGAGCGCTCTATGTAAAATTAATTTGGTAGTCTTAGCCCAGTTCTGTGTAAACACATTTCCACCTTACAAATATGATGAAAGCTGGCACTAATTGGCACCCTTGCTAGCAGCCTCGTCAGAGATGCCAAAATAAGTGAAATATTTCTTTGTTTCTGCTGGTGGTCCCTCCAGGTCAGCAGTGCGATGCAGTTGATGGGGCAGTATGGAGAAGATGGCACAGCTGTTGCCCTCACTGTTTTGTGGACTAGGTCTGCAAAGCTGTCAGTCTGGTGCACTTCTCATGCCAATCTACGTAGAGTTATTAGGATTTTTCCACCACTGTCAGGACACTTTCAGCAGTGTGTTGGCTGAAACTCCAAAATCCTTTTTGCCATCTGTGTGGTTGATGCAGGGATAGCAGAATAGATAAGTGGTTCAGATGTGGGTTTCTGTGGAATATTTAGGAACTCAGAGGTGCAGCCAGTGTAGGCAGAGCACACTGCTGACAGGTAGCTATTAATCACTTTTAGCCACTCTTTTCACTGCCAGCTGCTTTGTAAATGAGGATTGGCACATGGTAGGTGAGCATCTCCTCATTGTCCAAAATGACAGGACTTTGTACCTTGTTTTCTGTGCCGGCAACCCCCAATGGAGATCACAGATTTCAAAGTGAGACAGTCTTTTAAGGTATGTAGTGCCAGGAAGTCTACAGGTTTGGGGAAAATGATGATAGGGAGTTATAAAACAGTTATAAAGGAAGATTCTTCCATGTTACCCATTTTTGTGACTGCATGGTGAGTAATTGGTTTTTCATTCTTGACAATGAAGATTTAAGAAGGAGGCAGTAGCTTTCAAGACTAAAATAAATTAATAAAACCAGGTCACTTTTTTGCTTCTGATTTTCTAAGAGTCCTCATATTCATCCATCATACCAGGTCTTTCCTCTTCTTGCTGATCCTCTGACCTTCCCAATGTCCACTGAGGTACAACCCATATAAATGTGGCAATTAATAAAGGTGGAAAGCAATGCAGTGGGATAAGACCTATTATGATGGGGAAAGTAATTTAATAACTTCTTAACTGACTTTCTGTAATGTAACAGACAGTAATGAAAGCCGGTTAGTGTTGCCAAAAACATGTTACTTTGGTTGCCACAGTTATAATCCTGTCTAATTATAAACATGGAGGTCAAATTCAAAGCACTCTGAGCATTCTCAGCTTTCTCAAGGAAAAGCGTGGCTTTTTTTTCTTACTATTGGCATAGTATCAATTAATACCAATTAAATGTTAAGTATTTATCTCAGACAGCAAATGGTGATTCATGTTTCCATTCTTGTCAAAGCCTAGAGCTAGATCCTCAGAGGAACAAAATATCTATTCATTAAAGATCAAGTAGTACAATAAGAAGAATTCTTCTGACCTTTTCTTGTATTCAAGAAAAAATAATCTAGCACTGCAATGCTAATTCACTTAGCTGTATGTATTACAAATATTAAAAGATTGTGTTTGCATTTTATGCTAAGAACATAAGGGCACAGCACTGGCACCATTCATCTGCCATTCTCAAAAGAGTTCGGGGGTTTTTTTAGGCAAACAGTAAGAATTATCTGTCTTTTGTTTTAAATCCTCCAGGTCTACAGAATTCAGCAAACATACCTAGACCTGTGAGAACTGTGGCCCCTAAGTGTCATTATCTTTGAAATTAATAAACCAAAGTAAGTGGAAAAAGTTTAGACTGCTGATGTGTGAAGTAATAAGAAATGCCTCTTCTCATCCAAAGCATCGTTTGTCTTTGTTAAATATTGCACTGGTATCTCGGAGTGAGGCCTCAGTTCTCTGCTTTGCTAAATGAAAGGCATGATGACTCCATAAAGGTTATTGTTTTTGGCAATAACTTTTTAATAGCAGAATTGCTCTTTTTTGCTCCTTGAAGCTCTCCTGTTGTAAAATATTTCCATCCTGATTTAGCTCGCCTCAAATCACAACTTGTTTCATCCTTGGAGTATGCCTTCTGCCAAGATAATGAATTGTAGCAGCTTTTCATATCGAAAGAATGAGCAAAATGCAAAAGAAAACTCGGGATGATACAGTTCTATTTATACATGGCACTATTTTAACTTCGTAAAGCTGGATGAACCTGAAAACGTTCCACTTCCTTTAATGTGCAGCCATCAACACCACATTACACAGCTCAATCAAAACTTATTTTTCTGATTGGGAGTTATTAAACAAGTACCCAGAATTTCCTAATTTTATATTGATGAGGGTAAAAAGCAATGCAGGGGGGTTGTTATGATGGACAAAGTGAGTGATGGTGACCTCCTGGTGACGTGCATGGGACAGGCCTGTGGTGGCTGTGTCAGTGGCACTTGCTGGGCACATGGTTGGCTTGTGAATGCCGTGTGACAGCCACATGTTGGGCATGCAGAGTGTGTGTGTTTGGCTTGGGGTTTGTCCATTTTGTTGGGTTTTTCCCTTACACAGCGCAGGTTTTGTCCCTGGCTTTGTCGCTAACATGGATTCACCTGTCTTAACTAGGCTTTTCCTTTTCACTTTGGTAAGTCTTTGTGGTCTTACTGACTCAGAATACTACATGTTGAGTGCAAAGTAGGTCAGACAGAGGCTTTTAAGCCCTGGGCTGCTGCTAAAGCCAACAGTATTACTTGGTGCAGCTGCCGTGCTTGGATCTTCTTCACTATAAAAGGAGCTGCTTTTGAGAGAATGAAAATGTGGCTTGCATTGATCATGAAAGAGAGGGGGACCTGACATGGTAAAAACATGAGCATATTCAAGAATGCTCCAAGAGAAAGCATTGGCTTACAGTCTAGGCTTAGGCAACTTTGAAGAGAAAAGGTGAGTTGAAAAGTTGTACACAGTTAACATTAAAAGTGTTGATAAAGTGGAGTTTTAGAAGAGTGAAAGCTTGAACAGATGATAAAGCGGAACACCAGAATTCCCGTTACTTTTTTCCCCCCTAAATTAGCAACTTCCGGCCACTGAAAATTTTCCTTTCTCCCCAAATATTTTTTTAAGAGTGATAAATTAATGATCTTGAAAATGAATGAAATATTAGGGTACAGTCAGTGATGGAAAGTTTAATATAGAAGCAAAATGAGGAGTGTTAATCTTTGCATGCTTACATTTCCTTCTTTGTGAGAGGCTGAGCAGATATATCCCCAGGCTTGGATTCCCAGTACAGAAAGCTGCTAAGAGGACAAGTTAATCATAGATTGCAATGTAAATTGCAGTTTCAAGCTTTGGGGTTTTCTTATTTAAAATTCTGTAGTATATTTTATACAGCAGGACTCAAAAAAGTGAGCTGAGAAATGTGAAATAGCGTTGCCCCAGTTTGCCAGGGCTGCTTCATGTGATTAAGAAGAAGAAAAAAGGAAAGCTTTACAAGATTGTGAGAATGGAAGCGGTAGTTCTCTGACTGTAGATAGGCATGGAGCCGTCAAGCTTTGCTACACACGTTCAACAGGGATCTCAGAAGATGTACCTTTTATAGGTCAGTCTTTTCATTCTTTTGCCCTTGAGGAATGAAAAGAGTATTTGGGTTGTAGTGGTATGGCAGTACTGTGGTAGGAGTGATATGGAGGTGAAAATTTGGGGGATAAAGTAATGAAGAGATTAATCCTTAGGCTTACAGCACCTTCTTCACTTAAGTGGCAGATGCTGCTCCTGGTTAACATCGTAGCCTGAGTTAACACTGACACTGAGTTCAGAATACATCAGGTTGTGGAGTAGTGCACTTTTGCTGAAAATTTGCAGAGAATTGAAGACTTGCTGGCCTACATCTTTTAGCAAACTCATTCTTTTATCAGATACTCATTTGAATAGACTCTGTTGCATTTCTGTTATGTGCAGATCTGTGAAGAAGGTTCAAATTAAATTGGGATAATGGGCACAGCTTCTATTTGTTGGAAATTTTAACTGTAATGGAGAGAACTGTATAATGAAGAGAGAGAGATGTGGTTCACTGAAGACTTTTATCTGATGTCATGGTGCAGGTCTTCTGAACAAAAATGTGTTTTCCCCAATTCTGTACAAAGCTTATTAAAAGAGGAGTGAAATACCTCAGAAAAAGTGGATTTGAACTGCACCCATATCTACACATAAGCTCTTCCCTCCATGAAGTAATAGATTTGTTGCCTGAAAAATATTCCACATTCTTTAACTCATTTGAATATGATGTGTAAAGCACAGGTATGCTGGTGGGGGCTCTTGGAAGCCTCCCACTTCTTTTGGAATTTGTTCCTTCTGGGAGTACTATTAAACCATCTGTAGGGATATCTGGGTGCCATAAAATATCTGAAAAGCAACGTATGGCAAATTTCAGAACACAGGGTGGAGATGGATATACCCTGATGTTTCCATAAGCTCTTCATACAGGTGCCAGTAACAAGTGCACACAAGAAAAACAAGAGCTGCTCACTGAGACTGTGGTACATAAGCAGCTTGCAGAGGAATAAAGTACAGCCCCCTGCACACAGCTTGGTTGTCCTCATCCTGTTTCCTCAGCAAATTTGTGTGTGGAAGAGGGAGCTCTTTCTGAGCCTCCTCTCCCCTTTGTCCTTGTAGAGTCAGCCATAGTAACTCTGTATATCTGGGTACTGCATTTATTAGTCTTATGAAATGGTGCAGTAGTTTATGGTTGAGGGTTTTGTGACAGTGGTGTGCTTATAAATTTTTTTCCTAACCAGGATGACACTTGGTGCCAGAGAGCCCTCTGTCTTCTTCAGCACCTTGATTTGGAGTAGAGCTGGGCTTCTGAGAGAAGATACCGGCTCCATCTGGGAAACTATTTTTTCCTTCTCACTGTCAGATCAGGCTGTGAATCTGTTTTTATTGTTGCTTTTGTTTTGTTTATTTTCCACATTTCTCTTAACACTTGGAAATCTGGTGGAGGAGATTGTTAAAATGCATAGATTCTGAGCAAGTACAGTAATATTCCCAGCAAAACAGAGTCCAGTGTCCCAGCACTGAAAACAATCCTAGCTATGAGTACAGACCAGGAGAAGAACTTACTGGGAGCAGCCCTGTGGAGAAGGACTTGGTGGTTCTAGTGGATAAAATACTTGGGGTTTATAAAAAAGGAGGGAAAGTGACTCTTTACATGGACAGATACCGATAGGAAAAGGGAGAATGGTTTTAAGCTAAAAGAGGAGAGATTTAGATTAGATGTTAGGAATAAATTCTTTACTCAGAGGGTGGAGAGGGACTGCAAAAGGCTGCCCAGAGAAATTGTGGATGTCCCATCACCCATCCCTGGACGTGTTCAAGGCCAGGTTAGGTGAGGCCCTGGGCAACCTGATCTAGTGGGTGGCACCCTTGAGGGGAGGAGTGGTGGTGGTGTGGTGGTAGAACTGGATGATCTCTAATGTCCCTTCCAACCCAAATAATTCTGTGACTCTACGATTTTTGGAGTTAGGCTGGGAGACTTGATGAAAGGATGGAGTAGGGACAGCAGACGAACCAAACTGGTGCAGGTTATATCCTGCATGGGCCACAGCAATGGAATTTCAGGATGATGTCCTGTAAGTTATATGTGAAGCCTGGGCCAGCCATATCTGTAGTGAGTGACCCCTCAGTGGTGGTAGTTGGCGGTGTTTGGATTGTATTTCCTACCAGGAAACTCTGTCACAGCAAGCAGGCCAAAGTGAGCCCTGTAAGGATGGAAAGATAACAATCAGCTGAAGATTAATTCCCA
This sequence comes from Machaerirhynchus nigripectus, assembly GCA_013397975.1. Classification (NCBI taxonomy): domain Eukaryota; kingdom Metazoa; phylum Chordata; class Aves; order Passeriformes; family Dicruridae; genus Machaerirhynchus; species Machaerirhynchus nigripectus. Next base: position 333,432 of record VZRQ01008070.1, on the reverse strand, counting down.
TATAAATTGGGAGAGATGAGTAGGAAATATTAAAATTCCTCAGACAAGTGTGTTTCCTACTAATTCAGTCCCTTACTATGAAAGTGTAGGATTTTTTTTCTCTGAAGCAAATGAAGAGTGTATCAAAGCTGTCGCTGTCTCTCAGTTTGAGATATAACTTACTTTTCTTCTTTCAGACTCAACCATATTCTTGTTTCATTGTCACCTACCTGATAACTTCTATTCTTGCCAATCTCCAGTCCCCCGGCATATCAAGCTATCTTTGTTTTTGATGAACAAGCCTGGTGACCGGGGCATAAGCGTGCCACCTTCAGTTCGTGGAGTTTCCAGGTGACAGTCCTGTGAGTGATAGAGAAAACTGATTAGCTTTAAAGGACAGTTCTGAGAGTACCCAAAGGTCACTTCTTTCTCCATGTAGAGCACACTGGAAAGTGGTATGTGGTTAGAATTAATGCCAGGATATTAAAAAAAGTGGATATGGAAAGGTAAAACCCAAAGAATACATATCTCATAAAACACAGCAATTTGGATCACAGTAGGGCTTGTATTATGATTAGAGTGTTTCAGAAGGCTGAGAGGACTGCAAAGACTAATTGATATTTTAATTAGACAAAACTAAATGAACTACAGGTGTCATCCTAGATATAAGAGGTTTACAGAAGATTTCTTTTATTCTTCACTGTTTAGAGATTTCAGAGATGTTCAGAGATGTATGAATTCTGGCAGTTATCCCCAGGGAGACATTCTCATTTTCAAGCTTTTTTTTTTTTTTTTCTTAATACTCTCTAGTCACCCTGCTTATTTGTCTTGAATATTAAACAAGTGTGTCTTAGGGGTTATCACTCAGCAGCCTTAGCTGGATCAAAACTGTCTAGACTATGACAATGCACTGTATCTCTCTTTGGAGATTTATTCTTTGTTTTTTTCTGCCTTTTTTTTTTTTGTTTTTTTTTTCTTTTTTTTTTTTTTTTTTTTTTTTTCCCCCAGTTGCAGTTTCAATGCAATGCCTTTTTATTCAGGAACAATAAAAAGTAATATAGAGCTGCCATAGAATTCCCGACTTGTTCCTTCTTTTCCTCTTTTGTGATGTTCTCTAAGCTAGCGAGGTGGCTTTAATCACAACCTTTGACACGTGTGTCCTCAAGCGTAAAACAACACCAGCAAATAGTGTTTACAACGGGATCCATTCACTTCTTACTGCTCTTTCTGATGCCTTCTGACTCAAGCAGTATATCACATAAAGCTGGGAGTTGCTGCCCTCCGGACTAGTCAGGATAATGACTTAGCAGGATTGCTGCAAAGTTCAGTACAGGGCTTCTCTAGACATCCATCCCTTATTGAGTACCGTGTTTGGTTTGGGTAGGTTTTTAATCATGGTGAATACTCAGCAACTGCTTTAGAGGAGGGAAGATCAGCAGTAAGATGCAAACAAGCATGGTGGTCTTGTACTCAGAAAAGCTGCTGAGTCATATTAGGCTCTGAATGCAGTACCTTATATTTTTCAATTAAGTCGGACCAGCGTGTTTGAGCAAAATGTGCACTTTTCCCCCAAAAGCATAGCCTTATGCCATGTATCTGGAGAGGGATGAAGACACTTTGGTATCATGTGAATAAACACCTTTAAAACCTGGATGTGATGCACAAATTATATTCTTTGGCTTGTCTGTCAGGAATGCTTTGTGTATCATGGAAGCATAGAAGGGCTTGACTTGGAGGGTACTTTTAAAGACCCTTTAACTCCAACCTCCCACCTTCCAATAGTCCAGGCAGCTTGAAGCCTTCTCCAGCTCTCTCGTAGGCCTCCTTCAGGTTATAGAAGGCTGCTATAAGGTCTCCTCAGAGCCTTTTCTTCAGGCTGAAGAAATCCAATTCTCTTAGGCTGGAGAGATGCTCTCCCAAGAGAGCATCCAGCCCCCAAAACATCCTCTGTCGTTCCTCTGGCTTAGCCACTTCTGGGATCTGAATTATTCCTGGATGAATGACTTTGGTATTTCCTTCAGCTTCTGTGTGACTGTGTGAGCTGTTTATTCATGGTACTTTCTTCTCTCCCTTATTGTACATTCTGTTGTTACAACTCAATGCATTGATTATTCAAAATAGCATGGCAAACACTTGGCATCCTCACAAATTTTTGTCTTCAGCTATTCTTTTTATGTTCCTGTGTGGTTGGTCTTCTTGGTCATGTAATGCTGTATCTTCTTGCCAACTTCACAATTAAAATGGTTTAAATTGAAAAAAAAAAACAATTCCGAATAGCTTTGGCGGATTTTCCTAATGAATGGGTTTTTTTTCTATGAGTAGTCCTAAAACATGCAAGTAAGGTTTTTCTGTCTACCCTAAAAATTTAGTAATGGTTAAAAAAAGCCCAAACAACAAATCAAAAGACCAAGAAAAAAAAATTGTTTGTATCAAAAATATACTGCTAGAGTTTGTGTAGGTTCATTTCTCATCTACAGTTTTTCCAATCTCTAGCAGATCTTCTCTGTACTGGTAGAAGCATCTAATTAAGAACTAAGTATGGAATTGACCAGCGAGTGTCTCTGTTTCATGCATTTATTTATTTATGGACAACTGGATTTTGGGAGGGAAAAAAAAAGAGGTATCTTTTAAAATCATGTGTATTCTGTGTCCCAGTGTCCAGAGTGCTCACCCCAAAGGATTAAAAATACAGTTTCCAGAATAACCCTACAAACAGTTTCATTGTTCTTTTGCCTTTGATAGAAAAAACAGAAAAGCAACCCCCAAAAAACTTCATTACAGATCTTCAGTTCTACTTGGATTGCCCCCCTTGTCCAGTCGTCTTAGTAATCAAGTGCCCTTCTTATTTGCAGCTCCGCTCAGGAAAAAATCATGGTAATGTTTAGTCTTGAAAACAGCAGAAAAAGCTGTTGATTGGCTTTGGTTTTTTTGTGCATCACTACATGTTCTGAATGAAATGCCTTGAAATGGCTTAATTTTTGGAAAGGGCTAAGCACCCACTGTTTGGTATGCAGGGAGCCTTTTAAGATCTAACAATGGGCAAGCAAAAGAAATTTATTTGTAGGGATCGCAAATGGAAAACAATGTGTACTGAGAAAAGATTAACACAGTAATAACCAGATCTTGATTGTGATGTAACAGTGTGAGATTTGAAGTTACTGCATGGTGATGCACTTCATCTCTGGTCTTCAGCAGGGAATTTTTAATCAAAAATTACCCTTGTGAATTCTTAACAGGGAAGAAATGTCATTTGCTGTGGGCTGATGGTGCTTCTTAGTAGTGGAGAGAGGCTCTGATTCCAAGGACACTGAATAAAGTCTTTTGGAAGAGGAAGAAATTAACACAGAATCACCTTGAAATCTGTGATACTGAAATTAACACATACCTACACAGGTAGACTCATATGAAATGTACATGTAAGCAATGTTGCGGCCACAGAAAATTACTAATTGTTGTTATATTGGCTTCAATCAACTTGATTATAACGGAGGGAGCATGTGAAGTGAAGCAGTGTAGTAAGTGCTAATTCATTACCACTGGACTGAAAATGTTCATGCACAGGACTTGAGAGATCAAGAGGACCTTTGAATTTTGGTTAATACCTCGCTGCAATCATATGTTACGTAAAAATGCCTTCTATATATATTAAAATAGTATATAATTAAATACTATGTTATGACAATAGCTTATGTAGTAACGTGAAAGCTCATGTATAAATACAATGAAGAGTATAACTTAACCCTTCTCTTATTGCCAGGATTTGGTCAGGATAAGCAAAACCACAAAAAAACCCCCCATAAAATATAGAAAATTAAATTTGTGTTCTCTCAGAACACTCAGTTATCTAAACATATAATTAAATTACACTCTTACATCATTTAATAACTGAAAAAGGGGTAGACTTAGATTGCAAATAAAGAAAAAAAATACTACAAAGATAGTGGAGGGCAATGGAAGAGGTTGCCCTGAGAATCTGTGGATGCTTCATGATTGAAGTGTTCAAACTCAGATTGTATGGGACTTTGAGCAACCTGATCTACTGCAAGATATCCCTGCCCATGGCAGGGATATGGGAGAGATGATCCTAAAGTTCTCGTCCAACCCAAAGCATAAAATAGCTTTGTAATTTGAAGAGAAAAAAGACCCTTTGAAATGCAGTCTTTAAATATGTTTACTCTTTAATGCTAAAGTATAAGTTATAAATAACTGGTTATGATAAAGCTAATATTCTATAGGGTAGATGTTTATTACAAGAAAATTTCTTTCAAAACTACTCATAAATCTGATGTTGCTAATACCAAATTTAATGCTGTGCTATTGTGTTACTCACATGATTGCCAGTGCTTAAACAGAGCTCTTGCACCCTGCCATTTGTACTGCTGTTGTAGTAGTGCACCTGAGTGTTTATCCGTTTCTTTCTGAAACCTTAATACATCTTCATGGTTATTGTTGGTGGCATTACCATCATTGAGGGCAGACACAGCTGTTCAGTAAAACTGAACTGAATGCTACAGTAAAAGTCTGTTTTCAGTTCTTTGGATCTTTGCCAGGCTACAGCCATTTACACTTCAGTCTTGCCTGCCAGGCATGAGTCTCAGGTAGTTTCTAAGACAGGGAGAAAAAGCAAGAGGAAAAAGGCAGTAAAGGGAGTTAAAAAATGCAATGAACACTTGGGCGGTTTTTTTTGGATTTAGGAAGTGAATGCTGTCCTAAATTAAATATGAATCCATCTATCCATATGTGTTTGGGTGGATATGTGGATGTGTGTGTATATCTCTATATTTTTCTGTTGAGTTGAAACCTCAAATTGATGGGCAAATCTGAATGGCTGTTCCAATCTGCTGTGTGAATAGCAGCTATTCTTAGAGCTTGGTAATTAAGATCTAATAATTTTGTCATTATCCAGGTACATTACGTGTGGGTGTTGGGGATTTCTGCTTGGCATGTTCCCCTACTTTTGTTTCTTCCTGAAGGGGTAAATTAGGAATAAATGACCAGAGATCTACTCTCAGGCCTTTAGTGCAAGATTTAATACCAATATATTAAGCAACCCATGTGTTGCATTTTAATGTATGAGTGAGAGTTTTCCAGATAATGTTATATTGCCTGGTAACAAATCCGTATTTTCTGTTAGCTCTCACCATTGCCATTTCAGTAGCCTGTGCCCTTTGCAAGTTCTACTTCAGGTCTGTCGGTAAGGGGAAAAATAAACACACAGACTCTAAGCCTTGCAGCTGTGAGCCCACGAGAGATCTTTTGGGAACAAAAAGGTGATGTGGATGTAAATCAGGTGATGAGATGTGCTTAGTGCACCCAAAGGTGTCCTGGACTTCCAGATACTCCTGCAATCAGAGCAAATCTGTCCTCATTTGGAAAGTAAGATCAATACCAAAAGATCAAGTAATATGAAAAGACATGACCAGAGAAGTATTGGAGATAGTGCATCATCTCAGACCCCAGAGTTTGAGTTAATGCTGTTCCTCTGTGTCACTGGACATCTGGGTAGTAAATACTGCTGTGAAGGAGGTGTCATCCCTTAGGTAATGCTGACCTAGAAGAGAGAGCAGCCCACTTGTGAGGTAATAGAACAAGCACTGCCTGTGCCTAGGATTTCAAAGTTTTACACGTGGTGAATATAATGCTGAAGTAGACAATGAGAACAGCAGCCTGGAGGGAAAAAAAAAAAAGGCTGAAAAAGATTTTAAGGAGAAATCAGCAGTGTGGAGAAAGCAAATACAGAGGAAGAAATGATGTGCAGGTCAATTCTAATACATCACTGAGATTTAATTCCTATTGCTGTTGTTAGAGTAGAAATTTATATTTTTAAGGTGGTTATTTTACCATGTTCCTCTCTCTCCTGCAATGAATAGATTATTTTTTATTGTTTTAAAGCAGGGCGTTTGTCAAAGGACAGTCCTGTGAATTTTTTTAGAGACTCTAATAAGAGACTAATAATCACTATCTATTTCCCGCTCTGTGACTGGATGTTTTTTGTGTTCAGTTATTAATAGTCTGCTGTCTAAACAGGCATTACTCACAATTACAATATTCTTCAAAGATATTGCTTCCAGTCACCATGTGCCAAATCCACAGTGTTTTTTGGAGCCTGAGGTGCAGTAAGATGCAGTTGTCATCTGTTCTTTGTTGTAGTTTGTGCAGATGCTGTCCTACCTTGCCCTAATTAGGGATGCACAGAGTGAGACAGTGAGTGTTCGCAAGTTTGACCGAGTTTTAGAGCTTTTAAATGCTTGACAGTTTTCTGGTGGATTTTGGTTTGCTTTTCCTTGAGGAAGAAAAATATCCCAACCACTCTCATTGCTGGTTGTTGCTCGGAATAGGCATTGTCCTTGTCACCATCATTCAGGACTGGATCTTTATTGGCTCCGTGTGTCTTGAAGCATGGAACATTCTTATTTTGGACTCTCAGGTCAAAATCAGACCAAAGGCACTCCTCTGTCCTTATTCTGTTCTATTATTGTATCAAAAAGCTTTGAGATCTGTATGCTGGCCTGAAATTTTCCCATTTACTTCCACAGAGTAATTGATCCATAGCTGTTTAATTTCCAGGTTTACTGCAGGTCATACTACATCTGTCTCGATTCATTTTATGTATATTCTGGGTCCTAAACATTATGTTCCTCCTGAATTCACTTTTGAATATGTAATGGCTGAATGAGTGTGTTTAATAGTTATGCTTAAGGGCTTGAACTCTCTTGCTCACTGACTATAGTTGAAGTGTAATAAATAAATAAATCTCTAAAACCATTGTACGGTTAGGGATGATGTTATTGCTTTAACTGTACTGCTCTTTTTGTGGTATTAACATAATCATGTTCATGACATGATTAAACAAATACATCTTCATCCCCTGTCTGCATACATTCACTATTTTATTTTTCCTCCTTGCAAAATTATTTGTTGCCAGTTCTGTTTCAGGCCACTTCGTTGCCAGAACTTCTCATGACTCAATATCATGAACTCTTTGCTACTGAATTCTCAGCCATTCTACCTGCATGAAAGTTCTCCTTATTTATAAGGAAGCTGATAGCTTCCAGCTTTTTGTCCTATCTCGAGTGTATTACATTGGCTAAGTCAACTTTTTACTACCTTTGTGGGTGTTATGACCTCCAGAGTAGCATGAATCTCAAGAGCCTCCACTATCTTTTATTCATTCTCTTTAGGTTTCCTGCATTAGTGGAGCCGTGGGGAAGGTGCCAGTGGAAAGAGAAAAGTTACTCAGTTTTAGTAACTGAAACTGGTATTGGTGGAGAACTGGTCAAGGTTTCAGGAATGTGGGGATTGTTGTTTTCTGTACCAAAAGAAAGGAACAAACCGGAAGCATTCAACCTCTCTCTTTTGCAAATAGCATCTGTCATGCTGCAAAAGTAACATGAAGACTTCAGACTTGCATGACAGTGTCTCAGATGTTGTTGGTCTACTTTTATGGCAAAATCAGTAGCATCACTTGTTACCCTTGGGAATGAAAAAGATTATTAACCTGGGACATCTTTTGGTTTAAATCTTGAAAGCTCTAAAGGAAAGGAACTAAGAAAAGGCTATAAAAGAATGAAATTGGCAAGAGTTTCCGCTTAGGGGCTTTCCAGAACTCAGCAGCCAAATCAAAAAAAGGAAAAGATATGCAGTACATTAGAACTGAGCAAGGTACTATAAGCAGAAGGTTGAGAAAGATGTTTAGGGTCACTCTCTGCAGTCGTTGAGATGAGCTGTTGTGTGGTAAAACTCGAGTTCATAGCATCTTAATTTATATCGAAAAAATGAGACAAGATCTTCCCCTCAAACAGTACATGCCAAGTACTTAAAAAGCATTAATTACATCTGAGAGTATGGAGTGGTTTGTGTTGACAACGTTTTAGTAGTAAGGTAATACCTACATGTTTATTCTGAACTACAGGCTCGGGTTCAGGTAGAAAAATCCCACCATGCATTTTATGGCCCTGGTGTGATGATAACACCCTTTTGCAACCACATTTTCAGTTCAAGCTGTGACACTGACGCTTCCATTCTTAATATTTATGGTGGAGTCTTCATATAGAAATGAAAGCAAAGAAAGGATTTAAATGATTTGCCAGCCAGAGTCTTTCCAGAGAAAGATCATCTTCCTGGGAATGAAATCTAGGAGGCTGTTGTAGAGAGCTAACAAGCTTAATGTCATTATTCATTTCCATTTTAGTTGTTAATGATTTTCATTGTTTGTAAGCAGCGGTTTAGGAGATAATGAGAGGAATAGTTGACTTGTCTAAATATCTGAAGATCCATTACAGTTTTGTCACTCCTTATCAACATTCCTCTGCTGCTTTTGTCAGGCCTGTCAAGCACTTTCTGGGAAGCTGATGTGAAGTGAAGCATGGGCTGCTGTGAATCTCTGGGAAGAAATTTGGCTCTGCCCAATTTGTTTCTCTGTCCACGTGATTTTCTTGCTGCTCACAATCATTAACACTGTATTAAGTACAACCTTATTTTAACCTCAGAGTAGATTACTGGTTTAGAAAGAAATACATTACTAGAACTTTCATGGCAGACAACTTTTTTCACATGTCCCAGATACTGCAAGTATCTGCACAGGTTTTCATTGCCTCTGCTAATGGACTTTATAAAGAGACATTGAATCATAAAATGGTGCTTTCTCTGCAGCTTCTTTCTGTTTTTTATGCTAGTTTCCACACTGACAGTGCTACAATAGTATCTTTAACAAAGGGAAACAAAAACCTTGCTATCTTCCTTTTTACTCTTCCTACCCCATGGCTTTTGCATTTTAATGTGGATACACATGCGTAATGAAACAAATGTGCTTAAGAAACACACATCTTAAGTATAATTTTCTGTAGTATTTTAATCTTTCAAACAATTTTAGCTCTTGAAACCCTATCTTTTGGCCAGCTTTCCATGCAGTTTTCCTACTTGGATTGTATGCCTGTGCAAAGCTTTACCCAGTCAGATTGGATGTACACAGACACTTGCAACCAAATGGAAATAACTCACTTGATAATTTGCCTGCATGGTTGTTTTTCACAGGAAATTGTGTGTGCAAATAACTTGATTAAATTCAGGTTTCTCATGCAAAGCTTGGAAAATCTGGTGCTGGAAAAAAAGTAAATTTACATTTAAATGCTCTCCTGCTACAAGTTAAATTCCAATTTAGCCCTGTCAACAAAAATTAAGCTTATATATACAAAGGGGTAGTCTGATAGATTTACAGGCAGGTATGATACATATGACTTTGAATGTGATGATAATTAATATTGTCTGAATAGCAGATAATTTTAAGTTACAGACTCAAGCCTTAGGAACCTGAATGATGTTATTTAAAAGTTGCTAAATTGAATTTCCCAAGTTTGAGATGAAAAAGCTGCCTTTGATTAGTGAGCAGATAATTTTATAGGTGAAATAAATGAGATTTACAACCTGTAAAACAAAGGATCAGAACCCAAGTGCTTGCAAGAGTCTCTGTAGAAAGCAAGTTACTAAAGTTACAGCCTAGCAGGTTGATATCTGGAGGTGAATTTAAGTGACTGGAACTGAAATATGTCCCTTTACAGGACAATTCAGGTCACCTATTTTATTTAGGCTTTTCATATAGGTATCTCTTTACTAATACCTCAAATACCACTTTTTCTGAAGAGATCTGCCAGGTCTTGTTGCTTCACTTGTGAGAAACAAGAAAAAAAGAGATGCCACTGAGACAATTTATTCATAGAAATAATGCTAAAAGGGGAACCATCTATACTCATCTGTCTCTCTGGCTGTGCTGGTTTGAGCTGGGGTAGAATGAATTTCCTTCCCAGTGGCTGGAATGGGGCTGTGTTTGGGATTTGTGTTGAAAGCAGTGTTAATAATACAGAAAAGATTTTCTTATTTCTGAGCAGCACGTGATAATAACTATTAATCAGTGCTAACTTGGGCTGACAGTGTGCTCATGTGAAAAACTCCTTTTACTCTTCTAAATAGTCAAGCAGGGAAATGATCATTTGTTTGTTTGGTTATCAACCAAAATGAATTTATCTTTGAAAACACAAGAGGAAAGAAATACATTCCGATTAACTTCTGTGCAGCTAATAAGAATGCAAATATTAGGGTATAGTTACACAAGAAAACCAATTATTTTTTTTCCTTGAGAGCTTGATTTATTTTGGGTACTAAACTTTATCTTGTAGTTGCATTAAGGCTGTTTGTGGCAGTTTTTTGTTCTGATTTGCAGACTCAATAGTTCATTTTGAAATAAACCACTGGATACTTCCATGATAGACAAGAAGCAGCTTGTATGTTGCTGTCCCATTCACTTCAGTCAGATCAAACCCATTAAATTGTTGGTTACGTTAATGTAAATTAGAAAAGAGCATATTCTTGTACTTTAAAATAAGCATGTCAATAAAATGATTAAATCCCAGGAAAAAAATAAATGCTGAGATGAGATGATACTATTTGATTACTGAGAAAATTAGGCAGTTGCAAATAGTATTTGTGATTTTCTAATGTACTATATATGCAGATTAATAACACATTTACAGATTGAAAGCACAGTTATTACATGGACAGAGATTGTCAAGATATAATTAATATTGAATTTTCCTTTATCTTTCTCAGACTTGTTGGTAAACCAAACGCAAAAATGTTAATGAAGTACTTTGGTTTGGTTACTCTCTTCCTGTATTTTGTATACTGTGAATATGTTTTTAAAATTTGAAATTCATCCTTCCCGCAGGCACAAACCATTTGGAATTGCTTTCAAGTCTTCCTGACTTGAAAAGGTGACACAGAGTACTTTAAATAGCACAGGCTGATTATTACCAATTAATTTGGTAAGTACATTTGAAGCATCATGAAGAAAGTGTTTTCTGGGAAAAAAATCCCTGTGGATGTCAACTATACCTTCTTAAGCCCTCAGTGGTGATGGTTGGTTCATGTTGGATGCCTGTCCTGTTAGGCTGAGTTATTGAATGGACAGAGATTTTTTTGTTGATGTCTGGATGCAAGATAATGGATTGCTGGTATTCCAGCTTATATTTTATCTTGTACCCCTTTCTTGTACTGGAAGAAGTGAGGGTGAATCAAACAGTTCACTTATGATACAAGGTACTGAAAATTTTCTATAAAATACTTCTGAAAACGCTAAGGAAAAGCACATGAATTGTGGGTTGCTGTGGATAGTTACTCTGTGACTGCCTAGCTATTTGAGCACTGGGAATTTTTAGCTCAACTAAACTGAATTAAAAATAAAATAATAATTTTCAATGACAGAGGCATATCAATATAATGCACTTGTGGTTTGACACCAGCAAGGAGAGATGGAAGTGATGCCTTGTTTATATCACAAGAAAAAAAAGAGAATCAGTATATGAACCCAAAAACTCAAGTACTTATAGAAATGTATTTCTTAAAAACATTGTAGGGTACAGAAATGCTGTCCTCTATCCTTTGGTGTTGTTTTCCTTGGGGCTGGATGCCGGCACAGCTGGAAGAAGGCACCAAGTGCAGAGCAGAGCATGGGATGCTTCCAGTCTACTTCAGACTTTCTTTTTTCTCCCCAGTATCAGTGTTTGACTTGAGAGAGTAAGGATTGGAAAGACTTGATGTTGAAAGATAAAAGCATGTTTTCATATGTACATAATCATTTACAACTTAATACTAAAAAGTGCTGTAAATATAAAAATGCTTATACACCCAAAAAAATCTTAACATATTCTTCTCCTTCCTTGAATTTTCTTTGCATTATCAAATAGCTGCATATTTTCTACTTCCTTTTGATCAATTTTGCCAAAAAAAAAATTAATATAAAGAAATCCTTTGAACTCGAAAAGATCTGACAGAGGCTTAGTCTTTCAAATACAGAATTTTTAATCTATTAATGCTAACACAAAAAGGCATCAAGGAAGACTTTCATTATAAACCCAGAAGTTTGTTTTGGTCTTTCTTTCCTTCCTGGTATTATACCAGCAAAGACTTTTTTTCTTTGACAAATGTTTTCTAAGATAATGTTACTTGTAACACCCTGCTGCCAATGCTGCCTCTTATACTTTTATAGGATGAAGGAGAGATAAGGATGTTTTAAAGCAAACAAATTTGGCCCTAGCAATTAATTCTAAATTCTGAATCTGCTCCATGACAAGTGTTTTTAAAGATGTCATTGCGGCCCATGCTTGGTGTACTCCTTTGGGTTTTGGGGGTGTTTTGGTGGAATAGTGCCTTTTTTTTGTTTATTTTTTGGTTGGGAATGACTTAGGTGATGAGATTATTCATTCTGAAATTTTCCCTGAGCTCAGATTGCACAGTAATTTCAATTTAGAACTGAAACTGCATGTATTTCTCGATAAGTACATGTTCTGAAACTTTTAAAATTTGTTAGCTTTTATGGTATGGGTGTAAAAAGTAGAGGCATTTTTCATTATTTCTCACTATTGACAGCTGGAAAAAATAACAATTTCCAGTTCTTTTTTGTTGTTGTTGTTTGTGTTTTTTTCTTTTTTTTTTTTTACATAAAATCCACATCATTTATAAAGGCAAAACAACATCCTGTGTTGGGTTTTTCTCGTTTGTCTTCTGTTTTAAGATCAAGGTTCCCTGACCTGTTAGAAGAAAATTCAGTGTTGTACTGCACAATAGCACAGCCCTGATGTGTTGCTTTTCAGTTGAGGACTTGTCATTTGCCCTTAAGAGATCCTTTCTCATGAATAAGACCTCTGGAATCTGTAAAATATCCACTGAAACTGGGTCTGTGGTGGCTGTCAGAATCCATGAATCCTGGGGACTTTCTGACACTGTTTGCCTGCGTTGCTCTGTCAGCAGGTTAAACTTGGACACACATTTGTCTTGGGCTCAGGCCTGTTGTGTTTGGGTGTGCAGAAAATACTGTAACGTAACTTTAGGGCCAGTGAGTTTTAGACAGTGATGAATTTCAGCTCAACTCCTTGGGAGCTGTGGGTTTATCCCTGGTCATGCCAGGGATGGATAATTCTCAAAAACAGGTGTAGGTATTAAACAGCATGAAAGAAACAGCCTAATAAGGTGGCATAGAGCAAGGTTTCATAGGAAACCTGGTGTCTCCAAGTCAGGTTCTTGGCACCCGAGCAGATCCTCCTTCTGTGACAGGAAAGGTGGAGAAAAGTCTCCTCCCTCTGGCAAACCTTTGGCCATACTGGAAGTTGTTGGGAGCAGGGCTGTTGAAGTTACTGGTGGGGCACAAGGTTAACTAATACTTAGAAAAGAGTATGAACTTTGGTTTTTTCCTTCCACTTCACAAAAAGCTGGTACAGACAGAGTTCACTGGGTAGGGATCGGGTTGGGTCAGGTAGGTAGGTGGAGGGGAAGATGCTGTGTGATAAAAGGAGTTTCTTTTTGGCAGATACTGTGGAGGATGTGGGGAAAAATTGGGTAAAACCAGAAATAAGAATGCTTTACAGCACTAATTTAAGTAATCTTTCATAGGTTAGGGGAATACCAATGAAAAGTGAAAAGGAATGAAACTCAACACCACATTACATCCCTGAATGTGAATTCCTATGAGTATCTGTGGAGGTGCTTGCTTCCTATTTACAAATAGCTATAAAGTCCTGGCTCCAAAAAACCACCCCAAAACCCAAAACAACAGCAACAAACTAAAACAAAAAACCCCCAGGTATTTCAATAAGAAAAAGGCTGTCACGTGGATTTATGTGCTGGAGTTATGCATTATTCATATAGCAAAAAGGCATGAAAAAGGAACATATATGATTAACTGCACACAGAACAACAACAAGCAGCTGTTAATTATTAGCAAGCTGATAATTTAGTTTAATAGGTACTTACTAGGCCCACAATGCTGTTATTTACAAAAATGGGGGTTTATAGTACACCTAGCAAATGTAACATTAGTGATACTATAACAGGACGTGTAAAACTTCAGACTTCCTTCATTCTCCAAACTGAAGTCAGATAATGCTTAAAGTCTTGGAGAGTGACTGAATGTTTAAAGCAGGTTGTTTTATAGAGATTTCTAAGGCACATGGACAGTCCAGTCCTTCTGTGTACGAAATTCAGCTGTTGCTGAACTGAAATACTGCAGTTAATCGTGGACTGTTAATCTGTTACCTGACTCTTAGAGATTACATGAACTCCTAAGAGGGTCAGTGCCAAGGCTTTGTGTGACTTAAACTTTATTTTGAGGGCTTTAGCAGCACTCAGCCACTGTCTTCAAGGGGCATTCAGATGCAATGCATAATTAAAAACAGGAGCAAAAGAATGTAAGATTTTCTCTTGTGAGTGGATTCTTCCAAACTCCTGCTTTTGAGCTTAGTTTTTAATATTTAGGCACTTATAGGACTCTCGGTCTTTTAAACTTAATTGCTTATTGATATTTCTGTGAAAAATTTAGTGTTTCATAGCCTTATAAGCTATGATTTTCTAAATTTCACCAAATACATTGCCACATTCTTACAGAAACGCAGAGTGTTTTCCCAAAGTTTCAAGTCAGTGTTGCTCTTCTACAGCCTGGATTTCATAAAGAGTCTTGAAAGTAAATAAACACAGCACAAGTAATATTAATGTGAATATCTTAATGTACTGTCAAGGAATAGCTTCATATTTTGCAAACACCTTTTAATATTCTTCCCATTCCCACAACCCCCTGCCATCCCTTCCCCTGCTAAAAAACAAAGCTTCAGGCATAAATTATTTTCCTCTTCATTAGAGCTAGATTTGAAGAAACAAATCAGCAAAAGAGAACCAGATCGAAAGGTGGATACATCTGAAAATTAACAGGGGCACCTCTCTTCTGCACCTGTAGCCCTCTAAAAGCACAAACCTATTTTTGCTTAAGCTTTGCCTTTTAGCACTATAGTTACTAACACAAAAGTGAAACAAAACAGGTCAATAGACCGATTGTTACTAGCCAGATTTTTTCTGCATTTTCATATACCTAACATTTGCTGGTAACAAAACAAAAACAAAATCAGTTGAAGCATGATTATGCAAAGTCCCATAAAATGTGTAGCAGTCACTTTCCCTGCTCGGGTAGGAGGATTATTTGTTCTATTAAACTACGCTTTAGTTCTGGAGATAAGACTTTAAAATTTCTTTTACGTTTCAGTTTTGTGTTCTTCCAATGCTCTGCTTGTTATCCTGACTAATTATTTTGTTATAAACCTAATTTTTGTTGAAGCTTCAAAGTGCTTCATGGCTTGGAAGGCATTGCAAAGAGCAGTTCCCCCAGAGACAATGTTAATACTACATACTCAGTGTGAGAAGCATTAGAATGAAACCAGAAATTTAAAAAGTCTGAAGATCTCCACTCCACAAGAATCCAAGGATCAATGGCAGTCATTGATCAGATTCATGGGTATTGACCCAATCCCTGGATATTTTAGTGCTGTTTTATGACAGCCATATGTCTCTACAAATGTTCACAGTTTAACATGATTATTTTCAATTTAGTATTTATCTTGCTTGTGAATGTCAGAGGATGAAATAATTTTAGAGGAAATAGGAAGCAGAGTAAAAAATAGATGAATGGGGGAAAAAACATATAAAAATGTTTTGGTCTCCTAAGATCAAAAAAACCCCATTTTTTGGTAGCTTCATTAGAGATTATAAAAGTGTCCTGGAAGAACACTGAGGAAAGAAAGGTATCTGAGAGATTTGAGCTTGCAGTGATGGCAGTGAATAACTATTTCTCTTCATGCCAATGGTAAATGCAGATACATTATTTGTTTCAGAATGCTGCAACATTTGGTTTTCTGCTCAATAAGGTACTTAGCAGACATAAAATTCAATCCTCAGGAACTGTGAGGTTGTTTACTTAAATAACTTATTTCTAAATGAGGTGTTTATGGTCTCTATGATTAAAACAAGAGATGGGACAGCATTAGTGTCGTGACCTAATATAACCTTTCTCGTAGTATGTGATGAGTAAATCAGTCTGGTGTCTGTCACACACTGCAGTTAGAAATAAAGTGGAAAATTATACCAGTGACATGAAGAGAACGTATTAGTGAAAATGCTGAGGAGAATAATACTGACATTAACTCGACTCTGGTGTCACAGGGAAACTTGGGTGCCTTTCAAGCATTGTCCAGTGTCACATATGGGTGACATTTGTCTTCACTCCCCATGGCATTGTTTGAAATGAAGTGCCAGAGGTGTTGAATCAGAATGGCTGGATTTGTATAACCACTCTGGCTTTACAAAGAGTGTTAATTTCCAGAATAAAACTCAGATTCTTAAATACAGGGTATTTTTCTTTGAATGTGTCTAAAACTGAACTTCATGGGCCATTTCTGATGGTGAAAGAGGAGTTTTCTCTCCATGCGCTTTCAGTAATTAACAAGAGTGACAGCTGATAATCTTAATAGTAGATCTTTGCTGCACTTCATGCACTTTGCCCTGGGAGTCTGAAGGGGACAACAATTGATTTCACAGGCAGTTAGGTAACTGCTGTTTCCTAGGTTAAGGGGATTTATTCAGTGTACATGAAAGGATAAATGATTTCTCTTAGGAATGAGCAGGTTTTTAATAGTTTGAGGACTGAAGGTATTAGTGGTTCTGGTTAATTCCCAGCTGAGGAGTATGTTCCAGTCACTGCCTAAATATATTGCTTTCTGCTTAATTTTTCACTTCACATTTTAGACTTTACACTTCTAATCTTGAAGATCTTTCATGACCTTAGTCCTGCTGAGCTAAACTTTCATTTCCTCCACATGTCATACCGTGCCATGTATTTAATAGATTGTCATTTATTAATCATCTCCAAATGCAAATTGAAGATGTCAGGTGCTGGAGCCCCTGTCATCTATTCCCTAGGGCTTGAAATTCTCTGCCCAGGGAATTGGATCAGCAGTTCTGTGGAGCTGAAAAACCAGATGAGCACACAACCAGTGTCAGGTGTTTCAGGCAGCTTGGCAGAACTGTGAAGTCTCTTCCTCTGTTGCTGGTTTGGTTTTTTTTTCCTTCCCCTCTTTATACAATGCCTTGTGATTCTCATCATGAAAGGTACTTTCTAAATGTATGTGGAATAGCTAAATACAGAACCAATTTGTAAAACATCTTGATAATATTTTAAACCTGAATTAGGTTATTACCTTGATTGCATTAGACTAATGTGCCAGCTCATTAGGAAGCTGGCATACATAAAGCAAGCATATTATGGTAAAGAACGAATGAGATTTTACTCACATCTTTTAGAAAGACATCATGTGCAAGAAGAAGAAAGAATACAGTCAGAATCAAAGCGTGCAGTTATTGTAAAATAGTTCTCCTCTGTAATTCAATTTCTGAAGTATAGATTGAAAAAAAAAATCATTCTTATTCAATAAAATATCTCCAAAGCCTTCCTTTTCTCTTTTGCTCTTCTAACGTGCCTCTTAAAAAAAGGAAACAAAATTTGGTGTTTTTATTACTATGACCAAGATACCCAGCAGCATGACTTTACTGATCTCAAGTGTCAAGTTTCCTTGTGAAATAGCAGATGTAACGGGTGACAAGATGATTGGGAATTTTAAAAGAATAATGGAGAATCCTGGAGAAAGCAGCAGTGGGTTCCTTTTGAAGTACCCAAGTGAAAAAAAAAATCTAATTTTTCTTCATACTATTTTAAAAGTGGCTCTTTTGTGGACATTATTTGTATGAGGTCTAGAATGAAGTGAAAAGAAGTAGAGGACGGCTGACAAAGAGACAATAGATATTCCTAAATATGTCCTTAAGTGATTGTATTTTGTAGTCTTCAGTCCTATCCTAACTTTCTTTGGACTGTAATATTCTCTTAGTGCCATGAGGCTGTTCTACTGTAGTCCCATTTGACAGAAGAGAAAGCAGTTTAATTCTTCTCCAGGTAACTTCATAAAGAAAAGGTTGATGGTACCTGCCCATGCAGCACACAGAGGGTTTGTACCGGAGTTGAACAAGTAAATGGGAAAGAGCTGTTTTTTGTCTACCTTCTTTTCCTTTTGGCTGCTGCTAAGGGAGGAGAAGGGCTGAAGTGTGTTATAACGGATTTGATGCTATAGCAGGAAATGTCAGGTTTCACGTTTTTGTTCTTTTCAAAATTTATCTTCTCATGCAACAGAAAAGAGTGGAAGAATCATGGTTTGAAAACATTAGGAATGGCATGAAAATGGCACATGGTGGTGATGTCCCCAGTAGCAGTGCCCATCTGCCCAGTGTTTCATTAATCCATGAGTATTCCTGTTACGCCTTCATTAGAGCAAGGTGTAGTTTATGTAACAGAGAATTCAGATTGTTTGCATATGGCTTTTTGATGAAAGTATCTTCACTTCTACAGTGCAGATCTACATAGCCTCACCTACCCTTAGCTGATGTGATGTTGCTCCATCAATGTTGAACATGTGGGTCAGGTCTGATGAATGGAGAAATGTGAGAAAATAAGTTCATTTCTGTCAACGCCGTTCATTTCTGCCAATGTTGTTCTTGCACAGGGTGGTATTGCTGGTAGGAGAGGTACAACCTAATGAGTTTAATACTGCATTGCTAAGTATTTAATCATGTCATGCTCTGCTGCTCATCCTTAGTTAATATATGTCACAGACTAATGAAAGTGTCAAGGTTAAAAATATAGCAGGAGTACATCATGCAGAATGATTTCTAGGTCTGGAAATAAGTTCATTTTCTTTTCTGTAATTTTTTTCTCATCTGCTTCCACCCTCACCTCCCTTCATCCCCCACCTTTTTAATGTTTTGAGCAAAGTGTTTGTGGAGCTTCTTTCTCCCCCTTATATAAGGTTTTGTAACTCCTGTTTTATTAGACAAGAGAAAATCAGGGATTTCTCCAAAGGATTTCCCACTGGGCTGCACCACTTGGTCCTCATTTGGTGAAAGACAGAAAGCTGTAACTGTTCTCCACATAACTTTGTCAGGAAACCCCTGATAATTCTAGGCATCCTTGTAGAAATATTATTAGGAGGGGTGGTTGAACCGAACAAAAGCAAATATAACTCATATGTAACAAAAATAAGGACCTGAAGAAAGAGGTATTTTTAACTCCTCCAAGCTTTGGAATTGATATTGTTCAGTATCCTCACCAGACTGAACAGGACCTGGGTAACCCAAGGGCTGATAGCTGTGAGAAAGGTAGGTTGAAAAGGAGTTAAGTTTTATGTTATTTTTTAAATTTTAGGTTATGCTACTTAAACTAGAGTCTTAAAAAAAAAAAAAAACAACAAACCAAAAAAACCCAAACCCATGAAAAGTTATTTCTTTTCTCATTTTTCAAATTCACTGCTAATCTTGAATTGTCATTATCACAATAATTTGATTTTTTTTTTTTGGTGGGCTTAATTTCAAGTATTTCTGGTATGCTGAAGAAAGTAATTATTTAAGATAATCTTTGCTTCTGTGTTCCTGTGTTTGTAGTGTTTTGCTACATTTTTTTAAGATCTATTGAATGTGAGTGTAGCAGTAAGGACACTATGAAATATGAAAGGCCTGGATGCTGTCAAGATCCTTATCAAGTCTTTAAATTTTCTGATGTAGTGGTGGATTCTCCATGACTTCTTTATTTCCACCCTGACATTAAATGAAGGAAAAACAATTACTGTCAGTGTACAAGTCCTCCCTATCCTGTGTCACATCAAAGAGCTCTCTTGTTTAAATAAAATTATCTCCTACTTACAGTTCTGTATTTCCCATGCCACAATTTCTACCTGTTCATTAATTTTTTTTCCATTATTTTTCTTCCAAATGACTTAAATGTATGGCTGGTAAATGTTTCATTGCTAAGCTGGGGAATTCACTACTTGGATTCTGGTACGGAGTGTTAAAATCCTGTAATTTCTACAATATGATTTTTGAGTGATTTGAGACTTTAGACATTCTTAAATTGACTAAAGTCAGGTCTTTACTGTAGAAACAAGCTACAAGAAAGGTAGCTTTGTCACAGGAAAATAACTTGGAGGTTTTTTGGTGCTCACAAATGTGGGATCTGGGTAAGGATCATCATCATTACCCAAACCTTTGCTTTATTTGAGGGGAATCTTGTGTCAGATGACCAGTTCATGTCTTACAAGTCACTGGGGATTGCAGGGCTCCTTCCTTGCAGTTCAGGTAGTCTTTGGGAAGGGTTGAAGGCTTTTGTGAGCGATGCCCTGACCATTGCTGCACCAAGCTGTGAGGGCACTGAGTATGGAACCTTTAGTTACATAAAGGTGGCATTTTCAGGAGGAATTTGAGGTCCAGATATCACTTGCGTGTTTCTTACTAGGTCCATGCTGGAGCTTTGGAGCGTGTCAGTCTCCAGGAGCATCAGCCAAGCACACTCCCTGTGAAGAACAGGGATATTTCCGTGATGTTTCTTTCACTCCCTGTATTTCAGAGCAGAATTTGGAATACAGCAAAATCTGAAGACATACAAAAATGACAACACTGTCAGGAAAACAAAACTGGCAGTGCACAGTGCAGCACAGCAGGAGGAATGTACAAAATATTTTCCTTGTGTTCCTGTAGTTTTTATGTTTTCTATTGACTAAAACAGGACAAAAACAACACTCCCTGTGAAGAACAGGGATTCTGTTCCCTCACCTTTCCAAGGCATCCTCTGAAACTCAAGAACTAGAGATCCTTGGTACTACATACATGACCTTTTGTGTCAAATTTAATTATACAAAGAAAGGTCAATCTTTAATTAAGGATGTTACTCCTTATCACAATTTGTATAAAAATCAGACCTCATGGTGCAATTATACTTCTTTGGTTCATTCTGTATATGATACTCCCTTTCAATTACCACGTGGAATATTTTTCATTTGTGGAGATAGAATTTGGCCAGCTATCCCAGCACACATCACTGGTGGACCATGTAGCGTGAGAAAACTTACTTTGCTGACACCCAGTGCAAAAATGCTTGCTCTTATAAGACACAAAAGTAGAAAATCTCTTTTTCAGTATAAGCCAAATTGTAATGATAATTTTGTACCCTGGGGTCTTGCAAAAAGGCTCCCAGCAGCTCTTCTTTTACCACTACTGGGTACAGGAGTAGCACTGAAACAATTAGACCGACTAGGGTGTTGGCTGAGTAAGGAATTCAATGCTACGTCCCTTGCATTAAGTGATATGTTAACAGATACCAAAGATATCAGACATGCAACTTTGCAAAACAGGGCTGCAATTGATTTCCTCCTATTAGCACATGGACATGGGTGTGAAGAACAGGGAGTCTTGTTTTTGTCCTGTTTTAGTCAATGGAAAATGTAAAACTACAGGAACACGAGGGAAATATTTTGTACATTCCTCCTGCTGTGCTGCACTGTGCACTGCCAGTTTTGTTTTCCTGACAGTGTTGTCATTTTTGTATGTCTTCAGATTTTGCTGTATTCCAAATCCTGCTCTGAAATACAGGGAATGAAAGAAATATCAGTTATCCCTAGGGAAAAGAAATTAATTGAGGATGGGAATGTGACTTGTGAGTTGTGGTTACATGATCTTTACAATGTGTGCATCACCCCAGCACATGATGGTGCAGCTTTGGTATTTTGGTACTTTTTTGGTAATTGAAACTCTAGACTTGCATTTAATTTCTTGTGAAACAAGAGTGTGTGACAAAAACCAGTGCTGCCAAGCAAAGATTAATCATGTGTAAACGTTTCAAACACTGGGAAGGATAACTAGGTGCATATGTTCCTGATTTCAATCTGGAATGATTTCCCCCCTGTACAATTAGCTGAACCAAAAAAAAAGAAGAGAAGTTGATAATGGAGGTGCCAGCTCACTGAAATGTGGAGCTCCAGTTGCAGTCTCTATAAACAGCAAGTGAAGTGTGAAGGATGAGTTGGAACCCCAACAGACACTGATTATGAAGAGGTGTCAGAAATGAAGCACTGGGTGAAAGGGTTGAGAAAGATTCATCTGAAGTGTTTTTGTTGCTCTGCTATGGTTTTTAGAACAACTTAGCAGGTGTGCCTGTCATATTCTGGATTTTTCTCTCCAGTCTCTCAGAATGTGAGACTGATTTCATGTGTCTGTGTTCTCCTCTTGCTTTCCCATGCTGTTCCCGTGCAAGAGGGCTGCCATGTGGGCATTGTTATCCTCATAGAATCAGCACCAAAAAGAAGCAGCAGTGCCTTAGCAGGCAGAGTGGGAGCGACTTGTGTCCTGCTAGGAGGTGACAGGGATCAGTGCAAAGCCCAGACAATCTGGGGAGTTTTATGTAAGGCTGGCATTGTGCTGGAACACATGCACACAGGAAAGGGGATGTTCTTTGGAACACTGATTTATTTTAGCAAGTTAAATATCACCTCTCATCTTTTTCTGCAGTTTTTGGGGAACAAAAGCTTTTTGTAGGTGTGATGTGAGAAAATGTGTGTAAATGTAAGGTCTGGTCTGAATAAATAGTTTGGTGAATAAATGTTAAAAATGCTGTTCTAAATACTGAATTACATAGAACAAGAGAGTTTGGGATTCTTATTTTTTAAAAAGGGTAATGAAATTTGATAGCTGTATATTAAGATATTCTTTCTACTTCATGTGCTAAAATGTGTGAATTTTGTGCCTTCTGTAATGCAAGAAAGCCAGAGGTACTTGGTATGTGTCTTTTGAAATGAAAATGAGCAACATTACTTTGAATGGTAGGAGGGATTTTAGATTTAGATTTTTATATATATGTTTTATTCTTTTGTTCTTCTTTTCTGGTATCTCTAGTATTATAATGTCATCAGATAAACTGTTTTCTGCATCTAATGGTAAGACAGTCCGTAACAGAGCTGTGATCAATGGTTTCCAAATGTGTTACTTATGAAATTTTAAAATTTAAGATGCCTGTTATGAAGGTTCCTTAAGATTCATTTGGCTTTAATTGCTCATTTCACTATCTTTCTGCTTGACCAGTCATTGTTTGCACCTGAAAAAGGAGCTTCTCTTTTATTTTTTCCCTTCCCTTCTCCACGGAATAAGGCTAACTTGCAGCTTTCTAGAAAATTGACGTTGTTTGGTTTTGGGGTGTTGAGCTCGAAGGCCTGGAAGTTGCTCTGAGCACAAAGAAAAATCTCTCTCTCTTGTGGACATCCCTGTCTTCAGGGACATCCTCTAAGATCCCAGTTTGCTGCTGCAGAGTCAGATACCCTGTGTGACATGGGCAGAGGTTGCATGTATTCTTAACACTGACAATGAGAGCAAGAAATAGAGAAGGAGTCTGCTGGATTTTTTCAGCCTGACAATTTATATTCTCTGACATAAAAGGTGTTTGATACTAAGAGGTGGCTCTAAAACTTAAGGGAAAGATCTAAGCTTTCTCACCTCGAGAGCAGTGTCTGTGCAGATTTTGAAGAGGAAGTAGCTGTTTATGTCTGTATTATTCAAATCAATAAAAATGTCACTTCTGTGGTTGTTACCTTCTGTGAAGAAAAGCTCTTTTCCCCAGACTGCAGTGTAAATTAGTTACTTTGTTAGCTTCCTTTTCCCTACCGGAAAAGAACATTAAAAAAAAAAGCAAAAGACAGAACATGAGGAAAAAATGAGTAATTCTGGTTGAATTAAAAATTATTCCCCAATTTTTGAAGCAAGATGTATATCTAGGTATTATGTATCTAAGGTATTATTTCTAAGTTAACTGAAATTCTTGCTCTTTGCTTTAATTTTTACTTCGCTTGCTGCCCAGCTCCAATTTGGTTTTGCAGTAGCTGCGAAAAGACTCTACAGAAGTTTTCCCTTAAATCTGAGCTGAAAGTTAAATAAAATTTATGTTGGAGGGGGCAAGACCTATTGTGTATTCCAGAAACAATCTGGTCAGTAAGAAGAGGTGTATGTATTTGAAGGAATCACAGGGCCTGAGATCAATTTCAGAAACTTTCTCTGTAAACTTTCAAGACTCTCAAGCTTTATGTCATAGCCCTTATCTTTAGGTGATTTTTACCTGCTTTCTCTGTGTTTGTGTTAAAGCTCCTTAAGGTGAAGTTTGTCTTCTGCTGTGTCCATGGAGAGCCCAGCACTCAGTTGTTTCCCCTGCACATTGCCTACAGTTTCTGGAACAGTTACAAGTCTATGGGGTCTTTTGATCCACTTCAGAGAGTTTCAGAACTGCCCACAAACCACTGGGACTGCAGAAAGATCTTGGAAAAGAAAACCCTCGAGGGAGTGCAGCATTTTAACTTGTGAGCAGTTTGGCTTTTCAGTTCTTAGTGTTCTTTTTTATAACTGAAGTTCGTGAACCGAGAAATATATTTTAATCACATTTCTTCGTACTTTGTTAAAACCCCCTGTTAAGTCTATTTGCATTTCTGAGTAAGTCATAGAAGGATTAGATGCTATTTTCTTACTGCGCCTTAACTCTGCATTGTGTGTTTGAAGTAGGAGTGTGACAAATGCTGTCTATTGAAAGTTCCTATGAAAAGAAATTACTGTTTTTTTTTTTTTTAAAAAACCCTTTTCTTTCTGCATGCTCGGGAGATCTCCTACTCCTTTATAACAGTCAATTGTATTTATATCTGTAAATGGCAACAGCTGTGTCATCCTATTACAATCCTGCCTGAGAAACTGTGTCTCCACCAAGGTAAGGTTCGTGGTGTTTGAGAAAATGTCAGCTATAGAAAATGTTTCTGTAGGCAAATGTCAGTGAGATATTAAAATGGTCTTGGTGGACAGAACAAGAGCATAATGTTTGCCAGTTTCTAAAGTCACACTGAACTCGAAAAAGTATTGCATTTCTTTTTCTTCATTCTCACCTCAAAGTTGCTTATTGTCAGTGAATTTTAGTTCCTTTTTGTAGAGATGGATGTATTTTTCCTGTAAAAACACACAGTTGAGTAGCTGGTAGTAGCTGGTAGTTCCTTTTCATATAAGGACTCTGTCACTGACCAAACTGTTACCTCATTTTAAGGTTTTTCCTTTTTGAAATATTGAAAGGATTGTTTATTCCATGTGTGGCTTGCTGAACCTGTGATTTTAGCCAAGTGCAGGAAATTTAAATCACACGAAGTTACCACAGTACTAAATAAGGACCAACAATGATTTTGTCCCCCCTAATTCCTGTCTTCTTATGGGGAACAGTTAAATTTCCTCAATCATTAACTAATTAATGGATATAATAGCTAAATATTCAGCCTTTAAAGGTTCTAGGGTGACGCATGTGGTTTATTAATCTACCTTTTGGTCAGATTGATCACTGCTACAACATGACTGTGGTAGGGTTTTGAGGTTCAGTTCAATTTTAACAGAAAAATATTAATTTTTTTCTGGTTTTTCTCTCTCCATCCTTAGCCTTCCTTTATTGTGGTTTCACAGCAATGAGTGCTTTGACTCAGTTTTTGGAAAAATGCTGTTATTCTCCTGTTGAGTTTTTTGGTTTGTTCCGCACGCCATCCCGCTGCAATCCCTTAGGTCAAACTGAAGGAGAAAAAGGCAGCAGCATTTGTTCCTTTGGGCCATCCTAGCCTCTTGCAACTCCAGATAGAGGTGTAAATGTAGGCTGAGATGAAGTGGCTGATTTTCAAGTTAATAGGAATCTTCAATGAGTTAGTTTAATTTAGTGCAAACTTCAAGGTTTAGATTTCCTTCTAGATATACCTCAAGGGGAAAAAGATTTTCAAAACCACTGACTCTGATGCTCCTTACTTGATTTAGCTGAAAAAAAGAGAGATATTTTAGATATTTTTTGTGCATCTTCAAAGCGTGGTTATTAAGTTGGAGTCTTTTGTAATAAGCTCAGTTCTGAAATAGCCCAGCCACCACAAGCTGAATGTGCCACTTAAGGCAGCTCATCAAGCAGTTGTCTTTCTTATTTCCTTATTTTTTCTGTTTGTTTCATCATAACCTGCACTGAATGGACCATGTGCTTCAGATGTCTTTTAGAAGCCTGTAAAGGTCAGGGGACAACTTCTGTTGGCCACTTTGATCTCTTGAAGACTTTTTCAGCTCCTTTGGAACTCTGAGGAAGGTTCAGATCTTCAGACAACCTCCAGATGGAAGTGCTACATTTGCACTATTGTCACATTTTGTCTGACTTCTTGGCCTGGGACTCAGTTTTTCTGCAGGTTGTGGTCATCTGTGCAACTTCTTGTTTTTATCTTGTAGAGTGAAGGGAAGGGTACAGGTATTCGCTTACTCTCTCCCACATTGTTTTGTGATGTCTGATTTTTTTCCTAATTAATGTATTTTTGTGTGTGTGCCTTAATATCAAGCTTTCAGTGAGGATTTTGAGGATTTTAGTGTACCTGAGTTGTGTTTGGGTTGATGTTCTCAGGTAAATAATTACAAGGAGCAGATCTCAGTGAGTTGGAGGCGGAATTCTAGACCTGGGTACTTCAGTAGGTTGTCAATACCTCAAGCCTAAAGATTTTTTAGGTTTTTTTGGTCTGAATTTATCTAAGCTTAGTAATGTAATTGTAAATATATTGCATAAATTATTTAAGGAAAAATTTAACATTTAGTGGAACTTGCTTAGGAAACTGAGCAAGAAAGGCATAACTGAAACTGGAACTTGGTCTCTCCACCACCTGTCTGCTATAATGCATCTCTATTAAAAGAAACAATTTTCATATTTTAATTGCTAAATATCCATGTTAATGGTGGTAATAACACAATTTAAATGGCTTTGAAAGAAAATGAGCGTCTATCCAGCAGAGTTCCACCATTACCTCAAGCAAAGGAAACAAAAAAACATAAATCAAACCCCACGCATTGAGCTTCAAAATAAATCTTGTGTGAATATTGCTTTTAATGATTGGGTAAGAGATTTGTTAATCATGAAATTTTATATCACCCCTGCATTTTTAAAAAAATAATAATAAAATAACACAGAAAGATAGAATCACTGTTGTAAAACCAGGTATCAGACTTCTGCAGATTTTCTCAAAGATTCACTCTCAGAATCTGTTCTCTGCCATCCAGGGTGTCTCTGATTTAGACAAAACCCTTTATCTAATGTTATAAAACTACTGGGCTATGATAATGTGGTGCAAAATCCAGGGCATGCAAGCTCTGGAGTCACTTAATAGAAACCAGGACTCTTTCAAAAGTCATTATTAAGAAATAGATATATTTGATCTGCTGGCCTCTGGTTTACTCACTACTAGGTTTGGCCTGAATAAAGCTGGTGCACTCTCAATGTATTCTCAATATCTCTTGAGCTGTGCAGGTTTAACATGATCATGCATATCTGGCACTTTAATTCTCATTTTAATATGCACTAGTTAACGTGAGTGATAATGAACCTTCCTGTAGGTATGGATTGTGTTGTATCATCTGTTTCTTTAGAAAATAGAGGTGATTGAGGGTTACAGGATGGGCTTGCAGCAGTCTGGGCTCAGCAGTGCTCACACTGCAGCACACCTACGTGTCTGTGACAAAACCTGAATGTGCAAAGGGGAAATTGCTTTTTTGAGATGATTGTGCACAGAGTCCAGCACTTGGATTCCATATATGCTGTCAATCAACACCTGTATGCCCTAAAATGGTACATCTGTAATATGGCATACATTTAATAAATGGGTGCATAAATCATTTTATTTAAATAATGAAGTGGTGACGAAAAATAATATTATGCCTTTTAACATAAGTTGCAAGCTATCTAGTGCCCAGTGATAGAAATATTTTCAGATAAATCAGCAAAAATATTTTCTGCTCTTGTCACTCCTTTCCATGCTGTTTTCATATGTATTTATTATTTTAAATACAAGCCACCCCCCCCAACTGCATAATCATTGATTGATGTTTTAAATTTTATTTCAATTGGAAAATGTCAAATCAGGCTCACCTTACTCAAAATGCTGCTTTTTTACACATCATTGTCTCAAATACGCTGCATAAAACCTTTCTATAGCAGCTTCTTTTGTAGTGTATTCTGGGCCCTGATTCTCCTGTAATGTGAGTAATATTTAGTTGCAGGGCAAGTTTCTTTTTTCAAATCCAAGAAATCCAAGCTAATCCAAGAAAATTGTCAGAATTAATTTTGAATTGCAATGCTAAACATCTTTAAAGCTTTCGTACATGATCTAAGACATTTTAAAAAGAGCAAAACACTTAAGTAATTTCTATTTTAAAAGGTGGCAATAAACCAAGGTACCATTATTCAGAGATTTTATTATATTGGAGAATAGCTGAGAACACATTTTCTGGTGGAAAAGATTTTCTTTTTAAAATTCTAGTAGCTGAAACATTGAACTGATGGGAATAAATAGCTTATTTGTCTCCAGTGTCCAAATGAACTGTGTGGAAAATCTATTTTGACTAAAAAAAGAACAGATGGTAAATAATGTGATTGCATTAAGGTGACTGCGATAGTAGTCACCACAAAAAAGTGAGCAGTGTGCTGCATTTTTCTGGGCTCTTTGTGCCATAGTCTGGGGAGAAGAAATACCCCATGGGGATGAGAGTGAGTCCCTTAGCATTGCTCTTATTACCTTCCCAAAAACTGGGCTTATTGTAAAGGAGAGAGTGCAATAAGTCGTAACAGGTGATGATTATTTAAGGCAAACATCACCCTTGTAGTTTCCTTTGGAAATCCTTAATAAATATTTAAAATGAAAATGTTACTGAGTTACACAAATGCAAGAGGTCTATTATCCTAATTCTAAACTGACTTTTTAAAGACTATTTTGTACCTTGCTGGCAGCATTTGGCACAATTTTAAGCTACCTTTAACAGTCTGCTGCTTGGTTCTGGGTCCTGCCCCATTTTGAAGGCAGACATTCATACGTTTGCAAAGGACTTGGATAGAACACAGAACAAAGTGTTTTGATATAGCACAAACAGTTTTTTTTTTTCTCCAATCTCCCCTTGGAAGGACAAAAAAGGGAAAATTAAAGCTGAGATCAATTTTCATAGGTTTGTTTCCTGTTGAGTGTAAAAACCAAAAGGGAGTAAGGTGTCCTTTGAATCCTTTACAGGGATCCCTAACCCCAGCTGCAGGAACAAGACATGAATGAAGCAGAATTTTTCTGGTTCTTGAGGTAACTGTGGTGAATCCTGGTGACTTCAGGATTTAAATTTAAGTACCAGGCAGAACCAGATCCTAAAGACCTGAGCTTTATTTCTTAGAGGCTGTTGAAGGCTTGATTGAACAATGACTGAGTAAAATCAGAGACTGACCCTGACATTTCCTGATGAAGTTTTTCAGTCAGCTCGGACTTCTCTGTTTGTGTGCAGATGTAGTGATGTGGGACAAAATTGTCCTGTGAGTTTGTCAGGAGCATGGAGGAGTCATCATAGTGGTTTTTGCCAGTGCCTTGCTTGGCACTGATTTTGAAATGGTGCTGGAGATGTACCCAGGCACCACCCAACAACTGCAATTCTGGCAGTATAAGAATAGGAATGTTTTTAATATGTGTTTTGCCGTGTTTGTTTTCTCTCTCCATTTGGATTTATACAATTTTCAGGTGTGTCTGGTTTTTGGTTGCTTCTGGAGTGCTTTGTGGGAGGGAAGAAGGCAAAAGGCAATTTCCTTATTCTTTGCTTTTAAAAACATGTAAGTGATGTGCTGTGAAATATTTTGCATTATGTTTGCTCCATTACATCTTGTCTTTCTATGGTAGGAGAGATGCTATAAAAATATGCTAATGGAAATTTTATTAATTTGATATTGGACGTATCTGGAAGAAAATTCACTACCTTGCAGTCAGAATTTTTTTTTTTAATACTTGAAGACTGCTGATGTGGAACAAGAATAATTTGGTTTTTTGTTTTTTTGAGACAAATGGTATGTCTACATCTTTTATGAGTGGGGAAATAGAATAAGGCTTTAGACTTTAATTACAGTCTGGTACTGAAAGTTATCTGGAAAGGGATGTAGAAGTATTTTGGATAAAACTTTCTAGCCTCTGAAGTTCTCTATCTCATTTTGTGCAGTTTCTCACCCTCCTTGATAGCCTAAGATATTTGGAGTTTTCTCTGACTCAGAGACTGTTACTGGGTATTGCCCAGCAGCGCTTCCTGCAAAGTCCTCTTTGTTTGCCTTGAAGTTTGATCACCCTCATCCTTGGCACGAGCAGATCGAGTGTTGCCCTCATAGCA
Organism: Machaerirhynchus nigripectus; assembly: GCA_013397975.1. Lineage (NCBI taxonomy): Eukaryota > Metazoa > Chordata > Aves > Passeriformes > Dicruridae > Machaerirhynchus > Machaerirhynchus nigripectus. Next base: position 303,519 of record VZRQ01008070.1, on the reverse strand, counting down.
GGAGGCCCTTGGTGCCAGCACAGTGTAGCTTTCCTGTCCTTCCTCCATCTGATGATTAAGCTGTGATTTTGGGAATTCTGACGCCCCACTGCACATTGCTGGCAGGGACAGGCGCACAGCTGGGTGCTTCCAGCAAGCCACTGATGCCTGCTCATCCAGATTCTTACTCCATTTAATGGATGTGTGCACCCTTTTCTGTTGAGAGCTTATGGATTTATATCCGGTCGGAAAGAAGCTGAAATCCAAACCCCAAATCTAGGTGCCTTCTGCTAGAGTAAGTATTGCTTTGATATGCACAAAATCAAAGGCTGAGACTCCTGAAATGGATCAAACTTGTTGTTAGGCACCTTAGTCTTGGAATTGTTTTTGATTTAGACCAGAAATACCAGATGCAGCAGGCAATTAACTCTGTAGCAGAGCCGCGGACTTTATTACTGTGACCCAGATGAGATCTGCTCTGGTACCAATCTGTATTCTGCAAGCTTAATGTGAATAAGTGCTTTCAATTCCAGAACAGACAAGAGAAATAACAAGGACTTATGAGTGTAAATATGTTGTTGGGCTGTGGACCACAATAAACCGATAAATCTAGAGTGTCCTTTCACTCAAATGTGATTAGGTAAATTAGTGAATAATATGCTAGATTAATTCTCAGAATCATTTAGTTCTCTATGAATGTATCCTTGGTCTGTTAAATAACATTTAAGTTTTTTCAATTCTCATTTTATTGTTTTTTGTGTCTATCAAAATGGTAACACTATCTTTGTAGGTATTTTAAAAAATACATTTATATCTGTTTGTGAAGAGTACTGTTGAAATTTGTCTTTTATGTATTATGTATAATAACTTTATGATTATTGTTACACAGGCATAAAAGCCAAACAGAATGACATGCATGGTTTATGTGATTCTTGACTCGTGAAAAAGACAAATGCTGTCAGGGGTACACTTGGTGCCTAACTTCGTTATTTTGAGTAACTTCATGAGTGATTCCAAGGGAAATAATCTTCAGTCTTTAAGAGAGTAATGTATTTTGCCTTTCTTTCATAGAATCATAGAATGGCCTTGGTTGGAAGAGATCTTAAAGCTCATCCTGTTCCACCCCCTGCCATGGACAGGGACACCTTCCACCATCCCAGATGGCTCAGAGCTCCATCCAGCCTGGCCTTGGACATTGCCACGGATAGGGCAGCCACAGCGTCTCTGGACAACCTGTGCCAGGGCCTCCCCACCCTCACTGGGAGGAATTTCTTCATAATATCTAATCTAAAGCTACCTTCTTTCAGTTTAAAGCCAGTTTAAAGTTGTGCTTCTTTGCATCTGCTTGGGTAAGAAAGTTAAGCAGTTAGGCTCCACTGAGAAAATTACATAGTGTATAGTTATTTCTTGGAAGACCTTGACTGCACTTTTTTCTTCTTTCAGTTCATTATCATAATACTGTCTAATTTTCATAAAGTTCTTCAGGGCAAGTACTTTTCTTAAAGGCAATTTTTGTAACTTGAAGGTACCTGTTATTTAAATCGACGGTGCTCACTGAGTAGATATTTTCTGTCAGAAAATACTATAAAAGGTTCTTTTTAGAAAGAAGATCACAGAGAAATGTACAAAGTAGCTGCTTTAAAAAAAAGGGCAAGCCTGATACATTTTTTTTACTTTTGTTTGCCTTTTCATTATAAAAAAAATCAGTAGCATTTAGTTTCAAGTAAGGCCTTCAATTAGTATTTAACTGACTATAAGTATCTAATTATATTGCAATTAATTCTTTATCTCAATCACTTAATTTAAAGTGGAACTGAATAACCTTGGGTTTGGGTAAGTTTGAGATAAGTAATCAGAGTAAAAGTCTGATAGCAATTAAAATCAAGATAGACACACCACCCTGTAGGTGTGGACTTCGAGAGCTGTGTAGTGGCTCAGAATTTCACCATGGACACTGGAGTGGGTAAATACACTAAACTTAATTCTTTATGTAAACCTGGTGTTTGGGTGCTCTCAATATGGCTCAGACTCATTATAATATCTGTTATCACAGAAAATCACATTAAAACCCTCGAAGTAATCAGCAGATTAGATGTGAAAAAATGGAATCATCCGATGTTTTCATGTAGGCTCTGTGTTAGCTTGGAAGAGTTTTATTTACTTTGCCATTTCCTCTGCCCCCAAACAGTAGCAGAAGCTTCCTCGAGTTGAAGTGAAAACAAAATCAAGTCCATGGGGCTCCAAATACAGGTCCTAAGCAGAGAATTCATTCAGACATAACTTGAGAGACCTCCCTTGTGCCTGTAGGCTCTGGAGGAGCTGCCCTTGGTACCTTTCCTCTGGAAGTGAAGTTTTCCTGCTTTCCCATCAGACACGGGGTTAAATCCCAGGGGCAGGCAGCATTCACAGAGTGCAGTAGCTGCTGTGACAGGAGTCATTACTGCTGGGCTTTGGGTACCACACCCACTTTGGCCCATAAGAGGGTGGGGAGAAGGTTTGTGTGATTTTGCATGGTTTTAGTGCATTGATGCTCTGTGAACACACCAGTGAGGTGAGGGTGATTTATGCTGCTGGAAACAAATTTCTACTGCTTTCAGGGAGTTTCAGGTCTCACTGGGTTTTGTTGCACAGTCATGAGCTTACCCCGAAAGAGGAAAATATGTCTTTAAAAACCAGCTTTCTCTTTAGTATGGAAAGTTCCATTGTGATTGTGGGATAAAGGTTTTGATTCCAGCTTTTTTAAAGATTTGAGTGGCAGCCTGCCAGCTGTCATGATGAGAAAGAGACTGAATTTTATTTATCTCTATTAGAAAGAAAAGCACTCTTAATTTACTTTGGTATTTTAGTGCAGTTAGTGTGAAGAACAAGAAAATCATAACATCAGTTGTCTCTGATTGTGAAACAGTGCTACCAGTTACAAAAACACCCAACTGAATTTTCACTTCTGTAGCTGAAGACAGCATTTAACCAGTGCCATACACTGTGCTTTGTCAGGCACTTGCATAGCAGAAGGAAAAACCAGTGCAGACACCCCTCTTAAACACGTATTTATAGTATCACTGAGTATAATTTCCTGTGTCACTCTGAGGCTGTGGTGGAGACCAGGTCATTTTACAGCTCTTTGAAAATTGTTATAAATCGCTTTAAGACTTTTTTTTTTTTTAAATGAGTTTCAACTGGATGATTTAATCAGTGGTAGGGCCAGCTAGGAGTTGCAGTGAATTGTGTTGTACCAGAGCATTAATCATGAAGAGGAAGAAGGATCATAAGCTCAAATTAGTTTTTTAGTGTTGAAAAATTTGCATCTCACCCCAGCAGTGCAGCCCTGAGGTCAGGCTGCTGAGGGTCCAGGGAGGAGTAAGACCATTTTTTTGGCAAAATAAGGTTGATGCCTTTTGCTTTTGTAGGGACAGAGTGGTTCAGTCTGTACAGAAGTACTTGAAAGGCTCTGTGACTTTGGGTCAGTGAATTAAAATACCCCATTTTTATTTAGAATAATTTTCAGAAAAATATGTTCAGGATGTGGTTTCATACTTCTAGCTGACATCAGACAGAGCCTAAGAATTTTCAAACACTACAATTCCAAATTTATCTGCTTACTGATGTTGTTTGATAATAAGTGGAGGTCAGTTTACTTACTGCCTTTCCCTGGGCTTAGAATTAAAAGCCAAACACGGTTAGAGGGGAAAAAAGGGTTTTACCTCGGTATTTATTTAAGGATCCTTTGGTGCATCCTCCGAACAATGCACAATGCACAAACAATGCACACTGCCCCAACAATGCACCCGGGTGCACACACAAATGGCCCCCCCCATGATGATTTGGGTACACAGTTACAGACCTTGCAAATTGGCACATCTATCAAAGATTCCCCAATGAGAGGCTGGAGAGAAGCCCCTGTCCTGAGGAACCTTCCCCCTGGATGGGCCTGTCTTGGTTTACAGAATGTGTTCTGGAGAGGACCTTGGTGTCTGGGGCTTTCTGACCCCCAACTGCCAGGCTTCCAAGATGTTTGGTCTCTTGGCTTAACAGAATTTTGGGTCTAAGCTGGTGATCTGACTTAGGGAATTACAGGTATGTGGGCTAAAAGCACTAAGGATACATGAAAGTTGTATAAAAGGGTATATGAAAAGGATATATAAGAGGGGTATATGAAAAAGCAAAAAATCATCATGGCATCAACTTAATTTCTTTTAAAGAAGAGATTTTTTTCCTTTTATACTTTTTTTTTTAAATTGCTCACATAGAACTTTACTCTTCATTGTTTAACGGAATCATAAAGCAGTTCTGTATTTAAGAAGGTGGTTAACACATCTGAAAGTTTGAATTTATTTACTGTGGATAACATTGAGGCTAACTGAATACAAAGATAATAGAAAAATCCTCAGGAAGCAGAGGTGTTTTAACTGAGTGCAAAGAGAAAGCAGATATCTAGTAAGAGTAGCTATCATTAATTATGGGGGAAAGGTGTATGAAGTGGTCACTAGAAATTAATTTCCAGCAAAACATTTAGATTTTACACTTGCAGATACGTCTTTGTGCAGCACATAACCTGTGGAGTTCATTGCAATAAAGTATCAGCCAGGCCAAGAGCTTGGGGAAGATTTAAAAGGGATTCACTATTTATATAGGTAACCAAAATATCCACTTTCACATTTGCTGGGAGGTATACAACGTTCTAAAAGAAACAGGGGGTGAGAATTTTATACATGTTATAATATCAGTGGCTGTAAGGTGTTTTAACCTTTCTTAAAGGAAAAAAAAAAGAATTTCTGTGAAAGTCAGGACTTACAGCTAAATGTGGAAATTTTTTCTAGGCAAAATTAATCTGTGTGCACAAATGGCCCCACTTGTCTGCAGTTTACTGGATGCCAGACTCAAATGAGCAGATTTCCCATTGCAAATGACACCCCTGAGTTTGTCACTGGGGCTTGGCATTGAGCCTTTTGTCAGAAAAAGGACATTAAGGATTTGTACGTGAGGAGCAAAATTCACTATGCCACTCCTACCTTGTTTGTGGAAAATACAAAACAGAAGTCTGGATTCTGTGGCTTTGATGCTGGGGGTTTGGTTTGGTTTGATTTTTTTGTTGTTGTTGGGGCTTTTTTGTAGTTGTTGGGGTTTTTTTTAAATTATGCTTTTAATTTTTCAAAATGGGACCCTGTACTTAGTAAGAATCACATAAAATTCCTTTTATTATATCCATAAAGCTAGTCTTGAACAGTATAGAGGTTTCCTAAGATAAGAACATTTTTTCTCCTGATGAAGGTGTCTCACAGCTGCAGTTAGTGGGGTGGTGTGTGTTGGGGCAGTGTCCTCAAACTGTGCTGCTGTCATAAATCTGATCCTAAAGATCCTGATGCAGTGAGATCTCTTGAGGAAGCCTTGCCCTGCAGGATGGGGCTGGCCCACAGCAGCAGTGGAGTTTTATTCCCGTGCCAATGAGAAGTGGAGCTGCCCTCAGAGGGATGTGCTGTGGAAGGGTCTCATGGGTGGATGCCTGCCTGGTAGCTGAGAAATAAACCAGTCACAGAAAAGCAAAGAGTTGTCTCCTTCCTAGAGAGACTGAATCTTTTTGGATTATTTTCATGATTTGAGAGATTTATAAAAGTGCTAACTTCGCCTTTGTTTCTTCATGCTGCTTCTTTAAAAGCATTGTAAGCCAAGTTTTACGAATTAACGTTTTCTGACTGTGTAACATATTTATGTAAGTTAGATTAAATGTCAGCATTCCAGTGTCAGAATTAGTTGAAATAATGAATCTGCCAAACCGTGTTAATTTAGAGTCTAATTTCATTGTGAAATGCTGCCTAGGGGCCAGCAGAACACACTAGTGTATTTTTCCACCCCTACACAAGAAATTATCAGGTTAATACAATGAATTGCTTTGAACTTAAAAGTTGTTGTTGTCCTCTTATAACTCAATGAGAGTGTTGGTTATTGAAGTATTAATTTGACTTCATTTGGACTGGAGAATTTCTCTTAACTTTTTTTTCCATATTAAATCATCTATGTGGTAATTCTGTGCATAATGGTAAATGGGCACCAGTTGCTCATATTGTTTGGACAGCTACATTTGAGGTTCCTTTCTGAAAGGTAGAATGGTAGCTAGACCAAAATAAAGTGCTCTCAGGAGCAGTGGTTGTCACAGATGACTTATTTTGACTTTGGAGAATTACATAGAGCAGCCATTGGTAGATGGTAAAAATTAAGCCAGGGGAAAACATCCTGAGCTGCCCTCCTGCTTCAGGCTGGTTTGTCCTGGGGCTTAGCAAAATTAATGGCAGAAGTGTCTGGAGTTCCTATCAGTGTCTGGGATCCCAAAGAAAATTCAGAACACTGTTATCTGATGCTGCTTTCCTCTAATACAGACGGATTCATTCTCTATATTGATCTTCAAGTACATTCTGTTCCATTTTCAGTAATTTATTTTAGAGCAGTATTTTTTCTGGGGTGAATGAAGTCGGGATAAAGACAAATCACCTGAATGTTTCTGCAAGGAGATGCCTCAGTTTTAGCTGAAATTAGGCACCGAGTTAAGAATGTGGAGTTAATCCAAAAGGATGCCTGTATACGAGAGGGATAATTTGAACCCTTGGTGGGCCCAGCAGATCACGTGTAGTGAGTGAAATGGGAGTCTGGAAGAGATTTTCAGAAACACTTTCATTAAGTAAAAGTTAATCACTTGAAGAGTGATGATTAAAACGATAATTACCTGTATTTTTTCCGCTACCTGACATTCAAGTGGACTGAATGCATTCTCTGAGAATAAAGTGTGTAATCATGGAATTAAAGAAGCATGCCTGAAGAAATGAAGTGGGGAGTGTGTGTGTGTATCTTTATGTTTGTTCCAGTGCACACTTGTGAATTTTTCACTTTGTCTTTCACTGCTGTCACTAACCTGATGGCTTTATAGCCAACAAGCACATGTGAGCTTGTAGGACTGAATGGTCAAAGTGCACTTGGATTTATAGGACAAGATGTATATGTTTTATTCTTCATATATGTATTTATCGTATTATATTTCCCACCTTCCAGTTTTATTTAAAAACCCCTAATCCTGGAAACTTGAAAATTAAGAAGACCAACACCAACCAGGCAAGGACTTCTTATTGCAGCCAGACCCAAAAATATATTTAGTAGTGAGCACAGCAAAAATGTACAGATCTGTTGTACTGGCCATTCACCAAAAAATACAGAGTAATGTGCCCTTTTTTTGTGAGGATATTTTTGAGTCTTCCTAATTTTCAGCTTTCCGGAGAACCAAAGGACTCATGTTTGGGAATAGTTCCTGTCACTGAATTTTAAGTGTGCTGAATGCTTTAAATACTTGGCCAGTGTTTCACGGTAAAAATACAATCTGAACACTTGAAAATGTTGGTATTTCCTCCAGCTACAGTAAGAGGAATCCACAAAGCTGATATGATGAGTATCTTCGCATAGTCAATAAAATAAAATAGGTAAATAAAATAAAATATGTAAATAAATGTCATAATAGTATTTTATTCAGCTTTGGTTTAGTTTGGTTTGGTTTGGGTTTTTTTTTGTGAGAGGAGAGCAGAGAGAAAACTGTTTGAGTTCTCCTTAGATGGGTGCCTGGTTTTGATTTCATTTTTTAGTTGCATCTAGAGCATGAGTTTTTAAGTCATCTGTAGAAGCAAGATAGGCAACCCAAGGTTTATTTACGTGCAATATTTGGGTTTTTTTGCAAAGCAAACATAAACAAAAATAATCCAATGGCAATTTTTTATCAAAACTCCTAAAAGATAACCCAAGTATTTTACAATATTGATAATTGTAGAGCAGTTTTTTAACACAGTACTCATCTGCCTGCTGTGCTTTTTCAACCCATTCTTTGTCATGACAAAATGGAGCTGAAATAGAAAAATATTTGAGTTAACTGCCCATTTCTCTCATCGTGCTAAAGTTTTTCTGCTGTGGAAATATGGTGGCAACTTCCCTGAGTGGTGCAGAATGTGCTCAAGTCCTCCCATGCAGGGATCCTGATGAAAAACTGCTGTTCAAACGTTGTCAAGAAATTGTTGCTGTATGTTATGGATATCAAATGTCTTTGCTGGCTGTAAATTAGTGAACATCCTGTGTTCTATTACATTAATTGCAGATATTTCTTCTTAAGGATAGCATTCTTTCATGTATTTATAGTCCATTTGTTTTAATAAATACCAGTTTTACTTCGGTGTTTGTCTGAGCAGCCAGACTTGAATGGGTTGTAAATCTGCTGGGTTCTTCTCTGCACATTGTAACTGCCAAACTTGTGTTAGCATTGTTTAAGAGAAGAAAGAGAGCTTGTCCTTTTGTAGGATTTGGTTTGGGGTTTTTTGTGGCTTTTTTGTTTGTTTTCTTTTTCCCCACTCCAAAAATTCTGGTGTATTTCTTTAAGAGAATGGACATACGTAAATATATATATATGTATATATATATATAATGCTGAGTAAGGAATGTTTTGCACTTATTAATTTTATTCCAGCTCTGTTAAATAATAATATCTGTCTTCTGCAAATGTATTGTAATAGAATCTTTTGGGAACCCATCAATCTGAGATAAATAAGTTACTGCCTGGATTTTCTGTATGTCCTGTTATCACTGCTGTGGCTTGTACATGGTGATGTTTCCCTTTCATTCAATAGAAAACAACAGTTTTGTTGTTGTTACTATTTTTTTATTATGAATATTGCTCTCTCAAAGCATCTTATGGGCTGATCTCTGTGAATATTTAGCCTCCTTCCTTGTTTCATTTGCCAATTTTTTAGCAGGTTTTTTTTCCCTGAGGTAAAATTATATTCTTGCATTTGTAACTGTTCAACAGATTGACATCAAGGACCAGTTACTGTAACTCTAAAATGAAAATAACCTCTCCAGAGAAGGCAAGAGATTGATATATGTGTAGATATTGCTGTTCATAACACAGAACTATCTTCAAATTGGAAAAATTACCTTCCTATTTTTTTCTGTTGCTTTGTGCCAATGAGCACCTGTTAACATTCCACAGGCTGCAAAGAACACGACACTTTATCTCTGCAACCTATTGCCAAATGATAACGACTGATGTTGTAGATATGCAGTTAATGGCTCTAATGAAAGTCACTGAAAAATAATTTTCAGGGAAGGACCAAGTTTAAAATAAAAACCACTGGAACTTATTTGGACTTGGAACTGTTCTGTAAATCTGGTCTTTAAGTAGGGTTGCTGTAAATTTTCACAATGGTGTCTTGGCTTTGTGGAATGAACTGATTAAATTATTAATTAGCTGATCACAGATGCAAGGGGCTATATGTATTTTTCTCAGTTCTGCTTATTTACTCATTCCAGTAATTTTTTTTTGGTCGTTGTTTTCAATTTTGAGAATAAGTTGGTCTTCTTTCTTTGTTTTACAATTTTATGTTCATTAATCAGCTCAAAATCACTGCAGGGAGTCAAGGATAAGGTTTTTTTGTTGAAAATACCCAGCATTTGCTTCATTGTTTTTCCACTGCAGTCAGCTGGCACATGTGCAAAGCAAAATGAAGGTGAAATTGTAGACAGACTTTTTGCTGCTAATGCTCACCCTGCTACTCTGAATTTCAGGGTTCTGCTAACAACCATGTTACAAACCTGAGAACTGCACTGAGGTTTTTCTACTGCATTTGGATAATTTGTGGTGTTAAGTTTAAGGATATTCAGATTTTAGAAGCAAATTTTTGCTTTGGGGGGATAAATATATTCAGGACTGAAATGCTATTATCTGAATACAGGTGTGTGAAAGTTAGCACTTTGTAAAAATACCTCTCTGGGCGTCAGCTGTGTTACTTGAGGTCCAGTGCTCAGAGAATGATGTAGTTTTGAACCTCAAATTGGCATATTGCTTTCAGAAGAGTGCATTTGATATAAAATAGCTGAAAGTATTTGTGTGAGACAAGCAGAAAATAGCATCGTGTGCATGTGGTATAGACTGCTTTGGCTCATTAAGTTCATATCTTGGCACCTGATAAATCAACTCACATGTTCATGTTCTTAAAGTGCCACATAATAGATTACATAGCCACATTCTTAACAGTTTTCTGCATGTAATTAAAATTTTCTACTCTGTATGTTGATTAAAGTCTCCATTGATCTAATTGGAATGCAAAGTTACAGCTGCAGAAAACTTGAGCTGGGAGAGTGCCTCCATCTGCCTTTCTCACCTAGAAGAATTAGTATGTTGTTACACAAGGGGGATAAATATCATAATTAAGAATTTTCAGTCAATTGACTTCTCAACTCTTGACTTGTATTTGAAGCTTCCTCACAGGACTCTGTGAAACACTTCATTTTGCTGACTATTTATTTGTATCTTTTCTGTTTGTCAGATATGATTTTTTGGTGTTCATTTGTGTGTGTTTGGGGTTTTTGTTTAGGTTTGGTTGGTTGTGGTTTTTTTTCTTCTGTTTTAGAAGGGAGAAACAAGTGTGGAGGTCATGGGAAATGTGCTGGAGTGTGTTCAGATCTCTGCCATGAGCCCTGGCTGGGCAGAGTGGATGTACAGGGATGTCTGTCCTGGATACAAGGGATGCTCTGCAGTGTCCTGGTCCTGCTCACTCACCAGTACCTCTGGCACAGAAGGGGAAAAAAGGAGAAGAGTGATATCATATCCAAGAAGGAACCTCCAAAATGTTGTCTAGTTCTGAAATAAATCTGCCCTGTTACTTTACAGTAGAATACCAAAATATTAAAAGAAATCCTAGTGTATCTTCAGAGATATCAGCCTTTTATTCTGTAAGGTTTACAGGAGGAAAAGTACTGCATCCTGCTTTTGGCACAATGTAAAATTGAATAATACAGGGGAAAACCTGTGCAAGCACTTGTTATTTTGCTTCTAGGTATTTTTAGGCAGTTTCCTGCTCAAATATAACTGAGCTTCCACCATTTCATATTAGGTTAATAAGTAATTGTAATGGAGAACAAGGAGGCTGGCGAGTAATGATTAAAATGTGGTTGGTGCTGTCTCCATTGCCTGGATGAATAGCAATATTCTTTTAAAACTTCAAATTCCTGGAGGAGATGATTTTCCAGTGTTTTATTTTCTTATCTTGAGTCACTTCATTATTAGCATCTCAGACTTGTTAATAATTTGAATTCATGTGTCTAAGAACAAGGAGCTCACTAAAAAGGGAACACTTATTTCCATATGCAAATTGCCCCCAGGCAGATGAGGAGGTTTCCCTGGCAGAAGAAATATTGCTTTTCCAGTTAAGGATGTCAAAAACATCAGGCTTAGGCAGTAGGGCCTCTTGTATCTGCCACTTAATAGAGGCTTTTCATGAAAAGAAAGTGTTTGGGGGAAAATATATTCTTAGGATCTGGTAGGGGTGGCATTTGTAGGAGTAATTTTGAGGAGGAAATGGCTTCTTTCACTCAGTTTCTGCAAGAATATTACTGACCTTTGAGCCGGTGTCACTGGGTTGAAACACCCGCTCTGTTGCATGTTTATGAGTAAATGCATAGAAGCCCTTTGGGATTTGGTTTCTTGTTGAAATGTCAATGAACTAAATATTCATCCTTTTCATTTGAATGAATCTGCATTGTCTCATAAAGGGGAAAAGGGGATTATTTAACTGTAAAATTTCTGGTGTGGTTAATTACAATGCATGTGTGTATCCAAAATTGAACACTTTTTTGTCAAAGATGGGTTGGAAGCTTTTGTTGATACCTTAATAAGTTTGAAGATGTAGCAGCTGCCTTGTGCTGTGTACCCTTCTTGTTTCCACACCGTCATGGGGAATGCAGCAATCCATCACATTTATTTAGACCCAACAATGGTTATTCCAACAGTTTTATAGCCATCCTTTATATTGTTATGGCCAAGGCCATTTTGTCATGAGCTTTTCAATTCCAGAGCCAGTGCCCATCATTTATCTGCATAACTAAAACCAGTGGTAAGCACATTTCTGCCACAGTGAGACTGATAATGGTTTCTGCTAAAGTCTTTTTAATGATTCAATTTGAAGCAGTGATTTCCAGAGGAAGGAAACTCCATTTGTTAGGGGTCCTTTATTTTAATTCTTTTTATATGAAAAGCATAGCAAAGAATAAAAGAAAATAATTTCTGCTTTTTTAATTTTCCAGACTTGCAAAATAGCTGCATGTAGAGTAGGAATATGTCCTTCCCCAAAATAAAAGCTTTATTTGTGGAATAAGATGATGTGACTGCAGATCCTATGGCCTCTTTTCTGTTCCAAGAAAATTCCAGGATTTTGGGCACTGCAAAAATCAATGGACAAAACTTCCATTGCTTACAGGGTTTTAATTATATTTGCAATTCCACTTTACCTCAAATTGGAGAACAGTGGCTCAAATGACTCTTTATATAGAGAGTTTTACCTCTCTGCTGCCACAGTACTGATACCTGTGCTGAGCACAGGAATAAACATGTGAATTTGTGTCTGTTCCTTTGGGTTCACACAGGTGGCAGATGATTTTCCAGTGCAAGCAGCCCACCTCTGCATTTCCCCTTCTATCTCCCTGCTGAACTGTTGGCAGGGTTTCCTGATCCTAATTTTTAGTTCTGTGCAAGCATATGAAGTGTTTAAAAAAGGAAAAAAAATACAGAAACAATAACGAGGAGCTTATATTCATGTAATAAGAAATGTTAGTTACATAATGTATAATTTGCTGTAGTTCAGGAAATGAAATGAAGGCAGTGCCCAAACTTGCCTGTAAATAGTACACAACTGGAAATGGTTGGGCTGCAGTAAATTAAGTCCCAAGTGCTGTTCTTTTAAAATCCACTGGACAATGTGGAGCACTGAAATTCTCATCTTGAGAGCTGATCTTGATTTAGAGAACTCATGCTCAGACAGTGGAGTCAAAATTAAGTGTTTAGGGTTTTGTATATATGTACAGCAGCCACCTTAAGATGACTTTTTTTATAAAAAGGAGAAAACCCATATGATATTCTTGTATATTTGAACACTTTGATGACTTTGGTAGACCTTTGCAGTGAATTTCTTACATGGGTAAACCATCTCATTAAACACTTTCTACTTGCTTTATAAACCTGGTAAAGTTGCCTAAAGATCTTTGCATCATTGGAAAACAAAGGTCAGGGTCAGCTTTCTGTGGTGCACAGACCAACCTTGTTGAAGCCTTGGATTGTATGAAGGGAACTTCTGAACTGCAGTGGTTTAAAGAGTTCCAGATTTTATTTATTTATTTTTAATGGGGATCCAGGCTTGGTGAATTGAGGCAAATAATTTAATCTGAATTTTAGATCATGTATCCAAGACTAAGTCTTCCCCTTCCTAGAGGCCTGGATTTTTCATCGTTTCCTGTATTCAGGTTGCCATGCTTTGAGGTGACTAAAAGCAATTTGGTTTTAGATGTATCGTGGTGTGTCTTCTCAAATCTACTTTAACACTTTCAGGTATCTCCCAAGTAAAACTGAGGGGATCGTTGCCTTCCCTTTGTGAGGGTCATAATTGTTTGTAAAATGCAGTGTGAAAAGCTTACTGGATTTTTGAGACACTACTCAGCAGACTGGATAATGAAATCTCAGTGAACCCTTTTAGTCTGAAATGTTAGAGCTCACTCTCAGCTGATCACCTATGAAGTTAAAATCATCTCCTTTTCAGCAGCTGCGCTTTGTCTTGCCGTTTGAGGTGCAAAGCCTTTTAGGGCAGTGACTCAGTTGACCACAGGGTTGAGACAGTCACTGATCCTCAAGACTTTTCACTACTGAAATATAAATCCGTTTCTTCTAGAGCTGCCCAAAATGGGAGAAAGTGATAGCGGTGAAGAAGTACCTCTTAGCTGATCTCCTGCATGTATGAGGGGACAGGCTGTTACCTTTTGTGCCTGACTACTATTCGTCACATTTTTGTATTTATGGCATGCACAGAAAATTTTTAAGAATGTTTCAAATCTTGATTTCTCTTTTTAAGCAATCCCTAGGATGATTCCTAGGCTGATTAGCATTCAGTATGTGCTGATGGGTAATGCGACTTTACTGGTAAATAATCTTGTTTACATTGGAGTTTAAATGTTTTTTCTGTAGTCAAAATGTGGGGAAAAGGGAATTTCAGCAGAAAATGAAAGGAATTTATCTCTGTTCCACCTTTTGTTAGTGAGTTGTGGCATTGGGAAAAAAATAAAGTCAAGAGAGAGACTACCAAAGGAGAGCATTGTCCTACTTTTTGTGTTTTGTGACTCAAAATTTATAAATTATTTAACTCCTTGCATTGCTTTAAACATTATATAAAGGGAAGGTTTACGTGCAAACTCTCCAGAATCTGTGTGTCACGGATGTTTGAAAAATGAACAAAGATGCAGTGTTCTGCAGCCCCTCATCCTCTGGCATTTTCTTTCATGTTCAAAATTCCAAATTGCTGCACTTCCCTTTTCTCTGTTGAACAGAGAGACTGGTGGCAAAAAGCTTCTCAGGCCTCCCCTTGTGTCTTCCCATGCTGCTTCCATCCAGGTTTGCAGGGATGTCCCAGGTAAAACTAACAGGTTCATTGCTTTCCATTTGGCACACTGACAGTGTGTGCTCACCCCGATCGCGTCTCGTTCTCCACCACGGATATTTCTTGGTTCTGTGTCACGCTCAGCTTTCTGCTGCTCAGAGCAACTTATTGCACTTCATTTCCTTTGGGGTTTGTGGCTCTGAATTCAGCAGCTGGTCTCTGAACCCTGACCTCTTTTGGGGTCCTTGGTGCATCCCTATGACTCTTCAGTGCTCGTTCACCGAGCAGCCAGTTAAACTAAATTTTGTAGCGTTGCCTCTTCCCTGCTTTCCCAGTGACATTCCCTTTTGGATAGCAGGCTGTTTTATAGCAGAACCCTTGCACAGTGCTCGTGAACTGTGAAGATTTTATTTTTTAAATATTATGGTGTACAGATTTTGAAGGTGCTACTGGTAAATCACCCAAAACCCAACAGAGAATGAAATTTTGTCTGCCTTTGCTTGAATCTATCAGATGAGGTTAGCTGTCTTTTTTGTTTTTTTTCCAATTTGAAGCAGACTTTTCTGTTTCTGCATAAACATGACACTGTCTTCGACTTTACTTCTTCATTGCTCTCTTTGTGGATTAAATGTTTTGGTTTCTGCTGCTTCATGAGGTCAGAGTTTATTTCCTGAGTTTGATGCTGCAGAGTCTTTTGCCTTGGGTCTGACAGTTCTCAGTTGTGCATCAAGAGGAACTGTGTGTGCAAGTGTGCAGTTCATTGGAAATGCTTACAAGTAAATTTCATAGGAAATGACCATTGATATTTCATAGAACAAATTACTGCTCTCCCACATTTCTGTAGACTCTTTCTCGCTGTGCTGTGATAATTAATAAACACAAAATGACAGGGCATGAATTGTGTTGAATTAATTTAGGTTGTTAGCTATGAATCTGACATCTGAATGCAGCCAGCAGAGCCATCTATGCTATAATAATATTCGTGTGAAAGCCCAGCAGTCTGAGATTATAAAATATGCACATATATGCCTGAGTTTATAATTTTTTCTTTTTTTTTTCCTATATCTATATATCTCTATGCAAACATAACTCCCTCCTGCAATGGAAGTTACTGGGTAGGCACTGATGAGACTCCCATGGTCCATTTTTCTCTGCAAGTTCTGTGGGAGTCTTCTTGAGGTCTCATCTAGTCAGTGCAATTTTCAGCCCAGTGTAATGAATGGAGCAATTTACAGCCACAGCTCAAAATTATTACCAGACAGTCATGCCTCTGGATTTCTCCTGCCTTTTTTATAACAAGAAATATTTTGGTGGCCTGCTATTGTTGACAGCTTTGTTGGGAGCTTTCTAACAGCAATAAAAAAGCCCCTCCAGTGCAACAGCTAATTCAAGATTTATGGAGCGTGTGGAATTTTACTCCAAGACTGAATGTGCACGTAATCAGGAAGCAGAGTCTGAATACAGGGAAATGGAGGAGGGCATTGCCCCTCATTCTGCTCAATGGACCATAAACCACCTGCTGTTTTGAGTGCCATGCCACCAGAGAAGCTGGAGCCTTTCCAACCTAGTAAGTCTTTTTCAGCCATGTGTTTAAACACTGAAAAGGCATGAAGGATGATGAATATATATCTTCCCTAACATTTTTTTTGGTCAGTGTCATTCTCCTCTCCTTGTTGCCTCATGTGTTTTTTCCTATTTATTTGCAACTTCTTCAGTCTTCGTAATGTATTTTTTAATATGTTTTCTGTATTATCTCACTTTGGACCTTTCAATCCTGTATTGATACTCGTATTGGTTTGTGGATAATTAGGCCTTTCAAAAGCATTTGAACAAAGTTAAGATTGCAAGTCTCATTTTAAGGCTCTGGCTCTTTTGTGGGTTTTGAAAGCTTCCCCTTAAAATCTTTAACAAGTCTGATGCTTAACAATTGTCTGTGCACAGCAAAACTGCTGAAATGGGACTTCATAAGCACTGGTTCTTTAAACTCTTGACCCTTCCTTCTTAGTTTGCTTGGGCAAATTCCTGTACCTGCTGAATGTACACTGGATGAACCAGCACACAAAAAACCTGGGACCAGATGTCTTCCTTGTCCTGAAGTGGGCAGAGGGCTGAGCTAAAATTGCCTGAAGCAAGCACCTGACCTGGAGAGAACTTCACCAGTGGGAGTTTCTCAAAAGTATGAAACGTAGAGGGAATCAGTCAGTAGTGTGAAAAGTTGCTCATTGTTACGGCGCTTTTATCACAATGAACACTTTTACTTTTGGTTTCATCCTGCTCTCTCCCAGGGTTCTATTTTGCTCCTGTGGAAGGCTTTCGTCTCTTTCACTCATGTCAAATTTCCTGCAAAATTTGGGGGAAAATGTTTAATCCTGCAGACAGCAGTGGTTACTCCTGCTGAGTTTATTGGTCTTGGCATCTGTTACAGGGAATTTTGGATTTTTGAGGTTGGGCTCCATGACCTTAAGTGACTCTGTCCTGTATTCTCTTGCCGTGTTCCAAAAATTCCAAAACAGTGAAGAAGCAGGTAGGTTTTCCCAGGTGTGAAATCCTCACAAAGCCTTTAATAACCTTGCAGCCATCAGAGTGAGGGGGGTCACTCAGCATTTGAACTGTAGGTTCCGTGAGTACCAAAATTTTGGGGTTAGTTTGTAAGCCCAGGGAACCTCAGCACTGACCAAGGCTCAGCATTTTTGCATCTTTCCCACCCCTCAGAGGTCCCCAGGGAAGGGCACATGCGGCAATGAGAGCAATTCTTGTTTGACTGAGGAGCAGCATGGGTGTGTTTTGATTTTTCTTGCAGTCTGGTGTTTCAAGTTTCTCCCCAGGTGGGGAGTGCTCGTGATGCTCTTCCTTCCTCTTACTCAGACATTCAAATCCACCTCTCACCTTTGGTAGAGACCAACTCATTACCTTGTGTTGTAATCTGAGATGCTTGCTGTCTCCTGGGAGAGACATTTTTAAAAATGCGTTTTTAAAAGATCCACTAGATCATGCAAGAACACTCTTTGGTGTACTTCGTGGTAGGACAGTGAGGGCAAACAGACACCCTTTATTAATTCATTAAGGGAATGTCTCACAGCTTGGTCATCATGGCAAAGTTGAATTTTTTCACCCGTGTTAGTTCTGTGTCACCTCAGCTTCAGCCATGAGAATGCGGAATCACAACCAACAACCTGGATCAACACACGAACTTCTGTATGGGTTTTCTGCTGCAGTGCCAAGCTGAGAAGCTGTAAATGTGCATGTAGTGAATGAAAAATACTTGGTTGCCTCTTCCAAGTGTGGCTTTTTTAGAATTAAATGGAATTTCTAAACTACCTTCCAAGATACTTAATTTAGGAATGCAGCTAAATTTAACTATTTGTGTTTTAGGCTGTGGGTTTGAGTTCTAGTTTATTAATACTTAAACATCCCCAAACTTACTAAGATTTCTTTTAATTTCTGCTTTTGGAGGATATATATATATATACACCAAGGCACTGAGAAAGGTTTCTTTCTGTGCACAGCTAAGGAATCAACTTAATATTAAAATATCATAGCAAAAATGGATATTGTCTATTAAATATGAGAGTAATAGATGGGATTTGAGGTAATTCTGTAAGCTATGTACATGGCTATGCAGATAATTCATATTTTAATATTGATGGCAAACATTTTCACGCTAAAATATGTATAGAAAAAAGGAAATTGACTATTAAAGATGTATGTAAAGAGAAAAATGTAAATGATATTTGGAAAGTGACATGCCAACTATGATCTACCCTGACAGCTTTTCTTTTTCAATTTACAAGTTGGAAAGAATGAAATCAGATTACAAGAAAAACTATTCTGTACTAGAGTAACGCACAAAATATTATTCAGATTGTAGAAGTCCTTTGTTGCAAATACATCCCAAATTAAATAATAAATGGAAATGTATTGAGCAGTCATACTTCAGAGAATAAGACACTGAAATCTGACTTAAATTTAAAACTATCCCTCCCTAGGCTGTCAGAAATGGCTACGGGGAGACAGTTCCAAGAGTAGCGTTTTGTGTATTTCCCTGGGGCGTTCCTCTCTGGTTGGCATGGGGGCCACTAAAGTAACTGTGTGGAGAAAAATACTTGTCAGTGCTAACAGATGTTCAGCTTAAAATTTGGGATGCTCATTTTCCATAAACCTGACCTTGGGCTGTAATTTGGGGGCACAAGAGGACAAGAGCTCCAGCCCAGGCATGGGCTCAGGTACAGGATACTCTGCAGTGCCTCGGTTTCTCGCCTTCCATCTTCCTTTTCCCCACTGACTTTGGGCTGCATCAGCAGCCCTTATCACGCTTTGGATGTGCAAACTATTTCAGTGGATGTCCAAGAAACTCCCAGTACCCCATGGAAGTGTGCCTGTGCTTTCTGTGGCATTTCATGAGAGCCTTTGGAGACGGATGCTTTGCTTTTGGGAGTCACCAGAATGTGTGTGACCTTTCAGACACGCCACTGGAAGTGAGGGTTTAAGGGAAATTTTAAAAATGGAAGTTTGCATCACAGCTCCTGCCACACAGCAGTAAAATACTCTCCTACAAGCTTTCACTTCTCATACATATCTATGTAGCCAAACAAAGAAATTTTCATGGTAGGTTTAGGACTAGAACTTAAAAAAAAGTCCTAAGAGTGTGTGTGTGTGTTTCTGACTATCAGATGTGAGCCTCCATTTTTACTTTATGTAGAAATTGTCAATATTTTCTAGTTTTAAAATGTTGCCACTGTAAGAAAAGTAGATCCTTGCAGCTGAACATGTTGCATTAAATAATTTTGGGTTTTTCACTACTTGAACGTTTCCATCTATTATTCATTAAAAACTTTTGTCCAGCACTGAAGGCAGCTCTGATAAGCAGTGGCCATTCTGTTCTTCTGGGTGCAGGTATTTAATCTTTGGTGGATGCCTATTTTGATGGTATCTAAGCAGCAAAAGAGTGCCTAGACAGTGCTGGAGGGGTAGGGGATGTGGGTGATGTTTCTGTGGTATCTTGCTGAAAATATTGAAGGAGATTCTTCACTCAATACCTTTGACTGATTGTTAGCTATTCTAGGGCCTTGCCTCTTCCCTTTTCCTCTCTGGGGACTTGACTGGATGTAGAAAAGAGGTGGAGCAGAAAAGTGATGTATGAGCAATGTGCGATTAGATTTATGTGGTCTCTGCTTGAAGAAGGTCTAACAATGGCCAGAGCACAGAGACAGCACTGGAAATCATGCTAAAAACCCTAGAAAACTTGGTATTCACAAGGGTTTTGATCAGGTTGATGTCAGTTACCCAAGAGCTGCATGAACTTTCTGTCTCAAGCTCTGATTCACAAATTCCCTTTCCATGCACACTTAAGTTTAGTTCAGTCTAGTAAAGCATCAGTGTGTCAGGCTTTCAGCTCCCAGGTCTTATATTCATACTTATTTGCTGTTCTAAATTAGGATAAGATGGTGCATTATCAGTGAACTGAAGAGGCAGATGAAATTTGAACGTGTTTACTTATGTGCTACAGGGAGAAAGTAATGAGGTGTTCTGCCTGAACCCATAATAATTTAAAAGTGTCAAATTGTTCCACAGACATTTCCTATCAAAAGACCAGTGAGATGAATGTTACAAAATCTCTGATCAGTACAAGTTTCCCTTACCCACGCTGTTGATGTGTTTTCCCCTCCACTGCAGATTAAATACTTTGTCACTAATGTGGAATTATTTGTTCTCAAATGCTGTGCCCAGGTCTCTATGAAACATTAATTTTGTGTCATACAGAAAATTCTTTGAGCACACGTAATTGGCGTGGTTGAAAGAAGGTGAAGAGACACTGTCAGTTGTTCAGGACAGATGGAGAAATGCATAGACAGGAATTATCCTAAAGGTGGTGGGAGATGTGTGCAGCCCACTTCTAGCACAAAAGTGGCAACTAATATGAAGAATGGGCAAGGTAAGAACAATAGAAAAATACTGTTTGTAACCTAAATCTGTTGTGGCTTTCTCTTGCAAAATATCCAAGTAATGAGTTGGGACTCTGGTGAGAGATTCTGCTTTTAGAAATCTTTTCCAGCCTCATTGTTTTTGAAACAATACTTTAACAAGTTTCAAATATAAGTGGTGCTGATCTCTCACTCTGAAAGTTGTTTTACAATATGCAGTCTAGAACAGAACAAAAAAATTAGATTGTGACAATTATAGAGGTATTGCATTCTTTACACTGCAGTGAAAAGAAATCATTATGGCTTGGTTTTTGTACTTTGAGAATAGGAACAAAATAATTTCAGAATGCTGAATTTTGCTA
Organism: Machaerirhynchus nigripectus; assembly: GCA_013397975.1. NCBI lineage: Eukaryota > Metazoa > Chordata > Aves > Passeriformes > Dicruridae > Machaerirhynchus > Machaerirhynchus nigripectus. Next base: position 282,819 of record VZRQ01008070.1, on the reverse strand, counting down.
GAAAACAATGAAACTAATTTATTTTTAAGTAATTTCATCTATTTTGATAGTGTCTTTCGTTGTTCTGCTTTTGCCAGTGCATTTTTCTTTCCTTTTTTTTTTCCTACCTTTTTAACTTATTTCCAATTCAGAGTTTCCAGGCAGAGAGTTTCAACAGATATAAATAGGCAAAGTCCTTTGCAAATGGTGAAGTAATTTCTTAATTTAAATTTGCAAGGAACTGACTATACTCACTTTTAGTTAAGTAATAACTGTTTTTCTCATCATAAACAGCAGCGTTCTGCTTTTTAAATTAAATAATTACTTTGGAGAGCTTGAAAAGAATGTGACAGCAGCTGTTGAACCAGCGGAGTCACGCAGAGTTTGCAGTTTTCATCTATCCCTAATAGAAGTTACAGGCACAGAGCAAAAGGAGGATAGAGTGCTGTTGGCAGGAATTTCTGAAGAGCTGAATTCTTTTGTTTTCCTGCACACCCCAGCGTGAGACAGACAGACAGCAGTGTTGGTAGCTGAATATTTTAGGAGGAATGTGTTTGTGTGCATGTCTGGGGGTGTGCTGTGTAGCTGTGGTGTAATATCTGAGCCTGGCAATATGTGCGGTGTGGCACTGGGAAATTTGGGAAATAGTCTGAGGAAAAGTACCTTCAGAAAAGGACTGACATAATGAATATACCAGTAGATGTTTAATTAGATGAAATTTGCTTTGTAAATTTTACCAGCTGCTCTTTGGCTCGATTTTCTTAAACCACATCTGCATTTATGGTACCGGTACCTATCAGTAAAGTCACTTGGTATTCCTCAGTAAAGGAGGTGCCTTTGTCCTTTTTGTGCCTTTTCTCTTTACTGTGCTTTAACCAATGAACTGAAGTTTTAGGGTTGGGTATGAAATTCAGGTTCATTTCTGGCTCTAGGTGTATTTTTTCCGTTTTCAGCAGTAGTACAAGACAAAGTGAAAGAAAAATTAATGAGCTCAGCTTTGTTGAAGGATTAATTTCCCAATTTTTTTAACAAGTTCCGTAACATTCTTGAACAATACAGGTGGGTGGTGTCCTTTGTGCCAGGGATGTGGGAAAAATACACCTATCTGGAACCATTTTGTCTTCAAAATGTTCAAATTTATTTTCCTCATAGTAAACTTTCAATATATTTTAGCAAGTAACAGCTGAGATTTTAATTTTACTGAGCATGGCTTGTAGCAATTGGTACCTGGAATCTGCACATATCTATTTATTTACTTCCAGGAGATATTTAAGCAGGCTCTATTGAATCCAGTTTGGTATTCACCTGACCTGATAATAATTGTTTGGGTCTCTGCTTCTTTTCTAGTTATTTCCTATGTGTGTTTTTTTGGCCACTGCTGGGCACTGAGGTGATATTTAGTGGATATAATCATATATCATAAATACACAAGTCCTACCACCTGCATGGTCCAGTACAGCCCATTACTTCCTAAGTAAAATTAGGATTATTTTTTTTCTGAAGTGCTTTTACTTCTATTTATTTGGTTTGGATTACATCCTCCTTTTGCTGCCCAGTTATTCAGCACTGTCAGGTCCTCTGACATCCGTCACACAGACAAATTCAGCTTTTTAAAGTGTTTTGTACCCCAGAAGCCCATATCCAAACTGTGAATGTATGTTTAGGAAAGATATAAAGGTTTAAGCTTGATTAATTCATACTCCAAAGACTCTGAAATTTGGACAATAAGAAAAAGACTCAGTTCTGATTTAATTTTTGCTGAATTGAAGAAAAGAAAGTTGAAACAACTTGGTATAACTGACTTTTCAGATGTGAGGTTTGTGTTGCTATTTTTTACTTCTTTGCAAATAATGAATTCATTTCCTAATCAAAGAAAAATTGGTAGAGTAAGGTAAAATTAAAAATAACCAAAATAATAACAGTTTTGCTTAATATGTTGGCGGAAAAGTTATACTGATGTTGTTCACATAACAGGATTGTTTCATTCTTCAAGGTTTAGTGAGAGCTTGATCACCAAAAAGTGCAGACTGGAGTTTTTTCTTTCTCCTGCATGCATTTTTAGCTTATTTTTCAATTTCATAAATTCACAAGACAATTTTAAAGGCACAATCAACTTAACAATAGCATTTTCTAGAAAGTAAGGTTTCTTATCTGCATGTATCTTCTCTTAGAAGATTTTTTTCTAGTTTGAACTGCATTTATCTTGAAGTCAGAGACCCAAGAAGCAGCAATCTCAGCCTTCAGCATATCCACCAGAAACCCAAGTCGATATTTTTAATCTGTTTTGTTTTCTGGAACCCATCTCAGAAACTTGGCAAAATTATCCATGTCTAGCTCTGATTAGCAGCAGAGAGTTACAAAAGGAGGCTCTAAACAGGTGGGGAAAAAAAAAAAGAGAAATGAAAATGGGTACTGAAGGTGAACTAAAAAAAAGGGGGGGAATAATGGAGTATTGCTTATTGTCAGTGAAGCACAAGAATGCTGAACATTTATTTTTATTCAGGATGTTTCATCCCTTTGAGATCTAAAATTCTTTGTGTTTTTTGAGGTTTGTTACTGGCTCAGCTTCTTTAAAAAGTTATTTAATTGCAAATAAATAGGCACAATAACGATTAATATGATGGCCAAAGAAGTTTTTAAGTGTAGAAAGAAAACCCCATCCTTCAAGGCTTTGTCACTGCCTCCTAAACGTGGAACCCCACAGTGGTTTCCCAGCCTCTCTTCCAGCACAGCTTTTCAGCAGCATCCATAATTCATGACATTAAGTATTAATTTTGGCTTTTATGCTCCAAGGACGTGGCATGTTAGTAACCAAGACATTATCCACAGATTTTTGTTCTTCCTGCTGCACCTCACACTTACCAGTCGATGGTGGAGGTTTGTGTTCCTGGAGAGACATCAGGTGGAGCAGTGGCAGATGAGGGCGTCCTAACAGCTTCAATGTTTTTCTCAAAGGCAGCTGTTGTGAATAACACATAAACTCCTGATGTGGAACTGGTCACATTTAAGCAGCAGGGCACACAGAGAGTCCCAATGCTGTGTCCTACAGCTCTTGCCTTGCTTTTGCTCCTTAGGATGAGAGCAGTGCCCTTTTCTCTATCAAGATACCACATTACCAGTCAAAGACCTATTTTGATCACTCTAAACCCTCATCTATATTGTTATTGTCTCATTGCCTCTGTAGCTAAATTATTTTATGTTTTTAAAATCTTTTTCCCCAAATAATTTTGTGATGATCGTTTGTCTAAAGGAAAAGGAGTTGTCTGAGGCAGCTCAGTTGTGCTAAGTCAGCAAAGCAACACGCAGAAAAAAAACCCATCCAAAGCACTATTTTGCAGGGTCACATGGCAGATGATTTCCTGTACCTACTCTCCACGCTGCTGACAGAACAAGGGTTTGAATCCAACAGAAGAGGCATCACCTCCCTTTCCTAGCCAGAATTCCTGTTTTCAGAGTGGAATGGAAAGGTGCTCTTTGGAGTGCTGATGTAAATTTGTGAAAACATTTCTGTCATGTGCTGATTGGGAATTTCTGGTTATGTGCTTGATGTATCATGGTGATATATTTGATGTACCAAGGATAAGAATCCCATTTTGAAAAAAGAATATCGAGCTGACCAGACTGAGAACTATATAAGGCAAACCGAGACCTTCTCAAACCATATGTTGATGGTATTTTCAGCATGTCCAGAAAATGTATTAACAGCAATGTGAAGCAGAACTATTTGGCCAAAATGTTCTTCATTAAGACAAAAGGCAGTATCAGGTCATACAACTATCTTATAGATTTGTTCTAAGCTGAATAAACCAGTGTGGTAAAAATAGAAATTCCTTCTTAACCATCATTGCTCTTGCTTCTTTTTATTTTTTTTTTTTTGAGATACTTAATGTTCAACCCAAAAATAACAAAATTATAGCTTGTGTCAAGTCCAAAGACCAGAGGAGAATGTTTTACATTAGCCTCAGGTGGACATTTTTCTGTATTTTCCTTTTAGATCATAAATAAGCTGAGAACAAAATTTCCCCCATTTTAAAGGGATTGTTATTGTTTAAATTAGAGTACTATGGATCAGAAGTTCAGTGTGTTGAAAATTATATAAACATCGAACCATGAGCTGATCTCTTCCCCAAAGAATTTACCAATTACTGTTTCAGTGGAAGTGTTGAATGATTCATGTTTCAGATTTGAGTTTAGTAGCCTGCTATATTCAGTGTTACATTTTAAGCTCATTTCTCTGGGTGGGGAAATGCATTTTTGCTGAGGGCAGTCAGCACCTTGAGATCTTTAATTTCCATAGATAGCCGACAAATGTGGCTTGAAAATGCTGTCAGAAAGAGGTCTGACTCTAAACAAAAAATCTGCTGGATTTGTATAACAGTGCTTGCAATTGGTTCCTTGCACTCATGAGAAAGAACAATGACATATTAAAGGCATTTCAGTAATTTTTGTCTGGCAGTGCTTCCTTTCTGTGGGTAAGAAATGCTGGTGGATTTATATACTTGTGCAATTAACTTCATATTTAATGTATCTTATCTTAGAGGTTGACATTCTGTGAAAGCAGCTTTTAAAATAATACTGTCACTGAAACGGTCAGCAGAAATGTCATTAATTATAGATCCCATTTTAGACCTCATTTAATTTATTATTTGGTAGTTATTTATATTTGCCTTTGGCTAGAAGAGAGTGAATTAATTCTCTCATTCTTCATACTGGCCTCTTAATAGCACAGAAACCTTAAATACTAAAACATTTTTTTAAGTGTGTGAAAACCTAATTAATTTACTTTCTTTTTAGTTGTCCAGAGGTAGCTTGTGGCTTTTCCTTCTTTTTTTTTTTTTCCTTTTAATTTTATAATTAGCAGCTGTTGAAATACTTCACACATGCAGCTTCTTAACTGATAGCTGCAATTTCTGGATGTTAATGATTCCTTTTTGTTTTACAATGAAACCAGTCCTTTACCCATGCAACGCTGGTTGTTTGAGGTGTTGCAGAATCATCAGAATAAGCAACCCTCTTCAGCAACACTTTGTGTTTCTTTATGCACTTTTTTTTGACATCTGTTTTGTTATCACTGGCCTTTAACTTGATGTTGTTTGAAATGAGTGGGACAGCTGGAAAAGTCAGAGGGATCTGGTTGAACCTCTTCAAGTTCCATCCTGTGTTTTCTAGATGTAAGGAAGGGTTTACAACTGAAATAAATTAAAATCTTGGGTTGTCTGTGCTCTCCTCCTTCAGATCTCAACTGGAATAATTCATTTACCTTGGGAAATGCTGGAAATACTTGGTCCTCTGTCCCTGAATATTGGCTATTTCTTTTGTATTACTCAGTACAAGTTTCAAGGTACTGCTTATACTTCTTGTTCACTGTTTTATTGTTTCTTGCATGATTTCAACTTTAAGCCTGGAAAAATGTTTAAAGTGGAATTGTGATAGAAGCAGGTTGGGCAGAGCTTGTGAAAGGTGGTGTGTGAGTCTCTAGCAAGCTGGTATGTTCAAACTTCTCAGTTTTCTCTTTGAATTAGAGAGGGAATTATATTTGGGTTTGGGGGACAGCTGACTTCAAAATGGTTACAAATTTGTGCCAGTGCCTGAAGGAGAGGCGAGAGTGAGGAATATACAACTTCATCAGCAAAAGGGTTTGTCGGGGAGTCCAGCTCTTTAGGTGCTGGGCTTCAGGACCCTTTTCAATTCATCTTCCTATTCCTTCTCTTTCTCTCCCTCAGTCTCTGCTCCTCTTAAACCTCCTTCCTTTTGATGCCTGAAAATTCTCAGTGGTTGTGACAACTTTGTGCTGCTCTGGTGATTCCACAACTGAGTCTCTTTCTGGTGCTGCCCCTGTATCACTCTGCGTGTGCCCATTGTCCACTTATTCTCCTGGAAGTTCTCGGTGGGATTTGTCTGTAATACCATGAGAAACTCACACAATGGAGCCCTGGTTATAGCTTGGACATTCTGAACATGTAAAAAGCCCCTTTTTCACATGGCCTGTGACTGTTTCCTAAGAAAATAAATTTGTTGGACACAGAACAATCCTGTTTTGACTCCTACAAATCCACTGGCACTGGTGGCAACCAAGGAACAGGGAGAATGGCTTTTAGAGGATGGTTTATATCCCAAGGCGTTTTTATGCACTAAATATAAAGAAGGGGAAGCTAGTTTTAGTATTACATATAAGGATTTCCTAAAGATAAATGCAATTAGTAAAATAGTGGCTTAAATTAGAGTTCATGTCTTGATTTTCCTTTTAATGGGTTTGGTTCATGTTCACTGAGTGATTAAATAAGGATTAATGAGCCCTGGAAAATATGTTAATTTAGTCCACAGAATGGAATTACCTTATGATGAAACTATAATAAAAAGTGTTTATGGACTGTAAACAATATGCTCTAATCCATATCATGAATCTTGTCTCAGGGATCTGTAACATGTGTTTTTGAGAGAATTACAGTTGATAAACATTCAAAACAACCAGATTAATGTTTTAATGTAGAAAAAAATCCATGGCTGGTGAAAGCACTGTGACCCTCCTGAAAGTGAATTTGACTTTTTAATTGGTAAAGCCTCACAAAGCTGAAGAAACAGGAATTTCAGCCATTTTCGGAAACTTCTAATAGAAAAATACTCCATGAAGACATGGATGCAAAATGTGCCTGGTTGAACAAGAACAGTTAGATCTCCAGAAATTTTTATGTTTGCTTTGGAAATAGAAGACAAAAAATAGGGTCAAAATTAAATAAATACACAAGAGGTAAATGCAGGTAATAAAAGCAATGCATGCTCATGCTTTAATAAAGGGGGTCAAGATCAGGATTGAACTCCACAATTGTCCTGCAGCTGAGGCCTTTTAAGTAGTTAATCTGTGAACTTTCACTGTATAAGGGAATAGTTTAAATTGCTTTTTATGTTAAATGTATACTTCTTTCCACAGATCACACACTGCCTCAGCCCTTCACTGAAACCAAACCCACAAACTCTTCTGTGTGCGGGAAACTGAGTTCCTGTGCCCCAGGATTGCTTCGACGAGGCTTTCAGTTAAAAAGGGGTTTTTTGCATAGTTTTTTTTATATCCAGACATGTGATTTCTTCTTTAACCCCAAGATTTGGTAACATGTAGCTCTATAATTGTCCACTAAACAAAATCATGCTGCTGATCTATCTCTTTTCTTACATCTCTTTGTGTTGTTTATGTTTTATTTACTTTGTGTGTTTTTTGCTCCGTTAGACCAGTTAGGATATCATCTCTATCCAGTGTCCAGAAGATAAAAATTACCAAGTATAAATGTTGATGCCTTCAGTGACTTTTGATCATGATGGCATTTCCTGGAACTGAAAATTCCCCTACTGAGTCACCGTAGTTGGCTTTATACAGAGTAGCTAAGAAATGAACTGCTTTTTTTTGTGTTGCAGATTTCATGTGTGACAGGTAATAAAGGTTCTTTTGCCATTTCAAGGACTACACTGACTGTTCAGCCATTTATCCCCAGATATAGGTCATGGACTCGCAGAATGGGTAAGGTTGGAAGGAACCACTGGAGCTCATCTCATCCAACCTTCCTGTCCAAGCAGTGTTCCATTGAGGACACTACTCAGAAGTGTGTCCATATGGTTCTTGGATATCTTCAGAAACAGGGACTCCACAACCCGTCTGGGAAACCTGTGCTTCCTTCTGCTCTCCAAGACCTCTGACTCTTCCTGCAGAGGTGCTTCTGCTGTAATCCTGTTATCCTGAGACCAGCCAGTGTTCCCAGCCCTTTCCTCTCCAGTGGAGTACTGGGAGCACTCAGGTACCTGCTGTCCTCTCTCAGGTATGGTTTTGTTGCAGAGCATCTCCTACCCTCAGCAATTGGTTGTGCTTATGTCACCTTTTTTTTGGATAAGGACAGTGGATCCTGGAAGAGAGAACATCTTGCCTAGTTTGCTGAGTGTAAACACGTTTTGGATTAGGAAGACTTCCAATGTAAGTCCATGTTTATGAAGAGTGATTTATTGCAACAATTTTTTTACTGTTAACGCTGTTGTTAAGCAATCGTGGTTTTCATTAGCAAATTGCTTTTTTTCAGCTTGAAAGCACTGTAATTAATTGGTGCTATAATTCTTTATATTGCTTGGGATTTCATTGCTGATTTTTTAATTATAGCGTGTCCCTTGGAGCAAAAAGTTTTCAGAAAAGCTTGCATGAAAAAAATCCTGTAGAAGTTGATACATTCATCCCTGCAATCAGTTGTATTTTCTGGTTGTGATTTATGAGTATTGCTGCCAGAACAGCTGTGGAAAAATGTTCTGTAATGTAGTTCTTTACTGTATTTGGGGGACAAATAAAACCACTTCAGCTGTTAGTTTTCAGTAATTTTGGTTTTTACTGTAACCCACAGAAATGTAAGTAAGGCAATATCAGCTTATTCTAAATCAAATTAAAAATGACTTCTCAGCCAGTGTTGCCCACAAAAATGGCCACTCCAAAGTGGTCAGAAAACTTCTGTGTTCTGTGGAAGTTTTCTTGCTTTGAACTCAGCTTTCTGAATTTAGAAAGGTTTTTCTTTTATTGTCTGTTAGGGCCCATTAAGTGATAAAGTGTAGCCCTAGGGAAGTCTGAAGCAATTGTCAATTATCAATAATAAATAAGTTTTTAAACCAGGAAAACAACTCTATTATGTAAAATGACATTCCCAAAAATTAGCTACAGTAAAATGCTACTGCAGAAACCACAAATGAGAAGCACAGTATTTTTAAACTATTTTTTAACCAAAAGTAGATCAAGATCAGTGGTTGCTACCACGCTGAGCAGAAAATTGCCAAAATAGGACAGAAGGGCATATAAATTCTTCATAACTGATTTTATTAGATTGTCTGTTCTTTCTATCACCACACTTATTTCTGGCAGCAATATTTTTCCTATTGGGGATACTTCAGCAATTTAAAATTTATTTGTATTGCTATGTTATGGTCCCACTTCTGACACCAAAATAATATTGCAATACAGTGGTATAGTGTTAGGATCCCACTTCTGAAATAATGTCAAAGTGTAGGGGTAAAAGCCATAAATTGATTGTTTGATGATTGATTGATTGATTGATTGTTGGCAAGTGGATTTTCCAATTTTCAAAGCAGTCTTGCTGACTTCACTTACCTGCCTGCCTTTGGAAGAAAAACCTAATTTTACAAATAGTAGCAAGTTTGAGATCCAGCCTGTTGGAGGTAAAGAACCAAATGGGATGTATTTGATGTGATGAAAATTTTAATGAAGTGGTCTGAATACAAGGAGACTGTATCTTGAATTAAGGAAGCTTTCCTTAGCCTGAGAAGTGTTTTAGTAGCTCTCTAACAAAGAAAAGGTAGGTCAGGTTGTGAAGTTTGAAGTCTTTGTTGAGCTCTTTTTCTTCTCCAGCTACACTGTTTTTTAATTTTTCTGCAGTTGCATCTTGTATACATTTCTGTACAGGGTTTTATGCTCAGAAAAAGGCTTTGCTTTTTTATTTTTAAAAATTTTTTTCCAAGTGCCTGGTGTTTAGTTGCAGCATATGTACTGAAAACTGGACTCTCAAGATATTATATGCTACTGGATTTTACTGGTACCAGGATCTAATTTTGATCCCTAGAGCATATTCAATCCTTTCTTGCCATCATTACAAACATAATATTTAAATAATATCTTCTCTACATAAGAGCTAATCAGCAGTTTTACTTGGTTTTTAGACAACTTTGTTACTGCCTGTTTTTTACCCTTAAAGCTGAAAGGTTGTTGAAAACCTCTATCGCAGATTTCCATCCAGACTTCCTGGAAATGGAAGATTTTCAGCTCTGTGGAGGCACTTCATGTCTGAATTGGAAGCTTATGCTTCAAGCTAAAACCTGCATTTGTAGTGTGACTAAATAAAGCAGTTTCAGATTGTTTGCAGATTGCTGGCCGTGATGAAGGAGCACTGAAAACATTTGAACTGCTTTGCTTTGGCATCAATCTGTTGTGTAAAGAGGGAGCATATGGGCAGATCACGCAGGCCCCTTGGCTACTGCTGGCACCCCAGCAGGTTTCTGATCAGGGATGTCTGATACCCACACGTGCTGATGAGGAGCCCTTCAGGATTTCCTCTCCTCTCGTAGACAGCTGGGATAACAAGATATCCAGATAAAATATATGCATATGGAAATGGTGGGTTTTTTTTTTCCCTTTAGCAGAAGACAAACAGTCATAAGGCTGTTGGTTTCTGAGATGGAACATATTCTAGTTTTAACATTGGCAAATGGAATAGCTGTTATCTCAAAAACAAAGACAAATCGTGAGTACTTTTTGAGCTTAGCCTGGTAGTGCTTTTGACAGAAGTTTCTAGCAGCATTAACAATTTGTCTTATGCACAAATTTTGAATATAGCTGCTCTAGCCAACAGTATGCAGATTGTGTGTTCTAATGCAATCCAAATTTTAATTCAATCTTATGGTGATACCTTGGTGACAATTTTAATCATGGTCTAGCAATGGCACTCATCATTTGCTGTACCACAGAAAACATCTTAGTCTGAGTAGACTTTTCTGGTTTTTCCTTTTTGGCAGGTAAAATCTTTTACTGGCAAAAATGGCTAGTTCCTGTTACCAGGATTCTGCATCCACTACCATTAGATTTCACTCATACATATTCTTTTTCTCTGTGAAGTTTTTGCCGTGGATGAGCTTCATTAGTTGGATAATAAGAACACTACATATGTGCTAAAAAAGGGGTGTTGCCGCAAGATAGGTAGGGTTTACCAGGGAAGTGAAACAGAATTAGTTTCTGGCCTTGACGGTCAGAGACTATTAAAAAGTTAAGCTAATAATATACAAGGAAGAATAAAGTTGTTTGCATATTATTTGTTTTAAACTCTTTGAGTAGGCAGGAGCACATGGAGCTGGTTTGTATAAGGATGGATTTGAGAGCAAACTGCAGGGATCCAGTGTCCCAGGTTCCTGGTGGTCACACACTTTGCTGAAGTCATGGCTGGTGCAGGTCCAGCACAGTCAGCAAGGAGGCTGCTGCTCTTGTTCCCTCTGAAAAATAGCGTTGATTTGGTCCCCATTTCTCTGCCCTCCAGCCAGGGCTGCAATTTAAGTGGCTGCTTTTAAACAGTTTGCTTTCTTGTGGAAGTTGTGGGTTTGCTCTTGAAGTTGTTACGCTTGGTGGTGTGGAGCTAAAATTCAGGGGATGGTTTAAGATTGCCTGTTCCTTCTGAAGGACAGCATGGGGAGAGAGCTGCTGAAAAAAAAAAAGACAAGGAAAGGGCATAGAAAAGTAAAAGGGAGAGAAACTGTTGTGTGTTGTGTTCCAGAGGGAATGGATTGTTGAGTGAAGCCCTACACGGGGTAGGGAGCAGGAAGGAGTAAAGAGGTTTGAGTTGATTTTGAGAGAGAGAACAATTATTCAGGGAGCAGCTAGAGACTTGCCAAGGGTCAAAAGCAAAAGGTGTGATCTCAGAAGTTGAACTTTTGTTAAATAGTCCTATTTTGAACAAAGGAAACAAGAGTCCTGGAAGGAGAGGAACATGTAGTCCCATAAGAGCATCCTTTGGCAAAGAGGTTGTTGAATTAATCTGATGTGTTGCACAAGAAAAAGCTCTAATCCATCTCTTGTATGTGTTCTCAAACCCAAACAAATGTAAAACAGTCTCTTTTGTGTGTTATTTATAGCTGTTAGTCCTTGCAGCACACTGCTCCTCTGTGATAACCTTCGGCTGCACTTTGGCTTTTCAGACTCTTAGGAATTCTGTGGAACAAGCTTTCTTCTACATCAGCTCTTAACTTTGGTTCCTGGCACGCCATCCACCCAGTGAGGCTCAGACCACTGAACTCTGCCACACTGCTGCACACAAAGCAGATGTCTTGGGGAGGAAGTTTTCAGCCTGCAAGTGACTGGAGGCTGTTCTGAGGTTTGTTCATCTTATTAGTATGTGTTTTAAGGTGGCCAAGAAAGTAATCTTTTTGGATTAAATGGAAAAGAAACTTTTTTTTGTGGGTAGCGTACAAGAAAGTGGAGTGTGAGAGCAAGGGGACTCCATGGTTCTGTCTGAAAATGACAGTAAAATAGAAAGGTGATGGAAAAGGAGCAAAAGTAGTTTGGGTACGTGTCATGTGCTCACTCTCTCCATTAGATCCCTCATGGGTCCAGCTCTGTGATGAGGATCATTACTGAAAGTTGTTCAACGTATTGTTGTGGATATGTCTGATCCATTGTCTTTCCCTTCCCTGAGCCTGCTTTACCGCTCATCAGTTCTGACTTGGAGATACTTTCCAGACATTACATGGCATGGCAAAATAAAGGTATTTTAAAGTTGAGTTGAAATGGGCAAAACCTTCATAACAGGGCGTAAGAGCTTTCATGGAGCTTAGTTGCCTTTGTTAATTAGCAGGTGAGTGCTGTGCCACAAATTAATCGTTACCATGCATAGGTTTTATTTCAGTTTGGAATAAAATCAAGGTTTCATTACAAACTCCGGATTTTACTGTCTAATGTGTCAAGGTCTCAGTGAATGACAGTACAGATGGGAATCTAAAGTGTCTCCCTACCTGGTAAAGTCATTGTGGTTTTGTTGCCTCATTTGCTTAGAGAATGTTTTGAGACCTCTTCTCTTGTTAGTTCCTATTTTATTTATTCATTACAAAGATCCATGCATTGGTTTGAGAATCAGCCTCACACTAGTTTTTTCTTTCACTCAGAGCAAGCGGTTGGGTTCTTCTGAGCACTCAATTAAATTTCCAGATGAGTCTGGTGGGTCACTGACTGACCGATGATGTTGAACCAGGAGTTAAGAATAAGGGACGTGGACCCTTTTTTATGTGTTACTGTTTGTGATCTGCTTACAAATGATTCTTGTGACTGTGAGTTTTTGCAAAATTGATCAGCCTGAGAACATTTATCGTTATTCTTGCTATGCTCAGTGCCCGGATCCACAGCATTTTATTCCCAGGTTGGAGCTGTAGAATTGTAGCAGGTAGGCAGAAACTTTTAAACAGAATGGACCAGGTTATCAAAAATTTCAATAACTTTGGCATATTCTCCTCGACGAGAAGAAAAGATACTGGAAGCAGAGATTTGTTGTGTGAAATTTGTAATTCCCAAGTTGTTCAAAAGCAAGGTTAATTGCTGCTTTAATATACAGCCTGGTTATATTTCATAGCAATTTCAGATCCTAGTGGGCTGAGGTGTAGTGCAAACATGTTCCCTGAGATAACAGGACACAAGTGAAAAATCATCACAGTAATAACTTTACCTTGCGTTTTTCAGGTGGCATTCTGATGGCCCAAGTTTGTAACGTTTTTCTGTTTAAAGAAATTTTGTCTGTTTCTTCATGTGGTTTACTGGGAGTTTTTAATGGATTAATTATAATACCAGCAAGTGATTGTTGGACACATGTTATGTCACGTGGAAGCAAAGGAGAAAATCAGAGTCTCTGGTTTACCTTTTTAACATTCATAAAATATTCCCTAACTGTTGTTTTGGGAGAATGGTACGCGCTGGTTCCCAGCTCACCATCTCTAAGCTTCCTCTATGCTATGTTTATGTATTTTAAAAAGCTTTCCCCCACAGAAACATTTCCTTCAAAATAAAATCCAGTTATTTCTGCATTTATGCGCTAACTTGCTTATAGAGATTTTGAGCCTATCTCCTTAATTCAGATGGTGCAATTTGAGACCACTTAGACTGAAGTCTTTAGATGATTAAAATTGCTGCATCTAGCAATCAATTGCTACTAAAGAGGCTACACACAAAGAAAAAATAATTTACTCTCGAAAAAATTATGTGAAATTTAGATCTCAATACTTGATTAAATGAGAAAAGTCCTAAGTGAGTCTGGAAGGATCACAGAGCCATAGGTAGGATTGAGGAATAAGCTACAGCAACTGAAGGAAATTAAACCCAAATATTTTTAAGGAATGAAGATATAAATCCATGTCAAAATAACAGAGCAGAACTAATGAGCAGAGTGCAGGCAAGGTAATAGACCTCTCAGAGGTAAATGGCCTCCCTGTGAGGAAAAAGTTTTATCTTGCATAAACTGAACCGCTGAACAAAAATTCTCAAAATGTCTCAGACAGCAAGAGCCACAGGCTATGCCTATCCCTGGGGATGAACATGGGAACAGTGAGGGCACAGCAACATGTGTCTGACCTGTGAGGAGCAAAGCTGTGCCCCACTTTCCTTTGCTCGTACTTAGATCCATTCTCCAAAGTAAAGGATTAAGGATGTGGGATATAAAATGACGTTGGGTTATTGAGGGTTTCAGAGTCACTGTGATGTTTCAAAAATAATTTTGAAAGCATATAAACGATCCCTGACTCTTTGTAGTGTTTGAGAGGCTATTGTCACATTCTTTATCTGTGTAACAAAACAGATAGAATATAAAATTATTTAGTTTTCCTGTCCTGATTGTTATTATTTTTAGAAGTACTGTGAGGATAAAACCAAAGCCTATTATTTAATTTTAAATCAATGAAAAGAAAGCAAGATAACAGTTGCATGTGATGTCCAGAATAGACTTATATCTTGCCTGTTTTAGAAACATCTTGAATCTGAGATAGCTGGCAAAATCCAAACAAAGGGTCCCCTGCATTTTATGAGAAAGAAGTCTCACTCTCTCTGATTAGGCCTGTTCTCTTCTGTTTGAGCATACCCATTTAGCTATGCCTTATGCATACTAACAGGGAAGATTTATACTGTGGAACAAATCTAGGAGCTGGCATTTGTTTTCTGTAGTATCTGTATCCATAAAGGCAAATGTATGTTAAATCTTGAATCATGTTATCCTTTGGCTCATGCTTCGCTCCTATTACTCTTAATAGGAATTAAGAGTGTTAAAAGGATACAAAATCCTCTGATGTGCCATTTTGGAGGCCCAGCTTTTCAATGCTGTGCTTTGTGGAGTGGCTTTTCTATTTTGACCAGTGGTGAAGAGCTTTTGTAGCATTACAACTGCCTGCATTTTGAAATACCAGGCAGAAATAATTGTTTGCTAGGAGTAGATGATGCTGCCATCGTGGCATTTTCTGTAGGGGATGAATGGAGAGCAAATCCTTTGGAAGGGCAAAGCCTAAGCAGTGGAGAATGTGCAGAGAATTCTCACAGCACCCCTGAACACTGCCACCATCAAACAGGAACTCCAAACTCTTTTCTCCTCAGTACTTCTGTTCAAAGCTCTCCCTCAGGGAAGTCATGGGAGGAGGGGAAGAGGTAGAAGGACTTTTCTCAGTCCTTTTTCTGCCTGCCTGCTTGGGTTTTTCCTTTAATCTCTCTGTTTCTCTTTGATGCAGGTACGTAGGCAGTTCCACTGAACAGTACCCAGAGAAGCTCTTTGTTATTTATTTACCTTCTGCATCAGCCTTCTCTTTGGGCCTGTCACGAACATCAGTGCTGAGCGCAGGGGGCAGGGGGTTGCTTTTTCAGCACTCTAGTGGCAAACAGGAGGTTAAAGGCCTTCTTGTGCTTCTCAGAAGTGGAATGGAGAGCCTAAATTCCTGTGTAATGCACCTGACCAGTGGAAATGTTACAGTCCAAGGTCCTCTGCATCTCTTTAAGGTGCTAACCATCAGCAATTCTCTTTTTTTTTTTTTTAATTACAAGATCTGTTACATTTTCAGGTTACTAAATATTACCTGTATCACCTGAGGCTTGTCTTTCATCAAAATAAGAGTTTGGTTTGTCAAATTCAAGCTACAGTTTATTCCACATTTCTTGCAAGAATTTGTCTAGGCATGTGTTGCTCTGTGCAGTACTGCGTTTCGTGACACCTTGTGTTATATATTACCTTGGCAATATAATATATTACCTTGCAGTCACAGTTAATATTTAAAGCAAAGAATCTTTTTTGTTGTTGCTGTTCTGAAATTTGTGGGTTCATTTCCAAAATGCAGTAATTTGAATCTTTATTCAAATGTCTTGGGACATTGAATTGCAGGTTATTATGTCATCAAAGAACTCAGTAAATCACTGTATCTATTCATATCAATCTGCTGACAGAGTTGGGGGGGTGATTGGCAGAAAAAATTGTATGACATCTATATTCCTTTTTTTAAACTGATGAAAACCACTAGCTTGTGTAAAAATATTTTTCAAGGATAAATGGTTGGTAATGACAGGAAGAAGGAAAAAGTTACAATCAAGATGCAGTGTGATTCAGGAGACCTGTTAATATTCTAAATCCCTTGGAGAAATGAAATCATTAAATACCTGTTTTAACTCAAACCTGGAATTTCAATCCTTTTCCCCATACTTTTATGGCATCTATTAAGAGGCGGTAGTTTGAATCCAGTTAAATAATTGTGACATTAATTTAATCAGTAAAGAGAGAACTCATAAAATTTACTTGTGGAATTGCAGCCGATGCTTTGAGAGTTGTTTGCATTGTGAACCAACACAAGTTGCAAATTGTGAATAAGGTTTTTTGGTGTTTCATTTAAAGCTGTTACCTCAGAGATAGAGATCAGCATGGCTCCAACAAGTGTGGACTTTGTCAGATAGTTTCTTTAAGGTCTTATGGGTTATACTGAGTCTTGTCTGGTGCTCTGCACAGTCGTGAATCAACTAGTTAGTTGGTTTAGTTGGCTAAAGAGGCACCCAACACATTTGCTAAAGCTCTAAAGTTGTTTTTAAAGCAAAATGTAGACCTGCCTGGAGCCAGGTCATGTCTGCACCCCTGCACCTTCAGGGTCAGAGTGCTCTCTTCTCCTTTCCCTGATTTCAAAGTTACATTAATTACACAAACTGATTGAATAAAGCCTTCTTGGGTTAGTGTATGGAGATCTGTCCCTACTTTTAGGTGTCCCTGTGTCTCCAGGGTGTTTTGTTCAGCCTGGAATATCTTTTACATGTCCTTCCTGCCTGAGAAGTACTTTTTGCAGCCCTCAGGGCTTTTGAGGGGTAACTCAAAGAGATCTCAGTATGGAGAACTCGGAGGTTTGTCTTTCTGACGTTCAACCTGAACGTGTTGATCTTGGACCTCATGCATTTCATCTTTTAATCCACCTCTGTCTCACTTTGCCTGCACCTTCATGTCACAGCCTGTGACCCGTGGACTGGACCTCAAACCAGGCCCCTCATGCTGTATAAACCCCCCAGCCCCAAACAGTGCTTTTGACAGGGCATTTCTCCCATGTGTTTCTCTGCCTTGAAACACATCCCATTTTCAGTGGCTGCCGTGATTTATTTCAACACATTTCTTTTGTTCCTCAGGACTGTGAGCTGCTGTAATTTAAACTACATGTGACACAGTTGTCTGTCTAGCATTTAGAAGAAAAATACAAATTTCCAATCAAAAGGCTCATATAACATTTTGGCAGGAAACGTGCACGTTCTGTTTGAAAAACCATTCTGTTGTGATTTGAAACCACTGTTTACTGACTGCCACCTGCACAACCTGATTCAACCAACAGTGCTGCAGCAGAACTTGTTTCCTGAACTCAAACTGCTGTGACCATACAATCCTAATTTGTGCTTTTCAACAGCACACATTCTTTTAATACACTGTTAAAAATAAATGCGCCTTGTCATTGTTCCTGGAACAAGTCAGGCACATCACCTGTATCAGTTTGCATCTCAGACACGTCCCAGTGTGTGCTTCAGTTGCTGCTTGTGTGCAAAGTTTCAGAAGGGTAAATTTGGAAAAAAAAAAGTAAAACTACTGCTCGAAGGATATTTTTTATTCCTCTGGAGTGCAGTATTTTCAAACTATGAGGAAAATACCTTTCAGGAAAATGCCATCTCTTAGAAGGAAGGAATAAAATCTTATGAAATGATAATAAACTAGAAAAATATCAGCATCTCATGGGATATGGGATCCCACAGAAGCTTTGAAATAGTTTATTTCCAGAGCAAACTTATTCTGTTTGAGGATACTACTGTGGAATATGTGAAGTTAGGGGAAGGAATTTTGGGAAGTCAGCATGAACATTTAAATGAGTCATCCTTAGAGACAGAGAGGAAATTTCAGGAGGGAATTTATTAAAGTTCCTTTGTCTTCTGTGTAATAAAAAACCATCCCTGATTAGTGTCAGTGAGAGACTTTATGATGAGCATTGTTCAAGAGTAAGGATTTCAGCACAGCGTTCAATAGCCTATCTAGGAAAGACTATGGATCAAAAGTTTATTGTCTAACTGTTGTAAATTTGGGCCAGTACTATTCTGTGCATCTCCGACTCTTGTTTCTACAGAAGTTAGCTCTGTATTCAGATTTACTGGGGGAGGGTGGGTGTTTTTTGGGTTCTTTTAATGCCTGCGAGTGTCAGAGGTTCAAGGATCAATGCCCTTTTAAAATTTGAAAGACAAATAATTTACCTATTTTGAATATACTTTGATATAGATGTTCTGATACAATTACTGAAGATCCCCTGTTTCTAACCAAGCCATATTTCTAATCCATGCTCTTTTCTGAGATGTTTGTCTGCACCTGATTTTGTTCTGTCCGGCAGCACCTGTTTTCTCCAGAACTGTTTTTCTGAGTCTTGGAGTCTTAAAAT
This sequence comes from Machaerirhynchus nigripectus, assembly GCA_013397975.1. Classification (NCBI taxonomy): domain Eukaryota; kingdom Metazoa; phylum Chordata; class Aves; order Passeriformes; family Dicruridae; genus Machaerirhynchus; species Machaerirhynchus nigripectus. The sequence continues at coordinate 264,369 of VZRQ01008070.1, read as the reverse complement.
TATTCTTTACTTTTCTTTCCTTTCCAATTTTTTTTTTCCATGTGGTTTATTAATTTCTAATCCTTAATTTCCAGTGAATTCTTTTAATGGTGTCTTGAGATTTCTCCACAGATGAAGGGAAAACAGCAGCTTTAGGTGTGGGTTTCATCAGTACAAAGAAAAAAAAGAAAAAAGACAATGTTTGGAAAAAGCACCCAGTGCAATGTGACTTTTGATGTGATAAAGACATTTGGTAAATATCTAAATTGTGCCAGGGGTTTAGAAAATACTTGGCCTAACGAAAGGCAGGATTGAGATACAACGGTGTCTCAAGAGAGTGACTGCCAGCACTTATTTTTAGTTTTTGGAAAGCAAAAGCTTTAAATTTTGGATTTAAATCCACCAGCAACCTAATTTCAAATGAGTTTTACATAGCTTTTTCATAATTCCAGGTGACTTTAAACCAAACCTATGTTAGTGTCTTTATCAATATCATATTCCAGGCTATGCTTTGCTTCTGGTAAAGTTTTCCCAAGGCTCAAATTGTTGCTGGTCACTCCAGGGCAGGAAAAAGCATCAGGAAATGGATACTTTCTGAGGGATGGCTTGGACCAATTGTTGCTTCACTATTTTGCTTCATACTTAAAGCTCACCTCTTCTTCTAACTTTAATGGCAAACATGATGCAGCCAAAATGATCTTTACATGACACGTGGTCATCAATGTCTCCTGCATGCACAACCTCTCTGCAAGCTCTGCTTACTTTGGGGTAAGGTGGTGTGGCAAAAAATCCTGTGTGGGGAAGGGTTTTCTTGCTTGTGGGCAGTTCTGGGTCATGAAATATGTAGTTGTACATTCAGTGAACTTTAAACTTTCTGTTGTTGTAGGAATTCTTTTTTTTTTTTACTCAAGAACAGAAAATGTAGAGGCTATGATTTATTTATTTATTTTTTAGAGGAACTGGGAAGTGGCCGCAGGTGATTACAGCCATTAGTCAGCTGTAGCAAGAAAGGCTTGAGAGTCTTTTTTTGAAGGAGGCTTGAAAAAGGGATAAAAAGCTGCCTGAGTTTATTAAACACAAATCTTCGTAAAGGAACCTGAAAAGTGGATGTAATAAGTCCTCTTTTTTTTCCTCTGAGACATGGGAAATCTCAGGGATTTTAAACTGTCTGGAACTAAGTACTGCATAGATGATAATTAGCTGAGTTGAAGAAATTGCAGATTGATATTGATTTGGCATAGTAAAAACAAGCTAAAGGAAATTCACCAATGGGCTGTGTTTAAAAAGTGAGTAGGAGAGGAGGGAGGGAAATTCTATTTAATGTTTCCATCTAGAGTGACACAAAAAATGGGGGTATAATGACATATAGAAGGTGTTTCTGAAGTAGTAAGGGATGAAAATAAGATACAGGAAGAACTTGCTTCTAAGACATTACCTTTCATTTTTGACTGGTGCTTTTTGCTGTTTCACTTTTGGGGTATCATCAGGGGCAGACCAGGTATTTTTGTGGTCAAGATGGGAAGAGAAAGAGACTCCTTTGATTTGCATTCTCTGCATGTTGTTTCATGTACTTCCCCCTCCTGATAACCCTCCCTTCTAAAATAAATTATTTTGGTTTCGTGGTCTCTTTTTAAAAGACTCTCTCCACCTTCTCCAGATAATTCATCTGTCAGCTGCTGACCTTAGCAGCAATTGTCAGATTTAACATGCAGAAGTTCTTTATGTGATTACAAAGCAAAATATCAGTGCAGGATTCTGGTTAAAAGGAAAAAAAAAAGTGTTGATTATTTTAATAAATTATACCTAATAGAAGAGTTGGGACATATCAAGGAGAGTCTTTGCTTTGTTTGCAGACTAGATGACTTATCTGTAGTATATAAAACTCACAGATTACAGCTTGGGATGTTTTCATTGTTGGTTTGGGTTTTTTTTTTAATCCTTTCTATCTCATCTTCCCTGAAGTAAGATTCTTCCTCTGTTATATCGCCTCTCATTCAGCTTTGTACTTAAAAACTTCATGACAGAAAAGAAGTCATATTACTGTCCTGTTTTCTTCTTTTGTGTAAGGTTTAGCCTGTCTGGTTTAGCCTCAGTAAAATCCATACTGGCCCTTTTCCAGCTGAGATTTAGCACTTTATGTGTGGTTTTGAGTGCTGTGATATAAAAAGGATGTAAAGCTGTTAGAGAGTATCCAAAGGAGGGATATGAGGATGGTGAATGGCCTGGTGGGGAAGTCATACAAGAAGTGTCTGAGGTCACTTGGTCTGTTCAGCCTGGAGAGGAGGAGATCGAGGGGAGACCTCATTGCAGTTACAGCTTCCTTGTGAGGGGAAATGGAGGGTCAAGCACTGATCTCTTCTCTGTGGTGAACAGGGACAGGACTTGAGGGAATGGCCTGGAGTTGTGTCAGGGGAGGTTTAGGTTGGATATTGAGGAAAGGATCTTCGCCCAGGGCGTGTTTGGGCACTGGAACAGCTCCCCAGGGAGTGGTCACAACACCAAGCCTGGCAGAGAAGCCTTTGGACATTCAGACACAGGGTGTGATTTTTGGGAGGAGTTGGACTTTGATGGCCCGCGTGGGTTCCTTCCAACTCAGGATATTCTCTGATTGTCTTGATCGTGTCTTAAGCACGTGGAACCAAACAACAGTGTCATAAACTCTGATCTTGTCTTGTGTTCACGGAGGCTGAATTCATCACCAGTGAAACTGGACAGAACAACAGAGAGGCTTTGCACAGGAGAAATTCACTCAGTCTGGCAGGGAATGTTGTGGGCTGACCATGTTGAAATGGTAGTACCCTGTTATCTAAACTATACCAGAGTGATCAATGCAAGTTTCCACTTGGTCTTCTTGAGGTGGATCAGCTGGTAACACTAGCCAAGAGAGGAACATGAGGAAGATTTGGCTGGTTTATTCCAATTTATAACCCCTTTGGGTGAGAAGAGAAGGAAATCTTTGCCAATAGCTTTACATCCAAGATAAAAAAACCCCAGCCAACAATCGAACAAAACCCCAGCCAAACAAAAAGGTGAACCACAAAAAAATAAAGCCAAACCAAACCACCACGTTTTGGTATTTGCTTATAACAGCAAGAGATAAAATAAGATGGAAACTCTTTGGCTGAATGGACATTCAGATGATGAGCCTCTGGTTTCCTACATCTGACAATGTCTTTTGTGACTGTCTGAGCAAGGAGTGAGCGAGGAAAGGATTGTGGCATTTCTTGCAGGGTGGCCTTTACTTAGCAAAATTAGAAAATTCAGTAGATGTGCTTGGAATTTCTATTCTGCTGCACACTGTACTTCTATGGCACTCTGCTCTTGCGATGGGAATGTGAGCTCCCTGGGGATTTGAGTCAGGATGGCAAACTGCAAGTATTCCTTCTTGAAGACTTAAAGCCAGTGTAGTAGCTACAGGTGTCACTGCTTTAATTAAGCTTTTAATTCCTGATTTAATGAGTGTAACATTTGGGTTTATCCACACATTTTTATTCCTAGCTAACTGAGAATCTAAAGGATTAACAGGATGGGCACCAACTGTAACACTTTTTATTCTGATACACAAAAGGTGGTTTCAATTTGTATTTTAACTTCAGCTCTGCTTTAACACTGATAATGCACAAAGCCCAGTGATATTATTACACTTTGACACTGAATTACCAGATAAATGACTTGTCAGAGTTCATTTATGTTTCTGAATGTTTGGCAGAGAGTGACAGCTGCATGGAGCTTATAATTCAGCGATGCATTATCTCAATGAAGGAAAGCAGCTTCCCCTGAAAAACAAAATCTTGGGGTTCTAGATAAGGTGGTTTTAGATTAAAAATGTGATTGTGTGCCAAATAAGAAGATTAGTTCTGGAAGTCAGATAATGCCAGAGGAAAGGAGATACAATGACTTGCCTCCTTTGAGCTGAGAGCAGAATTTTGGATGATCATCAGGCACCTGTACTGGAAAAGGTTTTCTCCCCTTTAAAGGGGAAAAAGAAAAAAAGTTATTTATATTTTTCAAATCCAGTTTTGTGTTCAGTGTGTTCTGGGTTGGACTTTTTTGATATCTGTGATCTCTGCTGTCTGCCAGTCAACTTTTCAAAGTATCTGAGAAAGAACGAAGACAAAAAGTAATTTAAAAACATGTGATGGCACACTGATGCTTAATAAAACCTCTTTATTTCAAATTCAACATCCTTTAAATGTGGGGGAAATTTATTTAGTTTGCAGGAGAGAAAAAAAAGTAGCAAAAACTACAGAAATCCTTACTGTCTCTCCTGGTCTTCTTGGCATTATTTCCTGTATCACCTCAGGGTTACTTTGCCAAAACTTCTGTGTGCAATGAATATTATCTGTATTTCAACATTCCTTAGCTCTCCCAACAGTGGTAAAATTTTGGATGTTGTTCTACAGCTTTTGGAATGGGACAACAGTGCTGATTCTGTCTGTTAAAAAACACCCTCTGATTACTGGATTTTCAGCCTTAACTTACTAATTTGCAAAGAGAATTTTATAATTATGTATATTCATCACTTCAAATCACAAAAGACATGTGTGGCATGTGGAAATTAGAGCTCTAGAGATAAGAAACTCCCCCCTCCCCCACCTAGGATGTGTAATTAGAGGTGCTCATTTAGTGGATCAGTTCTCAATTATCCGTTAAGTGTAAGTATTTGAGTTAGATATGTTCTTTTGTCTAACGTGACTGAACATAATTTAGCTTGGAGGATGTGAGGTGTTGGCTGCTGAAGGCAAACTGACAGATGACATTTCTTATCAATCGTATTTCTGAACGTGAAACTCGCTACGTGTAGCCCATGTTTATCCTGAAAGGGAGCTGGGAAGTCAAAGCAGAGCTGGGAATATATAGCATTCTGTAGGGAATACTTCCAGGGACGTGCTGGGTAGTTTCAATCTATTATAATGAGGTTTTGGTGTAATAAATACATATAGTAAATTGCAGAGGAGGCATTGGACAGGATTGATGGTGGCTATAACAAAGCTCTGTTTATGGATAGGTACATAAAGAAGATCAGATACTGCCACTCTCTAATTCAGACACCCTGCTGCTGAAAGAAAAATCTCTCTCAAACCGTTTGATCACTGGAAAAAAGGAATCCACATAAACCTGTTTGTGTGCATATTTATGTAGGTTTTCTGCTTTGTTTTGGATTTAACTTCTTGCAGTATCTGTGTTTTCACTTTCTGGTGAGCGTCTGTCATTTGTTGTTTTAATATTTTAAATTGTGATACTTGCTAATGCCTTGTACTTGCTTCCTCAGTTTCATCTTCATTTTTAAATATTCTGAATGCCCAGTAAACTAAATGGCTGGGAAGTTTAACTGAAGTTTAGTAATGCAGAGGAATCTCTGCAAAGGAAGCTGGAGGTGAATTTATAGCACACACATGGCTCTGTCACGTATGATTTGTCTGGATGGGTTTTTTTGTTCCACCGGGTTTTTTTTAGAGCATGGAAAGGGTAGTGTTACCCTATGTAGTAGGTGCAGGTACAACCTTCTCAGCTTCAGGAGATCTTGAGCACCACCAGTCTCTAAAATCCCTTATTAAAGGGACAATGCATGAGACCTGGGCAGCTGCTGCCAGTGGAATGCTCTCAGCAAGGTCAGGCTGGTTTGGGGTGATGTGATTTGCCTCAAGCCTTTCTTGCATGCTCCCCCTTATGGCAGGTTTAGCTTGTCTAAAACATTAATTTAGATTTCTCTTATAATCCTTATTGTCCTTGGGGATGTGTACTAAGCTCTCTGGTTGCTAATCTATTAATCTTATTTGTAAATGTTTAAATATTGGACTGCACTTTATCTATAGCACCCTTATCACAAAATTCACCCAACACCAGATAGAACATGGAGTGCTGGATAATGAATGTAACAGCAAAATCAGCATCCGTGCCTCTTTTGCATATTGCATGTATATGATTTTTTTTTTTTCAGAGTTTTCAAAGTCAAAGTTTCATACTCTAAACCAGATGTTTATGTCCATAAAACAAAGTTTTAGGCTGACAGCCTAAAGTTCACCTTAGAAAATGCAGTAAACCACTTATCCCCTCTTCTCTTGTTACGAGTTTATACCACCTGCTTTTCCTCTCTGATATTTCTGGTTGGTAGCATCAAACTGAACAAATGGCAGCCATTCCCCGTTGAAAAATGCTGCTTCTGCTTGAGAATAAAAAAGCTGCTGAGTCCTGATTTGCACCCCCCACCTTTAAATGAATTGACCTAGAAACGGGTTTCTCCTTACTTCACACAGAGGTGCTCGGTGTACCTGAGTGATGAAAACAGCAGTCAGCTGGGAATTCACCCCGTCCCTGTCTGCACTCTTCTGGGGTGAGCTCAGGTGTTCTGGGGTCAGTAAAGCCTGGGGCAGGGTGCTGGTATTACACTCAAGGCCTCCAGTTCTGGGCTGTGCATGGCACTGGTTCAGACTGGGCTCTTAAGGGAGTGATCAGCTGGCACAGTACAAGGATTTTTCAAGCAGAGCTGTGTCAAAGCGAGGGTCTTCCGTGATGGACAAAAATACATGGTCATTTTGGTTCAGAACACTTGGCTTTTTGTTAAAAGCCTGACTTGCATGAAAGGATATAAAGCCTGAGGTGCTGTTTAAACCCTGGAGTTATGCCCAGTTGTCGTGTTCTCTGCCCCAACCCCCCTCTCATCACTTAGTTTAAAACCAAGTTTAACAGTAGATTTATTTTTCTTTCCAACCCCCTTTCGTACCATAGATATAAAGCAGAATAATTAGGCTTTTTACTGGTCATTTGCTGTTGTTTTGCACAGATTTATTTCAGCTAAGTGGCTTTCAAGTGTGTACAAAGAATGAGAGAAGGTTTTACTCAAGCACTTAAACTATAAACCATCTGTCTGTGAAATGTGGGGTTGGTTGCCCATCAAGTTTTTTTTTAAATCTTACTGATTGCTTAAAAGCAGCAGGATGAAGTGGGGCATGGTGTAATATTCCTAAATAGGTTTGTCATGGCTGCAGGGAGTTTTAATTTTGAAACTTCACTTGTGCTCAGTGCATTTCTGGTTTTCATATGTCCAAAGTCAGATTGGGTTGTATTGAGGGTGGGATATAAGTAAAGTGCTCGAGTTTTATGCTCATCTGTGACATAGGCGACCCTTTCTTTGTTATTAATTAGCTTGGAAACCTTTCTAATGCTTTTTCTTGTCTTGCTTTGTTTCCACAGGCTTCTGTGTGTAGATGTACATCCTCCACAATAATAAACAAATGCATTTTTCACCATACAACTCAAATAACTGGGAGGCTTGATGCATGGTTATGCAGAGAAAGGATGGATTTCTTTATTTTTTGTTATAATATATATATGTTATATTATATTTGGATATATATCTATTTAGATATATATATTGGAATATTTTGATATAATATATAATAAATATATAATATAAAATATATATATAAAATATTGAGTATAAAGTATAAAAATCTTTTATATAATTATCTTCAGTAGGGCTAACCCACGATATGTGGATGTCCTCATGTAAATATTTAAATATATAAAATGTCGATGACACAAGATATTGTCCCTTTCCTTGTTCTCCTACTGTATTTACCTTCTCTAAATCTGTGTCATGCTTCTAAAGAGAAATATGAGAAAAATCTGGTTTTACTCCCAGAATAATTCACTATTTGGAAGCGTGAAGCATATGTTTATATAGCTTCTATGAATATAGAATCGTAGAAAGGCTTTTAAGAAGGTGGAGGTGAGCCAGTGGCTCAAACACCTGGATCGGGTCTTGTCCAGGGTTTGGTTCCTACACTGCTTCTTCAGAGCTGCACCTCTGGCTTGGCAAGTTGGCATCAAAGTGAGTGAAAATTTGAAAACAATGGTTATAAACATTTTGTAGCCTGTGCTGATGGTTATCCAGGGTGGAAATTACTGAGTGGTGTATTTTGGAAAGCAGTTAGGCAAGTATCCGGGCTGAAGGGGAGGAGTACTGTAAATATGTAACAGCTAAAAGACAGAAGCTGTTTGCAGTTCATCCGAAAATATATGGTAATTTTGCAACCTTCATTATGACAATTTCACCAGGGGGAAAAAACTCTCATTATATGAGCACTGACATGCTTTGATTAAAATTTTAAACATGTGTGACAAGTGCAAATTTTCCCACATTTACCAGCTTGTGGAGAATCTGCAGGGGGTTTGAGGACCTTTTCTGATAGATGAATGAAGCGTATTTTAGTAGAACTTCTTAATGAAGATGTTGTCTCTTCAGTCTTAAATTTAACTTGAACTCTAGTTACCCTTACACTTACCAGAAAAGCATGTGGATTTCAGCTTCCACAAAACAACTCTTGATGTACTTGAAAGTGCAGAGAAAACTTCTTTTCCTGTGACTGGAGAGCAGGGCTGAGTCTTCACAGAGCAGTCTCAAAAATGAAGTCAGTGAATGTCTGGATAGGTTTTAATCCCTGATTTTCAAAGTATGGTGTAAATGTCTGCTCACACATCCCTGTCCTCTCGGGTTTGATCTCATCTCGCTGCTTCTGGAGAGTATTTGTGCTCCTGGCAATGACTCATGTGCTGAGTGCCTTGCTTGAATAGCAGTGCTAATGCAGTAATTTTACCTCTTTGCAGCTTAAAAGCGAACGCAGAAAGACTAAACTTGGAGTTGTTGCATGAAATGATGGGGAGGCCAAAAGTTTTTTGGAAGCTGGCACTGTTTGATGACGGGTGCAGCTGGGAAATAGATTGCAGTTCTTATTCTCTCTGCAGTAATTGTGCCACTCCAGCTAAAAGGGAGCTTGAGCATTAGGCAGGATAAGCAGAAGGGCCTTTAGCCTGTGTTTTCTGGCTTCCAAATATTACAGTGGAAGCTGTGGACCTCTGTAGGGAAGAACCTCAACAGAGAAGAAGGTTAGTGAAGGACTTGTTTGCAGTTCAGTGTGTTTGTGAAAACATTTTTCTAAAATATATCAGATGTCCCAGAATGAAGATGTCTGTGCCCCTATCAAGTATTCAAGAGCAAGAGAGAAAGCATAAAAGATCCAAGCCCCTGGATATGTAGCTTGCAAGTAGACAAGAATCCTCAAAGAACAATGTCAACCTGATCTGCAGCTGGGAAAGCCCGCAAGTTTTTCCCTGGTGGTTTTCAGATGACTCTCTTCACTCTAAGAGAAGTGCTCTCTTGGTTCCCATATCAGCTGGACAGTTTAAATTCTTTCAGTGGTTTTAATCATGGCAAAGGGTGAAAAGTGGTTAGGTGGACTCCTGGATGAAAAATTCATGAAAAGCACAGAAATGCAGATGTAATATCTGATTGAGCAAGTCCTGAAATTACAGATTTCCTGATCAGGACAAATATAAATTTATATTAATGTTCATCTGCTTATTTTTTAAGGACTTGTTGTTGGCTACCAGAAGGCACAGGATGTCGGGCTGGGCTGTCTGTGCTCTGAGCCAGTGCAACTGTTCTTTTGTTCTTAGCAGAGCTGGGACTGTACTTTCCTGGCCCTCAGCTTCACTCCAGGAATGCCAAGTTGTGGATAATGCAGGGGGTATGAGAGGAAGGTCTGCCTATGAGAAAAGGTTGTGCAATTGAAATTCCCAAGGTGAAATAACTCAGTGGAGCACCTTTTTCCTAGGGTGATTAACAAACCAGTCTGTTGAAAGGCCTCAACGATGCTGCCTTTAAACCCTGCTGGCAAAAAATCCATCATTTTTTCTTTTTGCTAACAGTTGGAGTTCTGTTGCATCAAAGCTGAATTCCAGTACCTGATTGCTTTCCAAATCTTGTGCCTATCCAGGCAGGAGGGCAGCCTGCAGAACCACCTGTTGTCTGGCATGTAAATACTTGGGGTTTGACCTTTTCAAAAGTTGCAGTGCGAAAATAAAAGTGCAGAACTTTTGTCTTGACAAATGCAATTTTTGTCAGTGCTGAAAATCGGCAGTTTCACCTGGGCAGAAATGGTGTAAATTGGAAGTTGAATGAAACCCATTACCCTACTTGTCCTGGACTTTCTTTTCTGCTGTTTGTGTCTTTCCTTGCTCATAGAAGGTTTCAGATTAATATCTACGCTTCATTTAGCAGGGAAGGTGTGTGGATTTTCTTTCTTTTTGAGAAAAATTGCTGCCTGTCAGCACCATGCCCCCTAACACAGAGGCTTATCTGCGAAACCTCCTTGTAATTATTGTATAATGAATTCCAACCAGTTCATTAAAATTGAAAATCACCAAAGAGACCTTCTAGGGCTAATCATGTATGCTGTAAGGTTTGGTGTAAGCACAGTGTAATCTGAGCAGGCAGATAAGACCTTGTCTCTGTGGTAATCTTTTAATATTGTTCAAAGTGTTAAACAAAAATAGGCTGAATGAGAAATTTCTATAATTCTCATAAAGATACATTGAATAAAAGGTTTAATTTTTGATTTGGGTGAAATTAACTCTTGCCGACAGGTCCATCTGCCTGACACAGGGAAGTGTTTAGTTATTTATATACCTCATCATATTTGTGGCAGGTTGAATAAAACTTGCCAGAAAATAGTTTGGATTGTGAGTTAGTTTTCAGTACTTATTGTAGGAGTTGGCATATTTTATTTTCTAAATTAGAATAATTTCCCACATTTTAAACTATTAATTAATTAAAGTTTTCACTGTCATATTCTCTTTTTTTGTGTAAATGACTAAAGCTTTCTATTTAGGCTTTTCTATTCAAAGGTATGAGCCCATGAATTTATAAGCACTGGACTGAGATGCTTCATCTTTCAGGGAATATTCACAGTGCCAAATTTGAGATCCACAGCTGACTTGTCTCCTTACCTCCTGCACTGGTCTCTTGAAAATGTAAATTTTTTTTGTGTTGAAAGTTGTGATATTTCCATGATCAGGTTATCATAGACAGAAGAGGGAACAGGGAGCTAGTTTAACCTTTCTCTTGTTGGTGGGGAGCTGCTTTTTTTATTATAATGTTTAATTAAGATGGAGAGACTGTGGAATCTCAGATATGTACAAAAGCTGTGGGCAGAAGCAAAGTAATTGAATATGAAACAATATTTTAAAATCCAAGACTAATGACTGTTACATTGAACTGAGTATTTGTGCTCATTTCTAGGTCTAAACTGATTTCAGCCATGCAGGAAAATGACCTGCAATGCCACAGCTGACATTTCAGTCAAGATGTTTGTTCAGGAAACTCATTTGTACTGAAAATAAATAAATAAAACTTTGATTGAATATTTTGCCTGCTGTAAATATGTTTTTCTAAGTCTGTTACAAGGACATTTTTCTTTGTTGTTTTGCCATGGGGAAAAATGTCTTTTTGGTGAAAATTGAAATATTTAGACACATAACTGAGAAGCAAGGGTAACAATCTGCTGTTCTGGTTCACATATCCCTGTTAGTTCGTTCAGGTGCTGAACTTCACTTGGGGGCCTGTTGTAGAGTATTAAAGATTACCACCGTTTTGAAAAACAGAATATATGAACAAAATAGCATTGCTGTGACAGGAAAGCAAACCAAGCATCTTTATCTTTTTAATACACAATGAGTAACTGTTGAAAGGAACTGATTTGTGCCTAAATAGAAGTGTGATTTTATTACAATTCTTAACTTGTGGTTTTATGTGAATGTGTCTGCCTTGATGGGTGTGCCAGTTTTATCAGAGCTTTATATGTCAAAATAAAGGTTTGCATCTTCAGCAGTGGTCATTTGTAGCTCTTGGTACACACGAGGTGTGATTGGAATTTGGAAGAGAAACGTGATTCTGATGAAGCAAATGGAAGCAGTGTTTTTATGGAGGTTTTCCAAAAGGCATTACTGGAGAGGTATGGGCAACTGAAACCTCATCAGAACAGTTCTGCACCATATCTGCTCTGGTATTTGTGAGTCTCTTAGCCCAAGACGTATTTTGATGGCAGTTGCTTGGATTTAGGCCAAGGCTGGAGATACATGTTAAGCTGGAGCACAAACAGTGCAAAATGAGAGAAAAGAAGGCTAAAGGAAAGCAGAAATACATTACATAGTTCAATGTTTGTCATACATCTTTCATGTTTAGGTTTGATTCCATTCTAGAATGCATAAAAAAGAAATATGAATCTGTGTTTTCAGTTGAAATATAGATTGGCTCAGTACCAATGCTGACAAGCAAATGCATCATCTTAGGGTTGCGTGGTGCTGCTAAGGGTAAAAACATAGAGTGATTCAAAAGTACCTCCCCCATGTCAATAATTAAACCATGCAAATTTACATGGAAATGAAACCTTTTTTTTTAATATATTAAACTGAGATACTTGAAAATAAAACTTAACTACCAAATGTTGCAAGATTTCATCTACTTGAATGTTTGTTTTGCTTTAGTGTGGATGTGTTGTATTGCTTCAGATGCAGTGTCCCCAGTGGGGTTTGATAAATTTTAATTCATTTGTCACTGATATAGAAATATGATATCTCAACCTTCATTTTGAAAACAAGTGTTCTTCCTGTGTGGACCCATGAAGTGGGCTCATTTTCCTGCAGTTCTGGTAGATTTTATTTTATCTCTTCCCACTTGAATAAATCCTCCTTCTGCACAGACTGTTGAAATTGAGAGCTGGTATGAAAACTGTTCACATCACTGCATACTACAGTGGCAATAATTTCCTTACCTCTTCTGGATGTTATTTAAATGATGCATCACTGATGCCACTGGCCTTTTCACAGGCATGGTGTGTTTATGCTGTGGAGTAACCTTGTTCTTGATTAAAACACAAACTTTTCCTCATGTTTGATGTTATAACAGAAATGCAGGTTTTCAATCTCCGGGTAACCTTTGCTTGATTTGGTTCTTCAACATAGAACCCTTCATTATTCCAATCTTAATCTCCATGTTTAAAATTCCAATCCTTTCCTTTGAGTGTTCGTCCCAGTTTTGTTTTCCAAGAAATTTCATTGCAGCTCTTGTCCCAGATGTCTGGGTGACTTGTGAATAAACTAACATAAGATACTTCTAGCACTTCTCTGGGTGGCATCCAGCACTGTGAGTTTCCAAAGGAGCATGTCACCATTTGTGCTTTGGTGAATTTGTCAATCACTTTAAGGAACTTGTTCTATTTTATACAATCTTCATTTCAATGATGAACTTTTTATTAGAATTTTTATTTTTCCTGAAGAAATAGGTAAGATTGTATTCTGGATTGCAGTTTTTGTCCTTAGTGCTGCATATGTGTTGTGCTATTTTTACCTCTTCCCTACCATCCAGTTTTCTTCTTTAAAACTTTTATTTTAAAACTTTTGGGGCTACTTAAATCAGCCAGCCTGACTTGCATTTCTTGCCCTCTTCCCTCCTGCTTTTTTGCATTGCTGGTTTTATTTTAGGATGATGCCATGTTTCACCAAATTTATTAAAATACCAATCTGTGGTCTACAGTTTTATGTGCTGTTTTGTCCAACTTTGTGGGTTTGGAATTTTCTGGTCAGTGTGTTGTGTTTTAAAGTTTTGCTTGCACATCAGTTTTGGGATTACTTATTTCTAGCCTTCCCCCCACCCCTTTCCTCCATGTTCGCCATCATCTGCTGTGTACAGAGTGTTTTATTGTGTGGCTTCCATACATTATCTTTAATTATTGCTGCCTCATCATTGTGCATGTTTGCTTACCAATTTTTTTAATGGCTGAATAATTTTTTGCCTTCATTTTTAAATGCAGTGTTTAACTTAGTCTGCCTATGTGCAATTTTTGCTCTATTTGTAATTTTCTTCATCTTTAAGACATAATATTCCTTGGTAAGTCATTCGTCTGTTGCTTTATAAACCCTCTGCACATCCAAGTGTTCCATTATGATTCCATTTTATAAGTTCTAGTATGTCAACAATAATTAAAAAGATGGATTTTATTTGTTACATTGCTATCAGGTACTGAATGGTTTGGGTCTTATGAGAGCTATTTTGAAAACACGAAGATTGTGCCCTGTTTTTTAAGTTGTTCTTTTTCTGAACAATCATGTAATCAGACTTCTGGAAATCAGTAGATATAGATAGTCATTAATTAAATGGAAAAACAGATTGCCTGTGAGGAAACAAACAGCAGACTACATTTCATCCTGACTGAAACTAGGTTGATTACAGTATAAAAGGTATTTCATGGAGGATTCTTTTTCTGAGTATTAAGTCATGGAGGGCAAGGGATTGAGAAGACAAAAGTTATTCTTGCTTAGCACCTCATTCAGTGGCTGGAATGAAACACCTTTTGCTGTGCAAAGTAATCTCTTGCTCCTGGACTTTGAGTCAAACCCTCTTGTTTCTTCAGCTTTTGAAACACAGAAGTCAAACCTGTGTGAGCAAAGTGCACACTTGGTGTGGTTTTCACGTAGAACTTGTCTGCTTTTGTTTTTCCTTCTTAATTCTGACTTTCCTCCTTATTTCTGACCTTCCTCCTTATAACACAGACACTTATTTAAGAAAAAAAATGCAACAAAGGAAGCATGAGAGCAAGAGGGAACACTGCCTTCCTGTGTGCAGTAGTTGAAAAATCCCAAAATGCCTGAGGAGCAGGAGCAGCAGCAGGGAATTTCCCTGGTGAAATCTTTTTTTCATGCTTTAAGTTTTTAGTGGCAAAACAAATAAGTCTAACAGCCAACAATGAAATCCTGTCTTTTGTGTTTTAAGCACTGATACATGGAAGAGTATGGTAAATTTTGTAAGAATGGGTTGTCACCTCTGATCTCTCCCTGAGGCTTCTTTATCTTGTCAATAAAGATAAATTGCATTTCTTGGTGCTTCTGAGATTTTGTTGGAATCTGGTATTTCTAAACCACATACTGCATTCAAATTGTAGCAGGTTTTCAACGGTGTTCACAGGAACAGGCTTTTTACTTTCCCTACACAGCTAGAAGTGTCTCCATCTCTGTATTTGTTATTTGATCTTGCTGATATTTGTGAGATAATTTTCCCTTTTAGGTCAACACAACAAAAATCCAGTCATGCTCACAGACTGTGGCACAGGCTTAGCAAGGATATGAGGACATCTTGCCATTTCTAAGGCCTCCTCTGTCATGTGGATTTCTGAACAAACTTCTCTGCCTAGTTAGACCCAGAATCCTCCTCCTGTGTTTTGGGCTCTTTGACATAATACTAGCATAATATTTAGTGAGTCATTAGGGTGAAAAAGTACTGGCAGCAGTCTTAATAAAGTCAGGGTCATAACGTGAAGTGCAAGTTTTATTTAATTCCCCTTTGTGTTTGTTGGGGTTTTTTTTTTGAATGTGTAATGAACAGAGTTGAGAAAGACAAGGTAGTTCACCCCTGGAAAGAAAAAATAGCCAAAAGCTCAGAATAATTGCATTCTAATATACATACTCTGAAAGAAATTTTAGAAATGCTGTCTTTTGCTGAGTAAGAGGTGACAATATTCAAACACAAAATTTCTAATATGGGGAAGGTCAAGGGGATGGATCAAAACCTGCTTCTGCAAATTATGGTTCAGTCCAAGTTAACCCATTTTTTATAAAACTGAAAATATAAGGATGTTCACTAAACCTTTGGGCTTTCAGTCACTTAACTTATTCTGCTTAACCCTTGTGTCCAATCTTCTCTGGTAAACATTAATTAGGTTTAATTCTCTGGATTCTATTTGGAGACTTTTTTCCAGTTCTAACCACTTGGCTCAACAATTTAGAAGAGATTATACCCATACAGTCTAGATGCAGTTTAGGACTGGGATGTGTGTGGGGTTTGATATAACCAAAAGTAGCGTGTTTTCCTGAATTTCCTGAATTTCCTCCTGTTGTATCAAGTGGGAGTTTGAGGAGTTTTATTCAGTTGTGTTTTTTCGTGTCACTTTTGAATCTGAAGACGAGCCAAAGGATGTGGTTTTTTGGGGGTTTTGGGGGTTTTTTTTCTGACCATGTCAGATACAATTTATGGGAGAATCCTTATCTTTTCTAGTTTCTTTTTTCCTCAAAGCGAAGAAGAATCACAGAATTGCTTAGTCCACCCCCTGCTCAAACTTGTCCAGGACTATGTCAAATCTCCACGGACGGAGAGTCAGCAACCACTCTGGGCATTCTGCTTCACTGTTTGGCCACCCTCATGGTAAAAATGTCTTTTCTTGCATTCAGATGAAAATTCCTGCATTTTAATTTGTGCCTATTGCCTCTTCTCCTGTCTCTGGCCACCACTGAAGAGCATCAAGCACTCAAGTATGTCTTACCTCTATTGGTTAGAGGGTTTTTTGGGGGTTTTGGGGGCTCACCTTCTTTAATACTTTCTCTAGAGTAGAGAAAGTATTAAAAAACCCCAAAATACCACCCACCCCCCCCCAAAAAAAAACCCCAAACAAACCAAAATAAAAACATTTCGTGCACACAGATGTGTGCTTCAGAACTTGGAAAACCACTTTGTCACCCCATTCCCTGCTAAAAAAGATAAAAGAAGACAAGGAAGGGAGAGACAGCCTTACCATTTTATGATGACTTTATAGTTGCTACTTCCTCTCAAGTACTCATTCTCTCAGAAATTCTAATCCCTTTATCCCTGCTGCATTTTTGTATGAAAGTTGCATTAAGTGTATCCTGAGACTGCATAATGATTCCAGCTGGATTACTAAAGGCATGCAGTAAGCCTGTTTCATGGGGGAAGCAGGGCTGCCTAATCAGTTCCTTTAAAACCCTTTCAGTAACCCCTGGAGTTTCACTTGCCTTCAGGTACCTGGATGTGACCTCCTGGAGAAATTTCAATGTGTTCTGTATTCTGCATGTGTTGATATGTCAGCAACTTCAGCTTTAGTGGCTGGAAATGGAACAGCTTTTAAACAAAAATGAAAATCGATTTTCATTTAACAAGTAAACTATATTCTTATTTAAAAAAAAAAAAGGCAGCAAGCTATTCAAAATTATTTTGTTCCTAGTGCTACAACTGCATGAACAGTCTCTTGCACAGCGTAACTCTCTGCCAATTTTTATTGTGTCATTTGCAGTTTTTGTGCTGAACTTCAAACTTCAGGATCCACCAGGTGTCCACACTGCTCACCTGAGCCAGGCAAGCAGTTTTATTCAATTTTCTATTCGATTTTTAATTCATTTTTTTTTAAGGGGAGGAACTTTATTCTCTTTATTGTGACTAACTGCATTTTGATGACTGGAAAACATTTAAATACTGCTGGGTTTGCAGATTGCTGTGGGGGGGGAGGTGTGAGTGGCATTCTTAATGACTCCATATATTGCAGTCCAACACTGGAGCTGGCCCCCTTGCTGTCTCCTTCTCCATTCCCTATCCCAGGAATCATTTATCCTTCCCACTGTGGAAATGCAAGGAATCCTCAGCGTGTTGCACAGCTGGCGTAACAGAAGATTAAGTTGCCCATACACTAAACCCAGTGATTGATAGCCAAGGTTTTCACCTAGCAAAGTGCAGTTTTCTTACATAATTACAAGAATTATGTGCAGCACTAAATCTATTCCCTGACTATGAATTGAAGGGTTGTTCTGACTGAGTTATGAAAGAAATTAGAAACTAATTTGTGGAAACAACATCTGTTGTACACAGGCAAAAAAAGCTTAGAAGAAGGAAAGAGAATTTATTTCCCTCTGTTTGCAGTTATTTATAAGACAGAAGGAGAAAACCTGAAGTATTAGAGTCAGTAGTTTTTGAGCAACACATGTTTATGTACATAATCTCATTGGCTGAAAAACAAGGGCTGTTGGTTTTAAATACACCCAGGGTATCAGGCACAGGAAAGATGCATCAAGGAAGACACAGAGTAGGAATCCATTTCCATCCCTGTGTGGCACGTGGTCTGTTGAGCTGGTGAGATCTTTGTCATTAATGTCACAGCTCTGGGATGAGGTTACTCGGTAATTAACGCTGCCAGAGACTGGAACAGAAATGATGAAGCCTGCTTGAGTTCTGGGAATTTGCCTCCCCCACCTCCCAAGCAGGCTGATGTTTCCTGAAAAGTGGAGGGTAACCCAGCACTTTGCTCAGAAGAAAATGCTTTTCCATCTGCATTAGATAACATTTACCTAATTTTGGCAAGGTTGAATACAGTATCAATGCAATTCCCTCAGTGCCTTTTCACATTTCAAAAAAAAAAAAAAAAAAGTCAGCTTGTTGCATATTTTGCATTTTCACCTGGCTACCTGGGACTTGCAAAGAGTTACCAAAGAATGAGTATGGAAATTTACCACATTTTGCACTTTTTCTTCCCTTATATTCCTTCCAAAGACAACATGATAGGACCAGTGATATGAAAAATTTGGAACTTGTAGTGTCCTAGTGTGATACCTATTGTAGGACGTGGCACAGGTTACACAGGTTCTGTCTAATTTTTATTTACACAAAGAAGATGTCAAGGATATTAGAGGTCAGCTACTGGTCCTGGCTAATTTAAAGCTGGATGGGTTTCACTGCAACTACAAGTGACATTCATATTTGCAATGGAAATGCACCCTCTGAGAGGGTGCAAAAAGTCATCACCAGGATTTGGGGAATGAGAGGGGCAAAGATGAGGAAAGAGTCAGAAGTGGTGGCACTGTTATCAACCCAAGTGATTTTAAGGTAAAAAAAAAAAAGGATTTTTAGTGACTGTGGCCCAAACAGAAATATCTTGGTTTACAAGAGAAAATGAATTCAGTTTTGTCCTTGGGAAAGTAAAACTGATGATGAAGCATCAAAAAAAGAGATACTGAATGAAGGAATAAACCATTGCATAATCTCACCAAGGTGCAGCAGTACCAAAACTATGGGTGGGATAAGAGGGAGGGGATTGGGGACCATGGGTGTGGCTGTGACTCAGAAATGTTCCCTTGATTCAAACACTTGAATATTTTTATATCTTTGGAGTCACCTTTGCTGCCTTTTTTTTTTTCTAGCATATCATCTGGCTTATTTATTTGAACATGAGCTTGCTTCTGCAAATGCTTGAGTCTCCTGTTTGGTGTCCACCATTAACTACAGGATAAATGTCATCATTTTCATGGAAGGTTTGTGAGTATAGTCAGGTACCATTATTGCTAGAGGAAAATGAACAAAATTACTGCTTCAAAAATGCAGGTTCTCTAGAAAGCTGGAACAGCAACCCTTGAAAGTAATAATTTCCCTGAAAATTCCAGCCTGGTACAGATTTCTGTGTTAGAAATGAACTGAAATCAAGAGAAGCTGAGGAACTCTTGTAGTTATCTGCAGAAATAGTGAAAGCTACTCTAGGTGTTACTGAAAGAAAGGACAAACGATTTCTGTTAGATAATGTGATTTTTTATTTTCTTTTCCTCTGATCAACAGCTGCCTTCAGGATTTTTACCATGCAAAGTTTACAGGTTGCAGTTCTTCTCAAGGCTACTCCTTCCTTCTTTCTCATCACTTACATGACAATAATTTAGAAAAGTACAGTCAGCTTGAAAGAGCTCTGAACATCTACAACACTCATTTACAGGAAAACACACTTCGGCAGCAAGGAAAATTGCTGCCTTCCTGCAGCAGGAATGTCTCAAGTGTTCAATTCAGGGGTACAGCAAATTATTCCTTGAATACTCTCCTGGTATTTGACATGATTTTTTAACTCCACAGTCTCTGAGAAAGGCATTCAAAGTGTTGGGTGGCCACTCTAAAGTGTCTTT
The DNA here is from genome assembly GCA_013397975.1 of Machaerirhynchus nigripectus. Taxonomy (NCBI): domain Eukaryota; kingdom Metazoa; phylum Chordata; class Aves; order Passeriformes; family Dicruridae; genus Machaerirhynchus; species Machaerirhynchus nigripectus. Next base: position 244,833 of record VZRQ01008070.1, on the reverse strand, counting down.
CTTTCTCTGTTTCTTTATTTTGTTTAAAATTCACATAGAATTCTATATCAACAGAAATGTAACATTTATAAAAATTACAAGATTTTAAACTTTCTCTGCTTTTCTGTTTTTGTGGTTAATTATCCAGTTGTGCAGCTTCTAATGGCAAGTAGTGTCCTGTTAATGTCTAATTGTCAGGTAGATATTGGAAAATGTAGGAATCTTCTGTGATTTATTCTGCCTTAGTGTTACAGTTGCCACTCTCTTGAGTGTTTCTTTTTCAGGTCTTGACTAGCTACAGGACAGTATTTTTCAGAGTTTTCTGAACTAAACGAACAAGCAATACAAGTTCTAAGATACTTCTGATATACATAAATTTACAATTCCTGTGAAGAATCCAGAATTAATTATATAATCCATGTTGAGTTGTGTAATAATTCCCCTCAGTTTGCCAGATATTTAAATGAACAAACAATTTTTACTGGTATAGAGCCACAGTGATCTTGTTGAATGCACAAAGAGGAAGGAAAACAAGACTCTACCTCGAGGTCTAATGTCTTACTACAATTTTTAGTCTTCTTACTGTTATACAATAAATAATGTAAGATCCTAGAGCTTGGGCACTAAATATTGATATTCCAATATAAGAAGATACAATTGGCACACTTAACCATTACCTTTAATTAAATAGCTGCAAAGAACATTTAAATATTGCAATATTTTTTAATGCAGAGCTGCCAGATACCAATATGAAAATGTATTACACTGGAGTTTTTCTACTGTACTTTGTGTTTAAAGAAATTCAAACAGTTACAATTTCAGGCCAGATGACCTACACTTAAAGAACCCCTTCTGGCACAAGCCTGCTCCTGATGATTCCTCATCCATGTGAAGATGGAACTGGATGGCAGTGGGAAAAAAGGGTGCTGGAAGAGAAAGGGGGAGCCCTGACAGTCTGGGGGCTCAGTTCTTCCACACTGAAACACTTCCTGATGGTCTGTTCCTTCCTTGTTATTTATAGACAGATTTTATGAACTCTCTGCATTTTAGAGGGGAACATCTGCACCCTCAAGTGCCTTCTGTATTTTAGAACATTAGCAATATGAAAAACAGGCATTCTCAGAGATGTTAATAAAACAGAATACACTCCCCCTGCAATTCTAAGCCAAAATGCAGCAGCAGGAGAAACCTTGTCATTTCTTTTCATGAGCTCCATCTCTGTGATACGTGTTCAGTAGGTTTCATTTAAGAAGCCACCGGGTTTGATTTGTTACTGGAAGGACTTGAAGGGAAAATGTTTGACTTAGAAGAGGGGGGAAAAAAATCCTTTCAAAAGATTGACAGTGAGGAAAAGAGATTGAACTTGCTTTCAGTGGGACTGTTGTTCCTCAACCAGAACAGGTCTCTTTGCCCTCTCCTAACCCCAGTATGGTTCTTCAGGAGCAGGCAGAATTGAAAGGTGTTTGTCTGTTCTTGATGGGAATATGAAGACTCTGGTTTGAACTGAACCCATCCAGAGAGCTTTACCAGTTCCACTAATTCCCCACCTGGAAAAAAGCAAAGTCTGTGATTTATAGCTAATACAAGGGGGGTTTTTTATTGTTATTCTCAGCGAATTAAAAAAAAAGTTTGGAAAGAACAACAAAAGTGAGACTGAAGCCTCTTTAATACAAGGTGTTAACACTTGCTATGATTTCCTCTTGAAATACTTTTAGTTTTTACAATGAAATGTATCAAAACTTATCATTACGTCCAAAAGCCTTTATTTTTCTTTAATTTTAAACTTTCAGCCAGATAAGTTTGTTGGGTATCTTCTGCCTGATTTGTGGCAAGTTTTATGCCTGCCAGAAGCCTACCAGGCTCTGGATTTCCAACTGGAACACAGATTCCCTGAGAGCATCACCATTCCTTGCATTTGCATCCTTCACTATCCCATCTGATTCCCAGGTACTGTGAAGAAAGTAAAGCCTTGTCTAATTCCTGGCCTTGTTTCAGAAGCTGATCACACCTTTAACAAGTGTTGTGCAGTGTGAGAGTTATTTTTTATACCGATTCCCTTTAAAATATGCATTTTTTTTATATGCTGAAACCTTCAGGGCCCAGAAAATGAGTTTTAAAAGTTGTGCTATCTTTAATCTGCATTCAGTTTCTCTGAATTTCCTTGCTGCCTGCTTTTAGAGGTTCTCTGCCTCTGTTGTAACAGATTTGTAAACTGCAAATGAGATATTTACATAACATACTAAAAATAATAAAATACAAAATAAAACTAATAAAATAATTTATTAAATAATATTATTAAACAAAATAAATTATTATTATTAATTTAATAATAATAATACAAACCATTTTAAATGGGTGCTTAATTCCTTTAGGACTTTTCTAATGTGCCCTGTATTACATGAGATAAATTTGAATTCTCTGGGTGTTGTTTAGATGAAATGGGCAAAGCATTGGATGTGTTGCAAGTTTATACAAGATTTCACGTGGATAATCGGGAAAATGGGTTGCAAATTTGGTCCTTATGACAGATATTCATCAATATATAGAAATGTTGAATAAAAATATAAGAGCACCTGTTCACAGGTAGTGAAAACTTTTCATATTGCCTTTTACTGTGACAGTTTCACTCAGATGGAAAATATTTGCTGTTTTTCTATGTTGTCTTGGTGGTTCTGCTGTTAGTGATTAATTTTTTTAAATGTAGTAGGTCGAGTTTCCTCTCTGTTTTGTCAGTATCTATGTGTTAAAACTCCAGAAGTTTCTCAAATCCTGCAAATTCTTGCTTATCTGGTAAGTTTCATTTAGCTCCTCTGGAGAAGGAACTACTCACCTGGGGCCTGTGCTTTCTGTGAGCTTAAAATATACTTGAGGATTATAGTGCTGCATCATTTTCTAATTTAACAGACAGGAAAACATTCAAAGGTTTGGAAAACAAGCCTTCCGGGGATTTTGAGGGTGATAAAGTACAGAAGTGGCCGTGGTCTCCTGTGAGACAGAATCGTGTTGAAGGGCAAAGGGAGAATGGAAATTCTGCTGAAGCAGCAAGAGAGAACTCTTCAGGGAAATGATAGGACATTTTGATTAAACCAGTTGAAGAACAAATTTCTCTTGTTAAGAGAGGTCGGGGGGAATTGTTTCAGCTTGCTGGTGTTCTCTCTCCTCCCTTTGGCTTCTCAAAGTAACTGAGGTGTGCAGAGGTTTTTTAATTTTCTTTCAAGATTTATGTGTCCATAACCTGATTAAAGCAGCACCTGTATGCTGCACTGCACAACAGCTTAATTTTCACAAAGGGGGAATGGAATTTTTAGCGAAAATTATTATTTTCTGCATAATTCTACCATCAATGCTTCTAATGCTGTGTTTGAAATTTTTATTTTCTTTGAAAAATATTGAATAATGGCAGTGTCAAAACTTGTTCTGTTATAATGATGTGTCCCTATCAAAACTGGTGTGCCAGTTCTAGTGAGCCTGTACATGGAGTGGAGAGAGGGTTGTGCCCCAAATTTGCTGAAGGTTCTTTTCCATGGAGCACTGGCATGTGAGAAATGTCCTGGTAGGTCACATCAGAATTGTTTTTGTGGAAGATGCAGTGGAGGAATGGTTTGTCCTCCTCGTCTGTGGCAAATAAATCTTGTCTGCTAAAATGGAACAATAATGGGGACAAGCTGTCCAGCACCTCAAATGTTACCTTGCACTGTCCTCATGTGAGCAGAGAATCGATTTCCAAGTGGGACTGGAAATTGATAAGTGAAACCAAATTTTGTGCTTGGCCCTGCCCAAACAGGGCACATGTGCTTGAATTGATCTTTTCATTTGTTATTATTATTTAGTGACTGCTGTTTTTCTTTCTCCTGGGAGCTGATGCATCTGCCTCCAGGAGAGACTTTTTGTTAATAAGATTATGTTTTATTTGACTTGAGTAGCAATTCATAAAACGACACAAAGTGCTTTAGAAATATTCATAAAACTTGGAAGCCCCCAGCTATGGACACAGTTCTCACTGGTATATTAGAATCCCTGAAATACATCTAATACTTGGGGTTTAATAGCTCATACAGTACAAACAAAACTTCCAGTACTTCATCTAGTGCAAATAAAAACTCCTATTCTTCCCCACTCTCATTTTGTAAGAGAGTTCAGTCTTACAATTAAAGTAGTAGTTAAGGACTTAGGGATCTTGGTTTTTATTTCCAGTTTTAACAGGCTGTAAAGTACAATGCTGAGTGCATGTGTTATTCTCTTAAATTTAAGTTCTTTGATGCTGTTTCATATTACATATTATTTATGTAAATAATGGTTGTGTGGTTTGTGTATTGACTGCTTTTATTTGCTTCACTTGAAGTCTCATTACCGTAGGTGAAGTTAAAGCTCAAATTTGTCTGATTTAATAGAATCATAGAATGGACTGGGTTAAAAGGGACCTTAAGGATCTCTCTGATAAAAAAACATAAATATATCATAAATACATTGCTGACAATCGGAATAAACTGTCGTTCCTAAACAGTAATTGTCTCTCCACATTATCCAAATTCAGAAACAGGAAAAGTAAATGCCTTAAACACCCTTGTTTCTAGAAAGGAGCCTAACACCAGTAGCTTTGTGAGCAGGAAAAACAAATTACAGGTCTGGTATTCTTTGTGTGCATCCAAGAAAAATGTAGATAGTGTAACAGAATTTTTCTTGACTCAGGATTAGGTTTCTTCATCTTATTTATGTGTGTCGTGATATGATGGAATTTATTCTGCAGCTTTTTGATTTGCAAAAATCTTTTTCCTTTCCTCAGAGGACTATATAGACTGCATTATCAGATGCTACAGTATTTTTTAAAGTGGAATGAGAAAAGGTTTCTTTGCAGATGCAGGCAAACAGCCAATGGTGGAAAATGTAGATCTGGCCAAAAACGTAGCTAAAGATGCATAAAGGATGGAAACTTCTAAATATTCAAGATATTTTGGGAACTTCTTTCAACTAGGAAACTAAAAGATGCAAAATATTCTTCACAAAGGCAAATTCTACAATAATTTTCATAAGGATGGAGGAGAGTTATTTTTACAGTATTTCCCTTCTATAAAGGGAAATTTATAAATAAGAAATAAGTGTCTTGAAACATATAACTTGGGAGCTTGACACTGAGTACAGCTCCCAAGTTTATTACAAAATAGAGGAGGAAATGGAAAATAAAAATGTAATAGAAATTGTGGGGTTTTTAGACGAGTTCTATTAAAGTTTCTCTGTTTAGGTCTAAAGATAACTATCCAATGATAATAATGATAACTATATTGCTGATTTTTATTTTAATAGAGCATGTAGATTTGAGTTCAGATAAGGGTCCATTTCATGGCTTTAGGTCCTTCCTCTACAGGAGGCATTTCTTCCTTATGTTCTTAGCTAGTGAAGGATGGAAAGAGAACACACATGGATATTCACTGGCCTGCCGAAGGTTTCACAGCAAGTCAGCAATTAAATAAAACATATTCTGAAGGATGATACTGATTTCTGTCCATGTTAGGCCACAAATTTTAGCCTAATGTGCCTGCACTTGCCTACCAGAATGTGCTAAATCATTCAGTTGATGTAGCCGTGATTTGTTTTTCAATCATTATTCCCAGTGATACACAATTCCATGGGCAGGGTTTCTGTTGTTAATAGCTCCAAGCAGCCACTGTGATGCCCTGTGCTCACACTGCTCCTCTGGAGAGAAAAAGAAAATCAACACAGCACCTCAAGCCATTTTGTGTTCTGTTCCACTGTAAATTCGAAGTTCTTTTATCAGCGTGGTTTTCTTTTGAGTTAAAAATGAAAGCAAGTAGAGGATTTCATCTTTCCTCTGTGAAACAGGCAATTTCTCTTTCTTTATTCATGTTCCCACTTCCTCCAGCATCACCTTGGTCTCTGAGTGCCAGTGTGTATGTTCACCAGAGCTGGGTGTCCTAATACTCGAGAGAGGGGAAAGAAAGGAAGGCTTTTTATGTTATTGTTTTATAAATGTTACATTGTTGTGTAATTTACCCTCATGGTTTCAGAAATTCTCTTGAGTGCCAGCATTAAAAGCTGTTATAATTTGCAATTATGTCAACTGTGTATTTTGCCTGGAAAATATTAATGCTTAAAATTCTTTTAATGAGAACTTAATGTGTAAGCAGCAAGGAAGTGTGTAATGAAAACACAAAATAGTTGATCTAAAATCCATGAGAGGAGCAAAGGCTTAGGTAGAAATGTACCCATCCTGTGAGTGAATCAGAGGTTCTTCCAAGACCAGTTGCTATGTAAGTCTGTAAATGTATTAGGCTTTCTCTTGCTGACAGCTAAAGGAGGTTTTCAATAGCAGACAAATCTCAGCACATGATTCTTAAACTCTCTGAATTCAAAACTGAGTGATTTGCCTGAATTTATACCTTGGATGATCAGTTTGTAAATGCTCTGCATAAAAAGCTTACCCACAGGGAGAATCTGAAATTTAATAAATGTTTGTTGAATGCTTTGGAGACCCCTAAGGAAATCTATTATTTCTAGATTTCCCCTAAAGACTGTTTTCATTTATTATATAGATCTATACAGTGGTTTTGTATTTTTACCAGTTTATGAATGCAGTAATGACAAATGTGTGGTTTTTTCAGGACAGAAAATCTCAAAGTGGTTCACATATGAGTTGTTGGACAAAAAAAATTGCCCTTAATCTGTGCTGCAAAAGTAAAGATGGTGATGAGTGTGTGTGTGTGTGTGTCTGTGTTTTAATGGCTGTTGCATCAAATACTCTGATCCTGAGCTGGACAGACACTTTTGGCATGATGATTTTAATTCAAGCACTTGTAAACGTTGGACAGAGCAAAATGGAGACACAAAATGAAGACAGGAAGTAGTGAATGGCTAGGGACAAGGACATGGTTATTAATTATAAATGAAAATTGTGAATTAAAATAAATTTTATGAACTTCAATGTTTTTTAGTACTGTTCATTATAGATTTAATAGAAATGGTGAATTTCCTGTAACTTCAGCCCTTTGCAATGGTATTGTGTGCCAAGATCCTGAAATTAACCTAATTTAGGCATCAAAATCATGTGTTTTCATTTCTGGATGGACCACTCCTATTTTCTTTGTTTTCACTTGAAACAGGAAGTCCTGTATAGGCAGCCACTCATTTGTGTCCCTTTATAATCTTAATATTTGACAAATTGCCCTTGAGACACTGTTGAGTCTCTGCTGAAGAGGTCTCTGCAGGAGAAGCTGGGGTGGCCAGCTCTGAGGCAGACATTCCCATTTATCAGATGAATCCCAGGATTAGTCATAGGCTTGTGATGATAAAAATTAGAAACTCGCTTCAGAGCTCCTGATTAATTCTGACGCTCTGCCCTAATGAGACACAGAATCCTGCACAGAGTGTTGCAGAGGATAAGGAACTTCATATTTGTGGCTTGGCTCTATTATATTTTAGCTCAGTGATGCATTTAAATAACTTGAGGTCTGGCCAGGCTATCTATATCTAATGACTGATGTAGATTAATTAGGAGACTGGAGGTCTGCATGTCCAGAAAGGATAGTGGGTTCATATTCTCTGTTTAAAAGAAATGAGATTTTAATCAGGAGGTTGTCTCCTTTATGCCTGTTTGTGGTCCAGGCAGATGGTGCACTAATCATCCTTACAAAGACAGTGTATTGAGTATAAATAATGCAGAAAAACCCGACTTGGAGCACATTATTCATTATTTCTGTAGTCAGACTGCAGGAATCGTTTCCTCCTGCCACCCTGTCATTCTGTCTGGGGGACAGAGTGGTTTGAAAGAGCTGCTCTATCTCGATCTGACAAGCTGGATTTGGGTTTTACAAATAGGTTTTCGTCCTTCCTCCAAGTAGGTGTATGTATAATATATGCACTTCCATTGTTTACATTGAAATTAAGATTCATTTATCTTGATTATTCCACACCCCCATCCCTTATTTCAGCACAGAATGTCTTGCAGCACAAGGCTGGACAAAACTCTTTGATTTGCTTCCAGTGACAGAGAGAAGAGAGGCATTTCAGAACTTTTGGATTACGTTTGAGGTCCCAAAATACATTAGCTCTTTTAATTCCTCCAAAGAATGTGTTTATAAATTTGTAACAGATACAGTGTACAAATCCAAGCAAAATATTCTGGATTTTGAAAGATTCATCTTCTGAGTGTCTGGCAGACTCCACTAGGGGTCTAAGGAGTAAGAGGAAGCCCAAATAAGCCTCGCGGGCTCGCTGTGCTTTGCACTTCTGAGGAAAGCAGGAAAACACCCCACCTATGCCTGTTCCCAGCCTGAGAACAAGTTACAGCATGACCTTCTAATGTGATGACTCATTTGTCTATGAATGAGAGCAAGATAAACCATCTGTGTCCAAAAAACTCCCAACAATTTCAGGCAGCACTTTGCCCTCACTCTGTTCTAGCCCATGGACTACCATGGAGGAGGGAGAGGGGAGGAAAAAAAAGGTCAAGGAAGAGCTAAAATTAAATTCTTCTTGTAACAACTGGAATGTGCTCTGAAGCTCTTTTTTTTTTTTTGGTGCCTCAACAAGTGCTTTTTTAAAGCACAAGGGTTTGCTCCTTTCCACATGGGATGGACGGGGCAGTTCTCTTGTGTTCCTTGAGCAGCTGGTGATTTTCCAAATCTTTCTAAGGAGTTTGGATATTTAATACCTGTAAGTTTATGTGAATTAAACAGCATCCACTGCTTGGGATGATCTGACACTGAAAATTAAGGAAGGGCAGTAATTACTGTTCAGAGTTAGGAAGTGACTGAATTTGAGCTTGGGTGCTTTCTTACTTATAAAAAGTTCAGACTATTTTAATGTATTTGGTTTTATATCGTATTTATCAGTTCCTTTCTGTTTATTTCCTAGGGGGCCATTTTGTTAATGCATATCAGTCACTGAAATACCTAAAACAAACCCCAAATCTGTAGTGTTACCAAATCTCTGTAGTTAATTAAGGGAGGGAATGAATGTAGGGCACAGGAGAAGGTGACTGGATGCCTCAGGCTCAACCGTGGCATTGATTCTGAAAATAACATGCATTTTGTTGATAAAATACACCAGGCCTACCCCAGTTACAAGGTGTCAATACTGTCAATCTTTACAAGCTGAAAAAAACCCTGATTTAAAAAGTACAGGTTCCCTGTTGATTCCCTCAGCAGGCTGCACATTTTGAGTAATACATCACTGGATCAGCACCACTTCACTATTAAGGTGCAGCAACTCAATTTGTTTGCAGTGCCACGAAGTCAAGTACCCTGTAAAACTGCTGCTCAGTGATAGAAAAAATAAGTGTAAAAGCAGACTTTTTGGAAGGAGTTAGGTGATAATGTGACATGTGCATGGTGGTTCAGTCACGCTTGCCTAAATTCAAATTTCTTTAACCACAAAATTTAATATGCTACTACTGGGGTTTGCTTTTTCTTTTCCCCTTCAGGAGTTTCATACCTAAATGCAGTTTATACCTAAATGGTTTGGAAGAGTTAGAAACTAACTTCTGGAATGATAGAAGTGGGAAGAGGATTTTTATGCTCTCTCTGAGAATGATTGGCATTTCTCAGTGCCAGCAAGTAGAGAATCCAGCTGCATTCCTGGCAGCCAGTGCTGCTTGGCAGAGCCCAAGGACTCCAGGACTGTGCAGGAAATGGACAAATTGGTGGTTGTACTTCAGTTTTCCTGCTTGTTCTGTCAGAATAATAAAGCTCACTCTCCTCAAATGTGTGTTGAAGCTAAATCAAAATGTGCAAAGTGGATGATACTCATTGATGGAAACCACTGATAACATGAGAAATATGTGAAAACTGGTGAGGAAGCTGTTTGAAGGTGGAACAGTGGAACTTAATCAGTTTTGAACACCTTAAAATTATGCCTTTCTGAGCTTGGATCACGGGATACTCATTTATATTTTGGCAGGACCTAAGGGAGGACTTAGGTTTTTTAAATCACAATCTGCCATCCTTGTATCCCTTCTCCAATGTCTCTGAAGAATTTTTGAGGTGAAATGAGATCAAAAATTGGGCTTTTTGGACCCTGCTCATGTTAGAAATAGGACAAATGTGATACCTCAAATGAAAACTTCTTGGAAAAAATTTAAAGCCGTGGTTCCAGACATGCTTTTGTAACTTTTTGATGTCAGCCAGAAGTCAAAATGTGTTCTGTGTTATTTGGTGCTAAAATCTCCTAGAAACCTTTTTCCTCCAGAAACTTGGTTATCTTGCTGGATACTTTTAAGTCAGCATCATTCAAAGTGTCAGAACCTGACTAGGTGATCCTTTTTCCCAGATTTATAGCCACATTTTTCCATAATTAGGCCAGGGGAATTTGGAAGGTGCGGAGAAGGTAAAGGCAGCTGCACTGGATCCTTGAGGAGGAAGTTGGACTGGAAAAGGCTGATGTGGTCCATGATAGCAGCAAGGACTCTGGATAATGAGGGAATGGGGAAACCCCTCTTCTCAACTCCTCTGCCATTCTTTCCCCTTCAGCCTTCCCTCTGCACCCCACTGAGCCACTTCACACCTCACACTTGCTCTGTGGTTACTCTGAAGCTGCACTTGCACTACTGGGAAGCTTTTGAAGTGCTGTGAACTTTTTGGTTCCTTCAGTGCTGCTTTTTGACTGGATAGCCCTAATGGTAGGGAAAAAATTCCATGCAGTGCCTCACTGTAACCTGCCTTTTAGGCATTTATATACTGCTGCTCTGTGATCTTTCATCTTTCTTCTTGTGAATCCTCAGTGGAAGGAAATCAGCTGTGGGTAGCAAACTGCACATTTAAATTGTTGACATGCACTTTAAAGTAAAGCCTGCTAGAGGGTATCCTCCAAAGCAATAGGACAGTTGCTCTAGAAAGGTGCTTTCTTGTTTCTTGAAATGAAATAATTTTCTTCTGCTTGGATTTTTTAAAGCAACCACTTTATGGGGACCAGAAATTTCCTAACAAAACCCAATTGATAAAATAACCAAGCTGCTTTTCTGTAAAGATGAAATAATGAAAGGGATGATATATTTATTACCTGATTATCTTCCATAAAATCTTTTTATCTAATTTTTAAACAGCAGTTTAAAAAACCTTATTAAAGACCATTGCTGAAATACCAAGTCTCTTGATAACAATTCTAAATTATGTCTGTCATGAAAAAGGACACTTGTTAGAATTGTCTTCCTTACTTCTACACTGAATTCATAGAGAGGATTCTGAAGAATGTTATTTTGAGAAGGGATGTTTCTGTTCATAGCAAATTTTTGGCTAGATGAGCCTTTTGTATAATACAGTGCATTTTCACTTGAAAGGCTGGAGTATATGAATGAGGGTGCTTTATGACAATGGAATAATGATATAGTGACAGAAATTTGATGGGATAATGGGATTTCCCAGAGGGGTTCCCCAGCACTAAATGAGGGTAATGTCACCCAGCAAAGACAACACTTTCTGAACTTTGTTTTTTCGTTTATGTTGCAAAATTTTTGGCTCTACAGACTGGTAAGGAAAGAGTTTTATTGTTTTGGGGTCTTTGTATGTCCTGTGACTAACATGAATGTGTAATCATGGGTTATTATGATAGAAGGGATTTATAAACTTCATGTTATCCTGTGGAGGCCGGTGGGCCTGCTGGACAAGGAACGAAAGGAGTCCTGTGGTGGGATAAGTCCTAGGTTCCTTTCCAGCTTCCCCCAGAAACTCTGTTGACTGAAAAGCTTCCCCCAGAATGCTCTGTTCTGTTATGTAATGTACCCCAGTTCTCCTCCCTGGTTGGCTCCGTTGGCCGCTACACCCCTTGTTACCTGATACACCCTCAGAGTTTCTCCCATTGTGCTGCTGGGATTTGTCTGAGACCTGGCTCGAGTAGGGACACATTAAAATCTCTCCTGTAGAACCCCACGCGAAGGCCTCTCCTGCTCATTCCTCGTTGGACTGTTTCCCCAGCTATCCGGTGTGTGTGTACGTGTGTGTGCAGTGTGCTGGCTGCACCCAGAGGCTTCCTTGGAGGTGCTTTGGGTGTTTCACCATCCAGGACCACCATGACATTATCCTGGTAAAATTATTTGGGACAGGAAGGGAAAATGCCCGAGGCATTACCATGACAAACAGGGCCTCCAAAGGACACAGAGAGTGAGGAAGATGAGTGTCCTTTGCCTGGTAATAGGGAATCAATTTTGTCTTATGTATATTTCAAACAAAATCCCGATAGAAGTTGTCTGGAGCCTACAGACCACACACACCTAATTTTATTGCAGAAAACTAGGACCAGATATTCCAGTTTAAGTTGTAATTGAATAGTAGTTTCCAGAGAAACTCACTCTCCTGTTGAAAACTAAGGAGAAACAGGTTACAGGGCTTTGACATGGACAGGTGTTTGAGATGAGAATGCTTCAAATTTCAATAATGAGCTCCCCAAAACGTCAGAAAGAAATTAAATTTGAAAAGGTAAGTTTAAAAAATTAATTGGTACAGGATGGGGAGATGGGTGAAGGAGGAGTGGTGTTTGGACTATGCTTCATTGTTTTAAACCAGAATCAGCTGGCAAAAAGTAATGCTTTTCATCTTAATAGAATAAAGAGAAGTTGTTAATAGCTCTTAGTGAATAAGAAAGTTTGTGGCAGTCACAGGAGCCCCGTTGGCTCCAGTCTAAGAGGATGCTGGAAAGCTCCTGGGGTGCATTTCTCCATCCCTCACTCAGCAAGCTCTGGAGATCTGGAATAAAATCCTGCCATGTGAAAGCTGGGTCAGGCCTGGCAGAGGCTGTCACAGGTGCCTGAGGACAGCCAGTTCCTCTGGCAGACAGACAATACTCCTGCAGTGAGCGTGCGGGTTCCCTGGTGACACATTTTGGTCACCGTGACTGCGTGTCGTGGGCTGCCCTCAGCTGAGGGTACTGTGCCTGCGGCTCTCGGAGCGTGTCTCGGCTTTCATAATCTCTACTCTGCCAGGATGGGCTCAGGGGAGTTCCACTCCACTCACGTGGAAGGAGCTTTGTTTAACTACCCATGCCTAATTGCAGATCACTCACAGCAGGATTTCTTCCTGAGCAAATACCATAAAACACTCTGAAGATACAACGAGGAGAAGTAGAAACACCCGAGGCCAGCACAGCCCCCTTATCACAGGGGGACATTTTGGGATGTCCCTTTGCCACTGTCCCACAGCACCTGCCTGTCCCATGGACTGATGCACAGAGAGGAAACACCTCTGGCTGCTGGTGGAGAAAGGAGAGGTTTTGCTCAAGATGAATCTGGATTAGGGGAAGCAAAACAAAGGCAGCTGCTCCCTTGGAGGAAGGAGGCCTGATGCATATTAATGAAGGGAAGTGCCCTGAAAGCCTTAGAAGGAAAAAGGTTTCAAGTTGAACCATATGCACAAGGTCACCCAGGGCAAAGGACAAAAAGGGTTCAATCCCTCCAGCACATAACATGACAGTTAAATTGGTTGAAATAAGCTGGGATCTTCCTCTGGAGGATGGATATTGGACACAAGCCAATTAGGCAACGTGAAGTGGTGGACTGCTGGTCAGCCTGCTATGCTTTTGGGCAGGTGAAATGATTTAAGAGGTTCAAAGGAAGAAGAGGCTGAAATGAGACCTGGTGTAGCTGTATCTGTTTTTCTCTTTTTTCTTTTTTTCTTTCTTTTTTTTTTCCCCTGGTAGTTGTTGTTTGGTTGTTTTTCGAGCAGAATTGCTCCATTTTCATTACAGCAATAGGCTATTGAGAGAGCATTTATCTGTCCATAAATCACAACTTTCCTGTTTGCAGCTAGATTTAATTCACAAATTCAGTAAACCTGTCAGACATCATACATACAGTAAGCATACATACATTTAGAGCAGTATATTGATAGGATTTTTAAAGGGAAGAAGGGAAGGGGAATGGGACTCATTACTCCTGTTTGGGAAGTGACATCTGAGTCCTTGATTTAGAGGAACTGTCCTGGTGAAATGGGAAGAAGGACGTGGAAGATCCCCTGTGCTGTGACTGTGACTGAAATGAGCTGTTCTTTGGCTGTCTCCTGATTCTGATGGACTCAGGACTGCTCTGCTTTGTCCCAGATTCTTCTGCTCAGACATAAAGGAAAGAGAAGGCCTTTGTCCCATTCACTTATGTTCTGCTTTGACTGAAGCAACTGAGAGTCTCTATCATACGGAAATGCCACATCCAAATAAAACAACTGTGATGTAGTGTTTGAAGGTCGAGGTGTTACTAAATTTTATCCACAAAAACCAGCAACAATAGGACTTTTGTCTTCCATTTTGAGTCAATACTGAACTTCACAGTCTTTTACTTGCTACTTAAATAACAGTAAAATTTAACAGCCAAGCAAGGGTAGCATAATGTTTGAAGGAGACAACATAATGGACAATGTATTTGAATATGAATTCTTTTGCTAGTCCCAGAGAGCTACTGATGGAAATTTGTAAGGTCATGACTGACTTGATGGTGTAGTTATAAATTCCTGCTGAACATTAAGCACATTGCTATTCTTCTCATCTCTGTTTGGTCATTAAGGAAAGCGATGAGCATCACATGGTGTCAGAAGCGTGGAGCGAGAATGAATTTGGGAAGACTTCAGAAAAGGTCACAGAAAACAAAGGAAAGGGGAAGAAAACCCAAAAGTGGGACTGTGGTAGTTCAAAGCTTTCTTACACGGGTTTTGTAAGAAGTTATTTTATGTTTGCTTTTTCGAAGAGTCTCAAAACTGTATTGCATATCTTGTGGAGAAGGAGAGCACAGATATGCCCTTGACCCTGAGACTGTACAGGCTGTTGGGATTATTTAAGAGACATATTAAACACACAAACATAGTTAATCAGTTACCTGCTGACAGAAGGAGTGTGAGTGTCAGTGAAATGGGCTAAACTCTGGGTTGTAGCAAACAAAATGCTCTGGGCAGGAAAACCTAAAAATTCTGCATGTGGCTGGAGCACTTTGAGTGCAACAGCAAAGATACAGCAACCTGCTGCTGTTAAATGATGGCTCCAGCACACCAAGGTTTTCAAATAAATTCAAGTGAATAAATAGCAACTTAACTGAGACAAAACAAAGTGTTTGACAAAATTACAGGCAGACTTGGGCACAGGCAAAATTAATTTTTCATACCAGGGTCCTTCAAGCTCTGTCCTTGCAGAGACAAGAATGTGTGACTTACTCTGTCCTGAAGTACAGGTTGTTTCCCTTCTGCAAATATGTGAGTGCTGCTTTATTTCACTAGGAGCTCTCTCTCCCACTTGACTGCTTAGTAAATAACTTCTTGCTTCAATGAGGTCAAAACCTTCCTTCCATCCCTCAGTAAAGATTTTTTTCATGCAAACCTTACATTTTATATCAGTCTATGTGTCAAAAGCCTTTGTGGTAAGTGTCGAAACACTGCAGTGTTTAGACACTTATCACATATATCACATATAACAATATCACATATAACAATAGTTACAGCTATTGTTGAGTTTTCACTTGTCCAAGACAGTTGTGTGAGAATAAGATGCTCACCTTTTCCTCTTTAGGCAACCTATAGCCTCTTCCCAAACTTGTCACACTTTGTATTACCAAACACAATTAATTTCAACACATCAGTTTTCAAAGTTATCCAGGAAAACAGGTTCTCACCTCGTAAATTGACATTTTTACTTGATCAGCTACTACTGAAATTGAGTAAAAGCATGGTTGACTAATATTCAGGAATAACTTAAACCTGTTCATTCTGGTGTTGATTTTCTTGTCACTCATGCTCTGGTTAATTAATATCATCACATTTTAAGATCAATTCTGCATGGTGAAACTGAAGGCGACCTGCTTCAGGAAATAATGTGTTAATACACTGTTGTGATCCTGTGCTGTGCTGCCTGGCATGCAGGCTGCCTGCTTTAATGGAAGATGTGAGGGATTTATTTTTTGTAAGTAGTGACCTTTTCTACCAGGGCATGTGCTAAATGGCAGCCAGCTATGCATCAGAAAACAATTATGCCTGGCAGTGCAACTGTTCATATGTTCACAAGGTCTTTGAGTTCTTGAGTTTTCCCTGCCATTTAATCTGAGCTCTGCACTGGAAAGGAATCAACTTCCTAAAATAAATACCCATGTTTTTGGAATCCAGACCTGAAAATTATGTTGTTGACTACCCATTTTTTATATTTCACACTGTCTGAGAGATGGCTACATTGTCATTAATCGGATGTTTTATTAAATGTTTGAGACATTTTTGCTGCCATTTATTTCCAATTTCAGAACTGATTTAGTATGATTTTGTAAATTTTTTGGAGGAAACATTTTTCAAAGGCATATGTAGAAATAGGCACCAAACCTTTGTTAAAAGTCAACAGAAACTGGGCACTTATTTCTCTACCTTTTCCCCTACTCACAGCCAGTGGACTAAATTGTTGAATTGCTTTTTTTTTTCCTTGTTCTTTTGTATTATTATACAAGAAATGTGTGCTCTGAATTAGTCTAATTATTAATTTTTCCAGGAGCTAGAGAAATGCTATTTATTTCATTCTAAGGAGAAAAGACTGCTCTGATTTTATGTTGGAGGTCCACTACATAGAATTGACTAAGGTGTTGTAGTGTATTCCCAAAAATGTTTTGAGATGGGTTACTTAAGAGTTCCTATTTATAAAAACAGTCAAAGCCATATCCCAGCAGGACTTCATAGGTCTTTGCAGAAGTGAGATCAGTTTTATTTGTTCCCTTCATTTGCCCTGGGATTTGGGTTTGTTATCAGTTTAGCAGGGTGAGAAATCCTGTTCTTGTGAAATCCTTGGTTTTAGGGGTGAGCAGCTCAAGCAATAAAAGGGGTTTTTATTCTGTCATGGATACGTTTTCTTTTCAGAAGTGCCCTGATTTTTCACGCACTGCATTTAATTGTTCTATTTTCATGATATTTGAGTTCAAAAGAAACAAACTACTCATATGCTTGCCTGTAAACTATTCTGTTTGAATAGGGATATTCAGTACTTTGCCAATGAGAATGTTGCTGTGTAACAGCCCAGATTTACCAGCTGCTGAAAGTAGTTTGGTGTGTTAGTTGTTTCCTCTGGGTCCTATGTTTTTTTAAACAAACCATGCCATTTGTAGCTCCTGGCAACATTTCTGATTCTTTGTGAGTTAAAATGCTCTCAAAAAAAAGTCAGCGTCAGAACTGATTTGGAACCCATTTTTAATTAGAAGCAGATGAAACAACTAATAAAAACTTCCTTTACAAAATGGAGAAGCCCTCTCCTTCCCCATTTAATTTCCTGAATATTTTTTCCCAGTCTCACCCTTTGCTGAGCAAATGCACAATTTCTCCGTTTCAGCTTGAGAGGAAGAAGCCTTGTGAAAACGCAAAATCCACAGACGCAAAAACAACCACTGATAAAACATCTCAGTGCTGCATTTTCATTTCTCTCTGAATAACAGCAGTTGCTTTCTCTGCTTTTCCTTTTAAAGTGGGGCATTCCTATAGTTAAAATGGTACCTTCCTATATATATATATATATACATACACACATGTATATCTGCATTAGATTGAAACGGATTAGACTGTAGGAAGTCTCACCTACATCCTGTTGTGTAAGGTGGATGTAATGTAGTACATTTGTAGTGGATATAATTAGTCAAATTGTCACTACTGGAAAGCATGAATGAGCAATAAATATTAAACTTTTAAAATTTATTACTTTGAGTAAAGGCTATGAAGGTTTCTGTCAACTGGAATTGGGCCAAAATGGCTTTCTCATGATTTTAAGAAACAGGTGAAGTCTCCTTATTTTTTCTATTTTTCTCTTTTTCCCCTTTTGTTTTTTCTGTTTTTTCATTGTGTAAAAAATTGGTCAAAAAAATACTTCACTGCAGAAGACTGGATTTTTTTTAATTCTTTGCAGTAAATTATTAGTATCTAATGAATTACATACTAATAATTATTACAAAGATTTTTATAATAATAAATTATAAAGAATGTTATAATAATAAACTATTATTAAAAAGAATATGAATTACTAGGAAGTTTATTTATGACTAAGTAAATAGCTACTTAAAAATGTGTTTATATTTCCTATTATGTGTTTGTTACTATGTATGTTTTATTTAAAGTATACATGGCAGAACAGCAGAATTTCAGTGTCTGAGATTTTTCCCATGTCTTTCTTTGTTTTAATTGTAAAATCTCAATAAATGTGGATGTTTCTTTCTTTTGCATTTTGCAGTTTACCCCAGGGGGGAGTCTGAAGTGTGTTGGGATATCTGCATTAGAAACAATCCACATCATTTGATGTCTGAGCTATTTTACCTATCCTGAGAAGTTAAGATGTTCCTTTCCCTCCTATCCTTGGATTTCCACTGTCTTTGCTTTCTATCACCAGCTGGATTGTGAAAAGTTGTTTTTCCTGTGAGGCATGCAGCCTTTCGTGCTGCTTTTAACCACTTTTAGTTCCAGCCCAGTGGTCTGGGTTTCCCAGGAAATGCCAGCTGACCATGGGAAGAGGCTCAGCTCAGCAGAACAAATCCCATTCCATCACAGCGGATGGGGAGTCTCATGGCACGGCTCTGCAGTCGCCTCTGTGTAACCCCCAGCTCTGAGCAGTTCTTAAAGATGCTGTCCTTTCGTTCTTCCCAAATCCTACAAGCCAGCAGCTCCTCGGAGTCCCCTGTTTCTCTGTGAGCTGACATTTGCTCCCCTGTGACGCACAGGGGCTGCCCTGTTTGCCAGCTTTTCCTGCATTCGGAAATGGGATCGAACGTGAGGTTGGGGACACACCAAAGGCAGCTGTCTCGTGCTGGGCTCAGCACAGATGTGTGTGCTTGGAGCTGGAGCATGAGCAGCACAGCAGGGTGAAATACTTCCAGAACTTGTCTTTTTGGAGGAAACCTCCTTTAAAGGGAAATTTTGGGGAAAATAGCTGCCTTTCAGTGACAGTTTGCCAGGGCTGATGTAGCTCTTGTGAACTAACAGGGCATCACAACAGCTACCTGCAGGACAAGGTAATGCTCTGACTTCCGTGCTCTTATGGAACTTTAGTCAGAACCCAGCAGATTTAACAGAATGACTTTATCAATAGGAGTAAGTCTTAGGTCAAGCCTTGCTTTATGCCTGTGGTTTTAGCCAGTGAATAAAGTGGTTTTTACCTGTACATCTGTTGTATTCCTGGGATCATGTTAGCAATTACTTTCAAAGAGTGCTGGCACTATGTAGAAATACATTTGCCAAGATTTTTACAAGTTGGAACTTTCAGATGTTTAGAATACAGGGCTAAAACACAATGAGACTCGGCTTTACAACTGTAGGATAGTCTAGTATGCCCTAAAATATGTCTTACTATCCATGATTGGGTCATATGGTTTGTTGAACATGAGGCATTCAAACCTTGTGGGAATACAGTTCAGGCTTTCTGTCCTTAATATAATAATTTTATGTCCTTTATGATATAATTGTAGATCTATGAGTGCTGATACCTTACAGGAGAGATTGATAAGCCTTTAATCTGTCCTAAATTTATGCTGGTTGAAGACTGCTGTGAATTCACTTGGCAGTCTTACAGTGGTCTAGATATACATTGTTTATAAACTCTGTTTTTTGAGTGTTTTGAGAGTTTTCTGAGNGATGCGAACCAACCCACTACAATATACATTGTTTATAAACTCATTTTTTGTGGTTTTAACCCATTTTTCGTGTTTGTTTGTTTGGGGTCTTTTTACAAACTTTTCTAAATAATCAAATGTTGTGTTCCAGAAAAACCTGGAAGATTGTATCAAAGGCAATTCTATTCCCCCTCGAGCAGCAGATAATCCCGTCTGCACTAATCCTCAGCCCTCTCCTTGAGTTCTCTCTGATTTCTAAGGCGGCTGACCCCGGCTGAACCCTGTCACAGGGGCTCTCATAAAAGAGGGACCTCTGATCTGACAAATCGATTGGCAGAGAGGGAGAGCTAAGGGGAAACGACCTCCTCAGCAAGGGCTGGAGCCTTTTCCCGGGAAGCCTGGAGCTGCGGGGAGGATGGGGAGAGCACAGGGGGAGCCTCCCTGCTCAGGAACCAGGGCTGAGCACGAAGGGAGGCACCAAAAGGCTCTCAGCTTCTCGCCTAATCAGCCCGACAAGGGAAGCAACTAGATCTGATTTAGAAGCTGTTAAGTGGAGGTCAATTGCCAATAATTGGGCTAATTAAAAACAAATACTGAAATGATATTACAAGTCCAGCCTGGACTCTGCTAAAGTCAGGTAATTAGAGGATGGAACCATCAATTAAAACCTGCAGGGAAGAAGCTGGTGTGGTTGAGGGACAAGCTAGATTTAAAAAAAGAAAAACAAACCAAAACCAAAAAAATGGATGGTAACTGGCACAACCCCTCATTTTGCATGAAATCTTTATTTTAAAAGCAGATGCTGTCTCTTGCAATGAGCTGTAATGTTTTTTTTTTAATTTTACAGCCATAAAGTAGGTAGGAAGATAACTTGGCAATGTATAGATCAATATGCAGTTAATTAGAGTAGCTAAAGCAACACGTTAGCAGGTACATTTCACTCTGACAGAGCCACGGAGTCCTCCTGAAAATATTCAAAGTACCATGGTGTAGTCTCCTGTATTCTTCTCTGAACTTCAGTTCTTCAGTAATTAATTTTGGGCTGTAACCCAAATTAAGTGCCTTTCATTGCATGGGATACATCTGCCTTGGATCTACTGCCTCAGCAAAATAGATAAAACATTCCTGTGCAAAGATGTAGCATCACAATTATCAGAATAATGCCTGTCTAAACTAATTCAGTCCAGACAGTTTGCTGCCAAGATGTTTTGGTAATAATTTTAAGCATGAATTTCTCCACGAGATGGTATTAGAAGACAAAAATGGTTTTCTGTATTTCTAAGCAAAATAATCCCAGAAAATTCAACCAGTCTAACCAAAAAGTAGCAAAGAGTAAGAGCATGCTTCTGGTATCACCTGTGGAGTGAAAACTCTCCCTTAGCATGATCAAATTTGAAGCTGTTTCTGTTTTCAGCTTGGTTAAAAAAGCTAGCGAAAAATCATTTGTGATCTTACCTAAAGTGAATATTTATATCTGGGGTTCCTCATTTATTCTTTTTAACAAAACAATCAAAAGTATACATTAAGTACCCTGTGGCATGTTATCAGAAAGCCAAATAATCTTATGGCATCCATTTTTCTATCAGCATCTCCTGAGGTAGCAGCTACTGAGAAAGAAGTGTGTCAGTATCTGAGAAGTATAAAATACTTCAACCAAAATTCATGCAAGCAGGTTTTTAATATTTATATACATGTGGCTGTATAAAGATAATATTTGTATACGTGTGGCTGTATAAAGATAACTGATGGGAATGACAGACCAGTGGTTGGTGCACACAGTGGAATAAAGGAAATGGTGCTCTTCCCTGGCTCACAGTTGGACTGTGGTGTTCCAGTGCTGCCTGAGGAATTTCTGCAGCTGGGATTTGCTGTGACTCCCTCACCTGAGGTTGCTCTGGTGTCTGATGCGAAGGGGTGTCTGATGCTGCAGTTTCTCCTGGTGCTGGGGTGTTGCAGAGTTGTTTTCTTTCCAGCAGGACATCAGCACCTGCAGTCAACTGGTGAGCAGAATTCCATTAAAAATAGATTATTAGTAGAAGCGGTGTTCATGCTTCTGCACAAAGATATTTGCAGAACACAGCAAAATAGCTACAGCCCTCTAACGTTGTACACCAAAACATGCTGGAGACAGTGGTCATAGTTGGAACAAAAAGATTTTTGTTCGGCCACACCCCACCCCCCACGAAAACCCCAAAAAATACCAAGCTACCTACTTTTGAGTCAGAAGAAAGGCAGCAAAAGGAGTGTGAACAAACAGAGTGGATAAATAACTTGTTTTTCCCCATACCCAGGCAATGCACTAAGGTTCCTGTGCAACCAAAATGAGTATGAAATTCAACCAGTGTAAATAGGAACATTTGTTTTACACTCAGAATTTATAGTAGAAAAAGTTCTCCACAAATACTTTAGTTTTGCATGATTCTGAAAAATAGGGCAGTTAAAGCATAAAACGAATGCAAGTGTCATTAATAAAGCAGAAGTAGGAAAATACCTTGACAAATAAGAAAATGAAATTTTATCTGCTCATGGCATGAAGCCTTCCTCTTGTCACTGAAATTCACCAGCACATTCAGTGATGTTTTCTAATAGTTCTGGAATTGTCTCACACATAACACCACATCTCAGAGAGTAGGGGAAAAAGAAATGGAGAAAGTAAGACTTCATAGTCTAGGAAATGTCTAGCTGTTATCTTTAAAGTAACATCAAAAGCCATGTAAGAATAAAGTGAATAACCACGGAAAGATCTGCTAAGTTCTCTCATTTTTCTAAAATTTTGCTATTTGATAATCCTGAAAGTGATGCTTCTCTGCCCCGAAGGTATTTTTCCATATCCTAAGTGATTATCCTTTTCCAATCAAACTGCCATGCCCGCCAAGCTGGAAAGTTCCAAAGCTAAAAGCTCCCTGAGAAATGAATAAAAACTTGTGTTAAAATTTGCATTTTAACCTATTCAAAATAAACAGCTTCTAATACTTTACTTCTAAAGTAAAATTAAAAACAGGATTAAATGAAAGTATATCCACAACTTTACAGACACCTGTATACTTTCAAAATAAGTGTACTTGGCTCACATCCAACATTATTTCTTTTTCCGTATTTCTGCTGCCTTATTTATGTTGAATTCTTTTGGTCATGCTGGGTTAGATAAACAAGCCTTTCATCAATTCCATTTTTCCCCCCCAACAGAGCGGTAAAAAAAGATTTCTCATGTTAATTCTGTCCCTTTCTGGGCTATGTAATGCCAGTGTTTTGGGGGAAATGTTATGCAGAGCTACAGTAGAAATCTACACTGAAATAAAGCATATGGAGCCAAGGAGCTGCTTGTTCCAACCTTGCAGCAAGCTTAAACTGAAATATTCAGGCATGGAAAATATTTTATTGAGTATAATCTGGATGTGTCAGGGCAATTGGAAGTGACAGCAGTATTTAGAGCTTTAAATAACCCCAGTGTTACTGTAACTGATCACCATCAGGATAAAAATTGAAGTGTAATTTGTTTGATACTCCCTCTGGCTTTCCTTTATATCTCTTTCTGCTTCTCCCCTTTGTAAATATATTGACTTTTATAGCCGTGTTAACTTCCATGGCTTAAAAGTTGTCTTTGTTTGCTTTGCGGTAATTGCAGCATCTCCTTTGCTACTGACAAGATTTAGGCTTTGAGATAACTCTGTCACCTGGAGTTGTGGTTTTTAGGAGCTGTTTTCCTCCTGCCACTGCCAGGCTTTCACTCAGACGTGATGCTGTCTCCCAGATTAATGCACATTTCCCAAAGAAATGATCACACAAGATTTTCATCAACACTGGCAGAACATAACTAATGAGTCCCAAGTTTTATTGAGCAATAAAGATTCTGTTTTCAATGGAGTCTTGCTAAAAGCAAGGCTGTTTGTAGCTGTTTCCTCTTCCTGTAGCATTTGTTCTGCTCCCTGTAAAGATTCTGCATTTAAAAACCCTTAGCAGGGAGAGCACACAGCTTTGTGATGCCTTTACCATGAAAAATTATCACTACTGGTAGTAAAACAACAGTAATGGTTCCCAGTTGTGGCATTCTTCAGCTGTCCGTACTTTTGTGCGTAACACTGAGTTTCACAGTGACTTCTCTGTCCTCTCCATCCTCACTGATACATTTTGCAGATTTTTATGTCCTCTCATTTGCAAGATAAAATAATGCTTAGGCATTCATATTCCCCTAATAACAGAGCATATGCTTAGAACAAGGCTGTGGCCATCATTTTTACTGCATCCTGACAAAGAGAGGGTGCAGCAGGTATGGGGACAGCCCTCATCCTTGCAGGAAAAAAGGTATTTCCTCTCTCCATTTTGGAGGCAGAGGAGATAAAGGCAAGAGGATAAAGATTTTTGTGTCTCTGCAACTCTCTTACACCAATCAGAGTGGGTAGGATAGGTTATTATTAACATTTTCATTTTATAAATAGCAAGAAACTGCTCTGCCTTGGGACACACAGGTACATTAAACCGTGTTCCATAGGTGTGACACCTCCAGGGAAGCAAAGCTTTGCACCTAAGGCCGTGCTCCAAAACTTCCACCCCTCCTGGTGATGCCAGAAAATTAGATGTGTTCTGCAGTTTCGCTGACAGCAGATATGGGCTGTTTCCTTTCCCACCCCAATGGGATAATTGTGGATGTGCTGCTTTCCAGGTGGCCTTGGTGAGCTTTTAGCAGAGTCCAGTGTTGAAGAAGCCTCACAAAATCCTACAGCCAGAGATAATGACCATTTATCCAACAGCATCCTGAGAGGCAGTTGAGCACAGCCTTGGCTGCTTGGCAGGACACTGATCACACCTTTATTTTGCATTCAGGGTGCAGGGAATGGCTGCAGTCTCAGGAGAAATGAAGAAGCTTTTTTTTTTAAGTGGTTGCGTGACAAGTCTTCCCCTAGGTAGGAGTGCTACCGAGCACTGCTGAGTGCTCAGGACGGGAAACCATCCCCAGAACAAGAAAAAAATACAGCTAAAATATCATTATTTTGTAAACCTTTGTCTCGAAGACAAAAAACCCCAATGTTCTGTCAGAAGCAGTAACATGGGTTAGCATTTGTGGCTATTTTAAAGCTGTATTTTTCTGATATTAAAAAACACCCCAAACAAACCCAGAACCCAGACCAGTAAGAGACTACTTTTCACAAGCTCTACAGTTTTTAAAATATTTAACACAGAATGAGGATTAATAATTAAAACCATCTGTTTTGGGTAGAAGGCATTTGTGCTTGACCTTCTTTGGAAAGCTCTAATATTGCAGTAGCATTTTATTGTGGCTGCATTTTGTATTTTCCTGTAGAGTACAAGAATCTTTGTGTGGCATCCATGAAAGTAAACACTGCAGGAATAACCCTGCACTTCCAGTTGCTGTGTTCCTCTTATCTTTGCTCCCCAACTCATAATAATTTTAAATCATTGATTTACATCCTTGTGTATTTTTATTTACACTGTGTATTTTTATTTATAACTAAGTGATGGTTTGCCATGCTCTCTATCATACTGTACTTTACAGGATATAAACCCTACAGATTTAAGAAGTTCTTACTCATAGAAATAGTGAAAAAAGAGCTATAAAAAAGCTGCCTGGTATAATTCCCAATGTGCCATAAAGTAAATGCTTTTGACTAACAAAAAAGACCCTCAATTTTTACACAGCTGTGGTTAACAATAGTGCAGTGATACTCTTAGGCACACAAACGGATGCACTTTCAAATACATGGTGTAATTGCTGAATACATCCCCACTGGGAGTGGGGGTAGAACTACTGCAGAACAGTATTAGAATATAGAATAAGAAAGGCCATTTTTATGCTTTATAAAAGCAAAAGAATGCTGCCTACAGATTGGCTACAAATTTTCTGCTGCTGGCTCAAACCAGAAAATCCTTGATTAGATCCTCATCCAAAGATTAGCCACAGGGACCTGGGGTGATGTTATTTCTATGGGAAAATACATGTATTTATTCTGCTGTGGATAGCAGTGTCGCCATGGCCTCCTATTAAAAATATTAATATTTCTTCTAACAAAACCATGAGGTGAAGCTGTTCTGTGTCCTGCTAAGTGTGATGTAGCCTCACCCACTGCCTGCAGACAGAGGTACCTGGGAGCTGCCCCTGTAGCACGTGGTCACCAAAGCTGGGAGCTCTCCATCCTTCCTGCTTTGGGGTCATTTCTGCCTGAATCTGGGAAATTGGCAGAGCTCCACCAGAGCTGGCAGCAGGGGATGCATTGGGCCAAACCCTTCCGCAGCCAGGGCTGCTCCTGTGCTCTGTGGGTACGAACAAGTTCAAGTAAAGCAGTTTTTAATTGTTTGGTGCCCTGTGCCTGAGGGATGATGAAAGTCTCCATCTGGATGGCGTGCTCAAGGTCAGGGTGAGCAGCTCCAGATCCCCTCACAGGGACAGAAGAGAAGGAAAGGCTGAGATGGCTTTGCATTCATTAACATTTCTTTTTAAAGGTGTTATTAAATACAACCCTCCTCAACACAGAGCAAAAATATTTATAAAATGCACAGAAGTTTAAAAATTCAAGTATATTTTTAAAAATAGCTCTGGGTATCCAACAGAACCATGATACTTTATTTTTCAGACAGGCAGTAACTGAGATACTTCAGTGAATAAATGAAGTTGTATATACTGTAGTTGTTCAGAAATGTGAACAAGGTGATGCCCACCACAGCAGAGCAGGTGGTGGTAGTAATGCTGCCTCTATGTGTATTTAATGCTACTTTTTGTTTTCCAGCTTGGGTATCATTAGGTCAAAGCTATTTTCTCAAGGATGGATTTGTGATAAACTAAATGTTCTCCTTCCTCTTTTGTGCCCAGCGTGACATGCAGTAAGAATATTAATATCAGATATAATGAGACCATAGATTGCCTTCCCTGTTCTTAAGAATGGTGTTGAAACACCAAGCATATATAATAGAGAATAATATAGAGAATATATATATATTATATTCTATTATTCTCTATAATATATTCTCATATATTATAGAGAATAATAGAACAATAATAGAGAAGTTACCTATTTTGTGAGAGTGAATGAATATCCTAAGCAGACGCTCAAGACAAAAAATAAAACAATAAAAAGCCTGAAGAAAGAAATGGGATATAAAACTGTCTCATGCAGGTGCTTTCCTAGGAGAAAACAATTTTGATAACATCATGAATTACAGAAATAGTAACAGGTGAATCTAATACCCTGTGCTTATCTAGCAAGTGCTTGGCAAGATTAAGAGAAGACATGAAATTCTTCTTAGCTGATATACAGGGGTCCAACAGTTTGTTTGATACAGCTGTTAATCATCTGCCCTGAAAGCTTTAATTATGTTTCAGGGATTAATGAGTCTGATGTCCTGTGGAGGAATATCAGGTTTGGGGTTGTTAGGTTGCAGATTTTTTTTTGTTGAGCATGTTGCTGCTCAGTTGTTTTAGGCAAACATGTGGGTGAAGGGTTTGATTTGTTTGTAATATTAGCCCTACAGGAAGATTGATTTTATTTTTAATTCTATTTTTTTTAGTAAAGGCAATTTATACTGACATGGAAAAGGGCAATTCTCAATACAATATAGAGATTTAAAAGAGTAGTGCATATTTCTTGGTCAAACTCTCTATAATTGTACAGCTGTAGTTACTTTTTGCTTAGGTGGAAATGGTTTGAAATAGAAATGTTTGGGATTCTCTCTCATACCTTTCAAATGTTTTTGTGAGTGTTTATTTAAGCTCAGTTTGGTAACGTACAGCACAGCTGCACTTATCCTATAAAGGTGAGAGACTTTGCCCAGCTGAAAATCACCCAGGGTCTGTGAGTTTTATAGGATATAAAGAGCATGTGAGCAGTTCCATTGGGGCAGTAGAAGGGGCATTTCCTCAGGGGTCTGGAGCCAGTGGCTAATGAAAAGAAATCAGCTTTTAAATTAATTTAAATAGGTCCCAGTGGATGATGTGCATCTTCTTTTCCCACACAGCTTCTGAAGAGTCCAGTATTTGCCGTGCTAGGAACCTTGACAAAATGCTACGGCTCCCTTCAGGGTTTGCCTTCATTCAGGTTGTGGTACAGCCTCATCTGGAAGTGTTACTTAATGAATCTTAATGCCTTAGGTTTGGGAGCCACATGTCACTTTCCAAGACCCTGGCTGGGTAGGATTAGGTAATAGCAATTATTGCTATTAAGAAACAGGAGGAATTAACCACAAAAAGTGAGTTGCAAATGACTTCAGTAGTCTCCCATATCACCTTAAAGGAAAAAGGGGTGTGTTGCACCCAAAACATCACACAACAAAACGACTGCGAACGTCAAATCAGTGAAGTGACCATCCCATGATGATTTAGAGGGACATTTGTAGAAATGCCACTCACTGAGCTGTAAAAGCTTGTGTTGAGCAGAGTTACCTTCATCACAGGGACCAGGAGCCACAGACCCTGGGTGATTTTCAGCTGGGCAAACTCTCTTAGTTCTCATCACTGACAGCCAAGGTGCTCTGTTTGAGCTGGTCAGAAAAAAGCAACGCTGATTTTGGTATGATGAGGTTAAGGGAGAGGAAACAGCAGTCTTTGGGGTTTGCATATTTAAAGACACTGTTCTCATTCATTAGAACGAGTGTTCAGTCACGAGTTAGACAAGAAGTGATTTCTCAGGGCTAAGAGATTAGAACTGGCCCTAAAAAATGACAGCAATATGACCATAGTGCAGTTTCTAATTATTCCCTGCTTGTACGTGGCTCAGATGTGGTTGGGGAGATTTATCTAAATCTGGGTCCACAACTCATTTAAAGTCACTGTTGAATTACAGTGTTAGAGAGGTGAATAGTCAATAGGACCTTCTGAATGATGATGAGAAGTAAAAAAGCCTGGTTTAATCTTATTAGAAGGAGTCAAATGATATGGAAAGTGACTGAAAGCTATTCAGCCCTGGGGATTACAGTAAGGCTTTGGTGACTAACATGGCATGATTTTATTTAATTATTTTTTTTTTTAAATTTTAGGTATTCTCAGCCCATTCCATTATTATAGCAGAAATAGAAAATAAAGTGTACTGTTTGACCTAGTCAGTCCCTTGAGCCTAATCTTATTATTTTTAGCTGGATTCACATCATCATATTAGAACATCTCGGTCAGCAACATATAAAAGATACTCCCTTTCAATTTACTTTCCTGTTAACCATGTTCTTAAGCCCCAGGAAAACCAAACTGGAGCACAATGTGAATGAATGAAGCAATCATTTGGGGTCTGAAATGGAAGATAGTGACAATTTTTTTGTCAAGGGAACAAATTACAGAATGTTTCACTTTGTGTGTGACTTCAATTCCTTAGTCATTGGATAGCAGCTTTAGCACAAACTTTCCATTATAGGAAGTAAGAGATTGAAATAGGAAAAAAGATATAATTCTCACTCAGAGTCCACCCAGAAGACAGACTGTATGAACTTTAAATCCTAAAAGAAGCTACTTAGTGAAGATTTTGAGGAGATATATTGTACTACCAGACCCGTTCATCCCAGTTCTTGAGGCTTAGTGTTGAGACGGGGATTCAGACGAACTCCCAGGGCTGGATTGAAACAGGAACTCATTTTCTGTGTATTCAGGGCTGTACACCGTGTTTATTTCGATCTCTGAGCCACACAGTCACATCCAAATGCTCTTTTTTCTAGTCCTGGAAATAGAAGTCGCCATTCCCTTCACTGGACACAAAACTTGAAGTTACACTCTGATTCCAATCACCACAGTGCTACCTGTGTAAGACACAAAATAAAAATTAAAAAAGCCAATGTAAAATAAAATAAATAACAAAAAAACTAACAGGACTCCATGCTTTTGCTGTAGTCTAGCTGTGATCCATAGCAACCAAAAAATATCCTAAAATGATATGTTATATAATAGACATAATATTCTAGAAGTTAATGATTTTCACCTCAGCTTTCTTAATTTGGCTGCAGAGGCTGTCTGCAGCTCCATTTATACAATGCTTACATAATTTCACATAGTTTGGGGGTATTTTTTTCACAGTTCAAATAACTGTTTTATTAAAATTTGTTCAGTTTTGGGGGTTTTGTTTAATTGGTTTTTTGTTATTATTTTTGTTTTGTGTTGGCTGTTTTTTTCTTTTTAATTTAAAAATACAGGCTGACATTTTGAACCATAAGATAGCACCATCAAGTAGGATTTAAGTGTGATAATATAGGATATCCAAAACTGGTAATGAATCCATCTTTACAAAACCCTTGAAAAGAACATGAGAATGTGTGATAGAACAAATAATTGAGCCTGGATTTAGAAGACTCTTACAGTATTGCCTGTACAAAGCAGCCTCTCTGTAAACCGAGCCCCTCAGTCTGTGAGTTTTTCATCAACATCCACACCATACACTAACACAGTGAGATTTATAAATTAGCCTTTAAAATTTCCTAGACCTGAAATGTGAAAAATCAGAGAGTCTCTGACAATTTGTAGGTAAAAAAACTCAGCCTCTGTGAAGCAGAAGATTCTTCAGTTGTTTAAAATCAAAAAAGGAGGATTCCAAGCCAGCAGCTTGTTGATGATGGGTGCAGTGCTACCAAGAACTTCAGACCTGTAGGTTTTAGTGGGATGAAGCCCTTGCTTTGTTTTTCCCCTCTTTTCTTTTCCTTTGGTTAAAATAAGGGAAAAAAGAGCAGTCAGGCCCAGAGCATTAATTTGAACTTACACTCATTAACAACAGAAGTCAAAGAGCACTAGAGCAGGATCCTGTAAACAACAGAGCATTCTGAGGTTGAGCTCAGATACCATCTGTAATCAACCTCCCCAGAGTTTATTTTCTTGATCTCATTAGCAGGCATCATAAATCACCATGGAGACATGGAATTAAGGGAAGGCTGACCACAGGAAAATAGGATTGATGAGGAAAATAATAGTCAAAATACAAGTCTTGGACTGGAGTAAAGTTTAACTCCCCATATATTGCATTACTGTGTATGTTTTTAAAACCCACAGTAATTCTGTAAATGTAAATGTAAATCTGCTGAGATGGAATTGGCATTCTTAATTGAGTCTTGAACTCCATAACAAATGACATCCCCACATTTTAAACCAATTCCACTGAATTCTCTCCTGAGAATGGCTGGGGCAATTCTAAAGGGCCAGAAGTTTAGAACTTTAGGTCTTGATATGAGAGTAAAGTCAGGCTGGGATCAGCCTGGGATTCTGCTGGAGTTTCTGACATGACAAGCTTTCTTTAGGACCTTCACTTCAGAACTCAGAGGAAAAAAAGGATCACAGTTGTGTTACTTACCACCATTGAAAGGATGGTTGAGTTCGAGACATGCAATGTGCTCATCTCACCAGAAAGGGTTCCTGAGGGGCTGTGTTCCTTCTTTGCTGTGGAAGACTTGGGAAATACAACATAGCTGACAAAAGTAGTATTTTTAATATTTTTGTTTTAGAATTTATTAGACTTTGCTGCATTTTCCTAGCAGGCTTGGTACACGCGGTGATAAGAGAGGAGAACAAGAGAAGGCAAGAAAGGAATTCTAACATTAAAAGTAAACAGCTGGTGCACTGGACTGTTTCTGAATGTATTTGATGACTAAACATTCTTGTTCTGTCTTTTGAATGTTAATTGGGTGTGCTGCAGGTTGTATGACATGCATTTATCCAGGAGAAATCAGCTGCAGCACAATAAGCAGCAGTGTAGGGTGTAATTATGGCTCTGTGCCTGCCTTAACAAGCTGGTTTTAAACTGAATTGTAAGTTCAGGTTCTGCAGTGCTGAAGGAAATTCTGTAATCCTTTCTTTTAGGGAAAAAAGGAAGACACTGGGCATCTGATATAAACAAAAATACCTTAAACATGTAGTAGGAGTAGCCCTCTGTTGATTTTGTTACTTAATCCAGTATATTTTACTTTGAGCTCTGCTTCCAGGTATTAATTCAACACAGACTTCAGCACTGGTATTGCAACGTTTTATGATATCAGCTCTGAGGGTTACATTAAAATCTGACAGCTGATTAGGGCACTAACAACTTCTTACCTCCGTGAAAAGAAATATGCAAGCACTTTCACAGGGTTGTATTCCTTTTTTATTACTATTTTTATTCTAGGCATTTTCTTGTGAAAGATCTCAAAACTGCAGCTTTCCCAAACTGTTTCTTGTTTCTTTCCCCCTTTCTAATATACATTTTCAGAAATTGCACATTAAAAACTTCACACAGGCATCCCCTTGAAGATAGAATATTTTTAAAATAAATAATTCAAAAGTTAAAGAGGTGTTTGCCTTTCTCAGAGGCATTTATTGTTTGCCTCGGAGGCCAATAGACTTATTGATTTTTGTAGAGAAAAAGAAACCTCTTTGAAGATTTGGTCTGACCTTCTGCATAATGTAAGTCAAATAAATTCACTCTCTGAATTGAGCAATCATCCTTTCTACTGGACCTAGTTACTTGTGGCAAAACTTCAGCTTATGCTTTACAAACACACCCACTCATGGTTTAGAAAAACAAACCAGAAAATTATCCAGGTACCGATTAACTTTGATAAAGTGGTCTAACAACTTAATTATGCCTAATTTTTGAGAAGTTGCATCAAACTCTAGCGTGAAACTTTCTGCAGTTATCTGTGCAGTTTTAGGGTCTAAAGCAGCATGCAGTGGGGGCCACCTGAAACTGGAAAACTTTTCTGGTGTTCTTAAATACCCAGATTTTGTGCTGAAACACTCAGTTTCTTGGGTTTTTTTGGTTTTTGTTTGGTTTTTGTTTTTGGGGTTTTTTTCTGAAATCGAAGGAAACCTTATTTTGGAAGAGTAAATAATTTCATTTCTGCAGCTTTTTCTTTTGAAGCATTAAGAATTCAGGTGAGTGCCAAAGCCTGACCGCAGGTTTATAATCTCACAGCTTTTGTCTTCTTCTGAAACCTACTGACAGCCCAAGGCTGGGGCACCTCAGCCTTGTAGGGGGAGCAGGAGCTGCCCTTTGGGGAGTGGAGGGCAGCTGGGGCATCTCTGGGCTATGCAAAAGCTGAGAGCTGGGAGGAGACAAATTATCAGAGAATGACAAACAGCTGTGTTATTACTCATCACTCCAACTCACTGCGGGCTTGAAGTCTTGGCTTGAACTGGGAAACAGAGCAATTTCCAGTCGCAGAGGAAGGCTTCTAACACTGGAGGTCAAGGATCAGCCCAAAACCAGGGTGGCTGCAACTTGTCTGATGGAAGAGTTAAGGTAATTTGAATTACATTTTTATTTATAACCTCTGGCTTTTCCTTGAGTTGTCTGAGAATTCGTGCTGGGTGAGGGCAGCCCCATGCCCAAGCTTGGGCCCAGGTTTCTACACAAAAAAAAGAAAACAAATTACCCAGACCTTCCATGAGCTGGAACTATCTTTTCCATACAACCCTCACTTCTGCTTTCTGAATATCAGGGTTCTTCTGAACCAGTTAGGAAAAGTGCATTCAGAGGTGCTTGGTCTGACACAGGAGAGGCCAGGCCCTTGAGTGTGAATAACTCTTGTGTGCAGGACAGGCTGGTTTAGGCTGGGAATAAAAATTTGCTGCAGAACCAGGGAGGCTGAGAGCGTGTCAGAGATATATTGGGCCGTGTGTGAAATGCAGCATCGGGTATGGCTGGGAGCAGGTACTCACTTGTTCATCTCAACAAATAAAATGGAAATAATCAAGATTATATTGATAGTAAACAGGCTTGTTAGCCAAAGGTTAAGTAAGCATCATCCTTACAAGAAAGTGTGAGTTTGCAGCAAGAGGCAGAGGTGGTTTTCACCCTAAGTGAAATTACTCTGTAGCAATGTGCCCAAAGTAAGGATAAAGCAAAGACATAGTTTTATTTTACATTTCAATTGTAAATGCCCCTGCCTGTTTTCTGCTACACTTTACCTCTGATTTATATATTTTTTTTTTTTAATAAAGTGATGTTGATTTGTCTTCAAAACTCTTGGATTCAGAGTGTGTGCTCCTCCACTTGTATGTGTTCAGGACAGCAGGACCTGGTTTTTCATCAAAACTGGGCCACTTCTGCTATGATTTTTACATTGCTTGTGATAGGAAATGTCTACAGCTTCTCCAGTGAATTTAGTCAGGGACTTGATTCTAAAATGTGCTTTAATTCTCTGTGGTTTAATGATGCAAATTTGCATTACATTGTGTGAGCCTTTTATCTTGAAGGAAGATTTCCAATGTTAGTGGCATCTGTTTATCTGTACATTTACCCTTCCAGCGCTTATGTGTTGTAACAGCTCCGTGTAGAAGAAGTGGAAGTCCTAATGGAAGCTCTGTGGGAGAACAAAAAATGCAGCAATCCAAATCACTTAAGATCATGGCAAAAATAGCTGGCACAAAAATAATTTGTTACGAAGGACAGCTGTCTCTATAACACACTTGTTTAAATGGAGCAGGGCTGGAAATCGTATCCATCTCCTTTATTTTTTTTAATTTTTTTTTAATTCTAACCAGTTCTTTCTCTCTGTTGCTTAAAACTGTCATTTCCGTGAACCTAACTAAGATTCAGAATTTTCACAAGGACTCCAGTTAGGGAGTTTTCATCTGAAAAGATGAACTTGTGTGTTCCCAAGTACAGTTCCTGTGGACTCCTTGGGGGAGTTTTCCAGGGAAGCCACTGGTCCTTAAACATGTTCATAACAGGGTAAGTTGATTCAGAGAAATCTTTTCCAGGAAGTAGCTGAGGGAGGCACTGAGCATCTGGTCCCAGTTTTTGGACATGGAAAATCTAGACCATATCAAGCTTGCCCATAACTAGAGAAAGAGGTTTGTAATGTAGATGTGGAACTCCTCAGGCAGTGGACTGTAGGAGATGTTTCTGCTGATGTTATCTTTTTGAAAAACAACAAAAAAAAAGCTAAAAGGCAGGTTGGAGCCCAAAGAGAGATGGGTCTTTCTGTGAATTTGTGCTGAATTTTGATACTGAATGAGCAGAAGTGCTGGGAGGATATGAGTTCTCTGTATTTGGGGAAGTTCAGAGTGTAACTGTGCAAGATGCTGAATGATGTGGTCAGGCGTTGAAGTGAGTCATGCTTTGAGCAGGTGGTTGGGCTGGAGATCTTCATTTATCCCTCCTGACCAAAACCTTTCTGGTCTTCTGTGTGATAGAGATTGATACATCAGGTGTCAGGAGGGCGAGTGCCCTGTGCTTAGTGTGGCAGCATGGGTGTGCAAGGTGTGAAGAGGACCTTCTGAAGTAAACAGCTCAGAAAAATCAAATACTCTTCAGAGGAATTGAGAACTTGTCTTATATTTCCATTTTCATTTAGCAAGAAAAAAAAAGAGGAAAATTTTAAGACTGAGCTTGTTTCTGAACAAAATTTTAAATGTTTCACTCAGAAGAAGCTGAAGCATTTTCATGAGAGAACTTGTTTGGATTTTTCCGCTCAATAAAATTTAAATTGCTACAGCTCCGTAATGCATGCCAAGATCTCAGGAAGGTTTCAGAACATTTTTTTTTCAGATGATGTCACTGATGCAACATTAGGAAACACAAAAAAACTTGTAGGCAAGACCACACGCTCTGTGTACCAGCAATCATTAGCAGCCCACAATTCTGTAGATTACTGTGGCAGCTCAAATGTGATTAGGAAAAAATGCCTTTGAAGGAATCTGTGAAGGCACACACATCCCATGCCACTCGGTGCTGTAGAAGAGACAGGTTACTCCTTCCTAATACATTACGACAACAAACAAATTGTTTTTGCAATTGGTTTCATTCTCATTCAGGCAAAATTATAGTGGAAAACCCCATGATAATGAGTATGACATGCACATTAATATAAAATGAATTCATTATGATCAGCATTACTACAGCAGATTCCAAATGAATTAATAATGACAGGGCAGTCAGAACAAAGTGGAGCCACATGTAGATAAAGGCACAACATGCTGTTAATGACACCATTAAACAGGGGCTAGAGAGCATCAAAAATTTGTTGTGCACGGTTATAGTCTTGGATGCAGAGTGCTTGTTTCTGTGCTTGGTTGTCAGCTGAAACAGTTGGTAAAATATTATTTATTATTTAAAAAAAAATATTATTTTTTACCAACCAAGGGAATGGTTTTCCAGTTACACAAAACAAAACAATTTTGTTTTATATTGACCATTTGAAATAACCTTCAGTGAAATGTTGGTAAATTATTCAGGCTGAAGAAACAAACTATTTTGCTTGGACAGTTTTAAGTAAGTTTAGTTTTTCCACTAAACAAGAAATAGATGTGAATGTGTATATTATTATTTATTTTGGTTTTGTTCTGAATTTTTCACAGCAAAAATTTTCATGCAGTCAAAAACTGTGAATGTGCATGCTGCCATAGCTCATTTTGCATTTTCTATCTTTAAGGTTACTTTCTTATTTTAATAGTAAACTTGATATAAGCATGGAAAAATAGGTTTACTGAATGAGTTGTATAGCTTGAATTTTAATAACCCTTTACATATTTTACCTTCCTTCTCCCCAGGTAGCAGCTTGCACTGTGTGTCTTGCACCTTTTTTCATCCCAGAAAATGAATTCTAATTCTCTGGGGAAGAAAATAACATTAGCACAACATGTAGGAGCTGTGAATTCAGGAGTGCATAAACTAAAATAACAGCCAGCAGTTTTAGTTCAGTATTCTAATTAGTCTGATTAGCAGACACAGCTACAGAAGATTTAAGAAGCCGCATTGTTTTCTGACCTAGAGCCACTGTTTTTTAACTAATCCAAAAACCTATACCCCTTCCATTTACATTTCCTCTTTTGATTGTAAAAATAGGTAGCGGAAATAGTTTTTCCTAGCTCAGAGCAAAGATGGTTGGCAACTATTTCACCTAGAACTCATCTGCATCAAGTTTTATATATGAAGATGTAACAATTTATATTTTATTGAGCAGAAAAATCCAAACAAGAAGTTCTGTCATGAAAATGCTTCAGCTCCTTCTGAGTGAAACATTTAAAAATTTTTTTAAAAGCTTGTTTGTTCAGAAACAAGCTCAGTCCTAAAATTTTCCTCTTTTTTTCCTTGCTAAATAAAAATGGAAATACAAGACAAGTTTTCGATTCCTCTGAAGAGTATTTAATTTTTCTGAGCTATTACTTCAGAAGGTTCATCTTTTTAATTTTCCACTCCAAATCTGACATTTCAAAGAATTTAATGGAATAAAATTTAATCTCCTGACTCCTACCTGTTGTTTACGGGAGGAAAAAAAAATCCCTTTATCTGTTGCATTTCAGTGCCATTGAAGGAACCATTCTTCATCTATTATGAGACATGACAAATAGGAGCACCTCCACTCCATTTGTCTTTTTTACAACATCCATTACTGTGTAAAGTTCTGGAGTGTCCTCTCTTATTTGTCTCATCTATAAACATCTCAATCTTAGCCTGCTCATTTCTTAAGGGGGAAGTCTTTGTGTGCCTCTAATCGTTTTTGCCATCCATCAGCGAATCCTTTGTACATTAAAAGGAATGTAATGGAGAGAAGGGAACCAAAACTTAACAATTCCAAGGGGAAATGTGCAGCACTTACAGCATTTAATAGAGCAGCATTAAAACCATCTTTTTCTATCCTCTAGTTTAACGTCAAAGAGGCTTTTTCTGGACTAATAAAAGCAACATAGTGAAATGACCTGAAAGTATATAGATTCATTAGAAATATTGCTGATTAATGATCACATTCCCTACATCTCCCCAAATATCCCAGTTCAGGAAAATGCTTTTCTCTTATCACAGTTTTAATTATAAGCCCTTTCCTTTTGGAAAGCTTTATCAGTAGCTAAGTATGCAAAAATGACCAAATGGTAGCCATTCCGCAGCACTCTGAAATCAGCACAACAAGTTTTCCTGCAGGATCTAAAAACCAGAATAAGACTGTCCTGTACTGACAGAAAATAATACTCAAAATTACCCATATTTTCTAGTACAGCTGAGGTTAATTCTTTTTCACTTATTTTGTTGGGATTTTTTAATGTAGTTTTTACTTCTCGACTGACAACAAACTAAAATCGCAGTTGGGGAACTATTAACTTACACTATTATCTGTGATAATAGAATGATTGCCCAAATTATTACACTTGGGCAGCTATTGACATCAAGTGTGCTAAAATTCTATTTTTGTTCTACACCCACTTTTAATCCCACCTTCTAAACATTTCTAATTCTGAACACACACGATGTTCTGTTAGTTCCTGTTGCCTGAGGTGTTTTGCCATCCTGGGTTGCTCCTTAAAAACCCAACACACTGAGAAAGTGAAGTCTACTAAGGAGACTGGAAACGGTAAAGTCAGTGGATGTAATTTGTAACCAAGTAATGGTACGTAATCTGCATATTTGCACGTGTTAAAATTAAGGCCTTTGCCCTCTATGTATTCCACAGAAGAACTGAGGTTGGAAGGCACCTCTGGAGGTCACTGGGCCCAACCACCCTGTTCAAGCAGGATCACCTGGAACTGGTTACCCAGGACCATGTCCAGATGGTTTTCCTGAGTATCTCCAAGGATGGAGACTCCACAGCCTCTGGGGACAACCTTGAGCAAGCAGAATATATCAAATACCTATGGCAGAATTGTCCATATTGTCCTGGGGCCAGCAGATATCCTTGCTCTCCTTATCCTTAAGCCTCTGCTGGTTTTGCTGCACTTCCCAGTGCCTCACATCCCCAGTTAGACCTTAATTATGCTGGAGAACAGTCCTTTGGAGTTTCTATCAAATTACGGACATGTCGAAAGAGTTTTACAAGCTTTCAGGGTTCAGATACTGACTTTTCTATTTGAGGTGATTTCTTTGGCTTAATTATGTGTTCCCTAAAAGAAGTCATCGTGTAAATGCACTGCCAATCATAATATATTTAAGGCAAATTACAAAATCGTTCACAGAAAATATCAAATCATTTACATGAGATGTGCAACAAAAGCAGGGGATAGGACCATTTTAAGAGTCTTTTTCCTTGTTGTGCCTGGTAAGATTCAGATTTTACTACTCCACAGTTCATATTTCTTCAGGGCAGTAGTTATTCTCAGGCGGAGATGTCCATCCTGTGGGATCCATGGCAGGGTAGTGCTTCTGGTTTGCACCTCTGTGTCAGAGAGCAGGTTGAGGGCTAAATGAATCCTTTTGGTAGCAGCATCAGTTCACTCTCAGCAACCATCAGCACCAGGGAGGGTATCACAGCTAAAGATGCTGACTGGGAATTAATGCCTGTTGCAAGAAAAATTAATTGTTCTGCAGTCAGCTTCCTGATTTTTCCAGTGTAAAATAAGAAAGGTGGCTTGTGTTTCCATGGGAGATTGATATTGAAGCTAAAAATTAAAAAAAAAGGTCAAAACCACACTTTATTTCATGTTCCTGGGTTTGGTTTTTTTTTTTTAATTCAGGTGGTATCTTACATCTGAATCTGTAAGAGGCAGTTTTACATATATATGTTTGCATTCAATGTACAAATACATCCATGAAGTGCAGCATTTTGTTGTCAGGGAGAGTAGGAGTCAGCAAAGAGGGAACAGAAAAGCCCTTCCTTGCTCTCCCTGGTTATAAGAGTAGGGAAGCAGACTGGCAGTGCTTCCACTCTCCATTAATTCCAGCTGCCCCTCAAAATGGTGAGCAGAATGAAGAGCTGAGCAGCTGTGAATGGTCTCTCTCCAGTTCTGTTTCCACAACTTCACTTGAAAAGAAGTGCAAATGCTTAGCTTTGCTGTTGCAAAGTATCAATTTGCAATAAAGCTGCACAATAATTACTTTTGAAATGGAAACCAATGGGATCCAAATTGGTTCCTCTGACTGCAGAACTGCTTGTGTGAGAATTTTGCATTCTCTGGTGACTTTGCATACTGGAGCTAATTAACATTTTAGAAAGTAATTAAACAAAAAGGTAATATTCCTGAATGCTAGTTATGGTAAACTCTAGTCATTGAACTCCTGCAAGTGATCCTCATTCAAGCAAATCCTGTGTGTGACCTCCGTGTTACTCACATGGACAAGATGGCTTTTGGGGATAGAGTTTGTGTTATGGGACCCAAAACAGGCATGAACAAGACCTTGTCTATACACATCTTAATGTTTCAGGGCTGTAAAAGGGAATAAACCTTCTCTGCTGTGTAATATTAAATGTATCCTTGTAGCTCCGGTGAGACTATCAAGGGAAAGTGAACTTTTTGATTAGTTTTGAGAGTTTCTGCTAGGAATTCAATGCCATAATTCCTGTGTTAAGAATTAGTTCAGTGCTGTAGGGAAGGGTCAGTAGGTTAAGACGGTTTGTGCCAAGAGCCCTAAAACTCCTCCACGTGCAATTCAGAGTTTAGTTTAGAGCAAGTTTTGTCTGGTAGCCTGGATCAGACATCCCCCAGATGGGACTGTGGAGCCAG